>OX463758.1:26203291-26553334 GCA_949824845.1 Rhingia rostrata
GTACGAAATTTCATTATCCATGCTCAAAATGTAAGGCCCAAAAAACTGGTGATGAACGGACAGATGGACGGACAGACAGACAGACAGCGAGACAGACATGCTCCATAATTATTGGATCAAGGTTCAGTTTATTCCTGTTGGAAAGTTGGAAAACGGGAGAATAGGAACGCTCTGCGATGAATGCACTATCAATAAGCGTTCTAGTTAAATTCTCAAAAAATTAAAACAAAAATAGGAAATTTGTAAGCTGAGAAATTCGTTTACATATTTTCTATTTAGATTTGTATTCAAGGTCCAAATTTTTATATGACACAGCCTGATTTCTTTGCTGTAGTCCATGTCCCACATCTAAATACTATTCGCAAATTTTTTTTTGATTCTGGATGAATCCAATTCCAAGCCATGGACGTGGACATGGATATACAATTAACATTTTCAATTTAACGTTTTATATGTAGGAAACACGTAACAAATGTAGGTAGTTTTACGAAGTTTACTTTGCAGATGCACTATTCTAATTGGCCAATCAATCATTTTTAGTCACGTGACATGGTCGACTGACCAATGAGAACAGTGCATCGGCAAAGTTAACTTGGGAAATCTAATATCCGGAACACTGCGAATGAAACAAATCGGGCATGTACTACTCGTAGTTTCGATTACCTCACGTAATCTATTCTGCCATCTCTGATCACATTTCATTTCAACATTCAGATGAGCCTAGCGACACATTCAACATCTTAAAAATTAACTGTGGGTCTGCATCGGCGGCACGATAGAATTGTTCAGGACAACGTCAGCGAAAAACTGTCAGATGACAAACTGATGTCATCTGTATGAAAACAAGCTCTTACACAGAATGCTTTGAAACTGCATTTATATTCATACCCATACTCCGTTCAAATCAATTTTATGAGTTAACACACTCACTTTGTATTTTGATGAGTTAAAAAATTGGGATTCACACTAAGCAAATTATATTTTTAAGGTTTTTGATGCAATAGTCCCATAAAACAGCACTCGCGTCATTTTTAAACACTATGTTTTCCTCTAAGTGATTTTGAAGTTTTAATGAAAGAAAATCTCATTGTTTTCCTCCAAAAAGGGACAACGCACTTGTGAGGGAGATAGTTTCATGAACAACTCTCTGATTTTAAAAATCAGATGATCCGGGCAAATGCTGTCAACATGAACAAGGAATTCTCGTAGTCAAGACACAGTCGATGCTGAGGATATGGAAGAACCACTTTCGCTGTCAGGCATAACGAAATATTCAATATTGGCAAAGACAACGAAAACTGCCAACCACCCGACCTGAGTGAAGTTAGGATAGCAATACCTCGACTCAAGCTTAGTAAGGCTGCCGGAAATGACGGCCTTCCCGATGAGCTTTATAAAGCCGGCGGATATGACTTGGTAAGAAACGTCCACCAACTCATAAGCCAAATCTGGTCGGAAGAAAGTATGCCTGAAGAATCTCAGCATCGTTTGCTCGACCCACAAAAAAGGAGACCCTCTAAACTGCGCCAACTATAGAGAGGCATAAGTCTCCTCAACATCGCCTACAAGAAACTCTCTGCCGTAATATGTGAACGCCTGAAACCGTTTACCAACAACCTGATCGGAACTTATCAGTGTGGTTTTAGGCCAGGAAAGTCCACAACCGATCAAATCTTCACACTTCGGCAGATCCTGGAGAAAACACCTAAGAAGTCCAAATCGATATCCACCACCTATTCATCGATTTCAAAGCCACATACGACAGCATTTATGAAGACGAACTATACAGAGCCATGTCTAGTTTTGGTATACCGCCCAAACTCGTCCGTTTGTCTAGTATGACGATTGAGAATTTTCGCTGCTCTATCAGGGTCGGAAACGATCTTACCGACACATTTGATACCAAAAGAGGATTTAGACAAGGCAATGTGCTATCATGTGACTTCTTCAATTTGATTCTTGAGGGGATTGTGCAAAACTTACAAGCCAACACCAGAGGCAGAATTTTTCAAACATCGGTACAACTACTAGCACACGCCGACGATATTGACATCATTGGTCGGACCCAACGTGATGTCTTAGCCACGTTTGCTAGTATAGAGAAGGAAGCGGAAAAAATGGGTTTAGCAGTAAATGAGGGCAAAAGTATATGCTGTCAAGACGAACATCACCATTGATAACTTTGAGGTAGTACAAGACTTTGTCTATCTCGGCTCCGCTATTAACTCTGACAACAATATCTCGTCAGAAACTAAACGAAGAATTACTCTCGCCAACCGCTGTTTCTTTGGGCTAAGAAGGCAATTTAGTAGTAAAGCCCTCACTCGAACTACTAAGGAGATCCTATATAAGACCCTGATCATCCCAGTCCTGCTCTACGGCGCTGAAGCATGGACCGTCTCAAAAGCGGATGAAGAAATTCTTGTTCGATTTGAGAGGAAAATTCTTCGAAAAATGTTCGGTCCCGTTTGCGTTGACGGGCTATGGGGACGAAGATTCAAGCAAACCTACGTTTTTCTAAAAAGGAGGCGTGGCAGTCGGCGCATTTGAAAAAATGTTAACAATGGTTCAGCTGGGAGCAACAAAGAGCACATGTACCAAATTTCATCATTCTAGCTCAAAACTTAAGGCCCACAAACTGGTGACGTACGGACGTATGTTTAGACTCTATTTTATTACCACTTTTTTTCAACACCTGTCTTTGAGAAGATTCGTTGTCGTTCATTAGGAATAGATGTTGTCGGAATTCCAAAGAGCAGCCCATATTTTTTTTGATTGTCCAGGCCCATAACCAGACGTGGATGGTTGTTGTAGTGTCACATCAGAATCTTCAGTAGTTATATTTTGCGCCGCAATTGACGAAATAAATGCAGTGTACCCTTTTTTACCAACTGGATGGCATTCAGCCCTAGCGAGGTATCCGTCGGAGCAGAAAATTCTCCGATTTTACACGATTCAGAGGAGTTTTGCTTTGAGGTATTCTTCCGAAAATCCGTTCGTAATCTTTCTCCGACATTTTATAACACATCCCGGCGTATTGCGTTGAAGTGTGTTCAGATGCATTTTTCGTGTAATTTTTGACAGCTAAGTGCAATTTCTTTCCGATTTCCTCCGTCACAAATTCTTCGCGGAATTATTTTTTCGAATTGCAGTGGAGTGGTTTTTTTTCCGATGGCACATACCTCGAATGAAATTTGAACCTCCGACGAAGTATACGTTGCGGGAAATTGTCCGCTCCGACGGATACCTCGCTAGGGCAGATTATCTGAGCTTATTGAGCCGTTCAGAAGCCAGTTGTACTTTCTCAGAAGCTGCTCTAACTATCAAAGAAGGGCATGGAATTGGTTACGACAGACGCATTTGCTTCGGTCATGACCCAAAATTGTTTGTTGGGTGGTTTGTGGTAAAAAAAAAATTCAATTTTAGAAGTGTTTACTATCGATACAATCGATATACCATTGATATTTAACCAACACTCTTAGCGACACATTTGAAATTTTAAAAATTACCTGTGGGTCGGCAGGCTTCCAGCGATATAAAAAGAATGCACTTGTGAAGGGGCTTAAGGAACACCGCAAGCAAGCTAAGAGAATCAGCGTCGTCTTTTTGTTTTCTAGATATATAGGTATAAATCATGTTTACACTGACAAATATTATCTGTAATTCTAGTCATCATTTGCATGCTGTAGACACCACCACAAACATTATTTTACATAAAAGTAATTGTTTCTGTTTTGTTTTGTTTTGTTTTGTTGGTTTTCGGTTTTGTTTTAAATTAATTATTATTTTGATTTTTCTTATTAAACTTCGTACAAAAATGTCACCTATATATTTATATATATTTATTTAGTATATATATATATTCTTTTTAATATATTTATTTAATTACTATTACCTTTATCGTTTCTATGGTTTCGTCGTTTTCAATGTTTCCACTTGTTAACAGTATCATCAAGTTATTATTGTTTCTCAATGATAGCAAGTATTTTGTTTACAATGACGACGATTACATAAGAATATAATATCTCCAAACTTCTCATCTTAGCGTTGTGTTAAATCATTTTTTTTTGTAATTTTTTGTTATATATAAATAAGCTACTTTAGATTTTTTTTTTGTCTAAATTGTTGGTGGTTGATCAGTGTTTATTATTATTATTTGTTTTCGTCTGTATACATTTACAAATGATATTTTTTTTACGCATTTTTCTACACTATCGTCTTATTTATTAAACGTTTTTGTTTCTTTTCTTATATATTAGTTTTTACATTACATTTTTAGATTTTTTTTCTTTTTCTTTGTTTTTGTATAAATATCTCTAGAAAACAATTATTTAATAATTTTGTTTATTATTTGACTAATTGAAGAAAATGATATATAGGTTTTCTGTTTTCTTTTTTCTTTATGTTTTAGATCACAAATAGCGTTATATATTTTTTTTGTTTGAATGAAATTACGTTCATGTTTATAAAAGTATTGGTACGCCTAAAAAAGCTTAACCTATCGACGCAAAACACAAGTAAAAATATTTACGGTTAACAAATGAATGGTTTTGGTTATGCAGTAGGATTTTAGATAGTTTTTGTTCACGTTTTGCTTATTTTTTTTATTCATTTCTATTGCGCCTAGTTAGTTTTTTGTTTTTTGTATATTTTGTTTGGTTTTTGCTTTTGTTTTTTTGCGAAATGGGATTATAATGAACAAATTGAGTATGCCTGGTATTGTACAAACTTAATACAATAAAACATAATATTGTACTAACGTCAAGTGGTTTGACTGTATAAGAATTTTCAGAGGATTCCTGTTTCGACATTGTGCGCTGTTCCAAGGGTAGCAGGATCAAAGTTCAATTTTAGTTCTCCTGCTAGTATGATCTCTGATATACATCCGATCATTCCTGTGGAGTATCTTCTTCTCGTAAAATAAGAAACATTGGTCATACCTCCTAAAAACAAGAATAAAATTTAGATTAGAATTGAAATTTTAGATCTTATATAAAGTGTTTGAATTTTTTATTTTTTTTTTACCTTATGCGATCTTGATTCTTGACACGGATAGCAATACCAATCATGATACAATTAAACAAATATCGTCTTCGCGTGTTTTTTTTTTTTTGTAACGTTCTGCGCATCAAGATGCAAAGCCATATACTTATATGATATCATCATGATATACTTATCATGGACAGTGTCTCTTTAAACTGATTGAAAACTGATTGAGCCACAAACCACCACAAAGGTCCAACCGGATACTTTTGTATGACACAACATTTTAACTATAAAATCTCTAGTTTCGGCGGAGAATTTTATCATTTTTACGAAAAGTACTTGTACACACATATGCGAAGAAAAATGAAAACCGTCAAAATTTTAAAAATTGGTGTTTGATGTGTGCACATCAAACAAACATTGAAAGTTTATTTTTACGAACTTAAATATTAAAAGAAATTTAATGTCGAAAGACAGCAATCGTCTGATCGCCAAGGCCTTCTCGGAACGCGTATCCCTTAATCACTTGTTTAACACCATACCATCATCATCGAATGTCGAGGAACAATGGTAACGATGTCAACAAGCCATGTCATCAGCAGCAACTGATGTACTAGGTTTCTCGAGCTCACCAGCAAGAAACCCCTGGTTAGCTGAGGAATGCCGATAGATCCTCGCAGCTACCTACAAGGCTAAGCTGCAGGTAAAGAAGAGAGCTGCCATTGAGCTCGATAGGCAATGAAGAAGGGAAGCACACCGACTTTTCAGAAAGACGAAAAAAGAGCAAGAAAAGCGAGCGATCGAGGATATAGAGAGGTGCCACTCCAGGAAATATGTTCGCAAGTTTTACCAAAGTGTAAAACGTCAAAGCCAAGGATACAAGGCTCGAACAGAATCCTGTCGAGATGACCAAGGAAATATCGTTGTTGAGATACAGTCGATGACGGAGATATGGAAGAACTACTTCTGCAGACTGTTAAACGGCGATGATGAACAACATTATGCTGTCAGGAAGAACGAATCATTCAATATTGACGACGACAGCAAAAACTGCCAACCACCCGACCTAAATGAAGTGCGGTAGCAACAGGCTTTATAAAGCCGGCGGAGATGACTTGGTAAGTAACATCCACCAAAGTCAAATCTGGTCGGATGAAAGTATGAGTGAAGAATGAAACCTCAGCATAGTTTGCACGATCCACAAAAAATGGGGAATGCTGAACTGCACCAACTACAGAGGAATTAGTCTCTTCAACATCGCTTAGAAGATCCTATCTCCCATAACATATGAACGCCTGAAACCGTTTACCAACAACCTGATCGGGCCTTATCAGTGTGGTTTTATGACAGGAAAGTCCACAACCGATCAAATTTTCACACTTCGGCAGATCCTGGAAAAAAACCCAAGAAGTCCAAATCGATACCCACCACCTATTCATCGATTTCAAAGCCGCATACGACAGCATTTATAGAGACGTACTATACAGAGGCATGTCTAGATTTGGTATACCGCCCAAACTCGTCCGTTTGTGTAGGATGACGATGGAGAATTGTCGTTGTTCCATCATGGTCGGAAAAGACCTCACCGACACATTCGATACCAAAAAAGGATTTAGGCAAGGCGATGCGCTTTCATGTGACTTCTTCAATTTGGTTTTGGAGAAGATTGCGCCAAACACCCAAGCCAACACCAGAGGCACAATCTTCCAGAAATCGGTACACCTACTAGCATACGCCGACGATATTGACATCATTGGTAGGACTCAACGTGATGGGTTTAGCAGTAAATTAGGGCAATTATGCTGTCAACACGAAACGAACCACAACATCCACGAAGGATACAGAACGTCACCTTTGACAGATATAACTTTGAAGTAGGACGGCACTTTGTCTATCTCGGATCCGCAATTAACTCTGACAATAACATTTCGTCACAAATTAGACAAATAAATACGCTTGCCATGCTAACCGCTGTTTCTTCGGGCAAAGAAGGCAATTAAGTAGTAAAGCCTTCACTCGAAATACTAATGAAATCCTATATAAGACTTGATCATCCCAGTCCTGCTGTACGGCGCTGAAGCATGGACGATATCAAGGCGGATGAAGAAATCCTTGGTCGATTCTAGAGGAAAATTCTTCGAAAAATCTTCGGCCATGTTTGCGTTTACGGGCTATGGAGATTAAACCAAGAACTATACTAGCTGTGCAGTGACATGCCTCTGGTCAAAAAAAACTCCGCATATGACGTTTGAGATGGCTAAGACATGTAAAACGAATGGACACCAATACCCCGGCCCGCAAAGTCTTCGATTCCTAGCCAGACGGCGGTCGCAGTCGAGGAAGACCTCGCCTTAAGTGGCGCGCCCAAGTAGAAACCGAGCTCAACCAACTTGGAGTGCGCAACTGGAGGACCGGGCTAATTGGAGAGGCATGTTGGTTGAGACCCAGGCTCATTCCGCCACTTAAGTCAGTGTACGCTCATGCGAAGAAAAATGAAAACCGCCAAAATTTTATGAATTGATGTTTTGGCACTTCAAACAGGCCTTCAAAGCTAATTTTTACGAACTTAAATATTTAAATAAATTTAATGTCGAAAGACTGCAACCGCAATTGACTGCCAAGGCCTTCGCGGAACGCGTATCCCGTGAATTTCTCGGTTAACACCAGACTATCAGTACGAATGCCCAAAAACAATGAGAACGACGCCAATAAGCCATTAGATCAGCCGCAAATGATGTGCTAGGTTTCTCGCGCCCACCAACGAGAAACCTCTGGTTTGCTGAGGAATGACGACAGATGCAACTTTAACCTCAGGGACCAAATTAAAGCAGCAGAAAACAAATTTGTTTCATTTCATCACAAAAACTAAGGAAAATTAAGAAACTCACGTATGTACCAGCAACCATTGCATGTGGGAACAATATTTCAAGCCCGCTTTTCAGACTAAATTTCACACTTATTAAGCCACTTGCGTATTTCGCAGATGGAATTATCACTTATACACATTATACGCGTGTTTTTAGATCGCAATTATACAGATTTGTTGCAAAATTTGACGATTTTAATTTCGGCCGCTTTTTGTCACCTCACTTTAAGTAACGGGAAAACTAACTGCGCTCACATTCCAAAAGCAATGTCAAATTCCGAAGCCTATAAGTATGTGAGGAAATAAATTGTATTTCTTGGAGTATTCAAATTGTATGGAATATTTTTGTGTGTTAGGAATTCAGGGCTGCCAATGTACTTTATATGTAGTAGATCTACTTCATTTATTTTTTCGTATGAATTTGCTACGTAGCAACCCATTTCTACTTAGTTTAACTCATTATACCCTATCCCACTGATTTACCCCAAATATAAGTTTTAATACATAGTGTGTAACATAGAGAAATAATTTAGCTATATATACCTTAAGGCACCTGGACTCAGAATTATGTCTTATAGAATCATTAGTCATGTCTGTCTGTCCTTTCGTCTGTACATCACCGATTTTTAGGTCTAAAATTTTGATATAGGATAATGAACTTTGTCTTGACCATGCCTACAGAACAAGTGTAAACATTTTCAAAATCCGCCTACTGAAACGTCGACTTTAAAAACAACTTAGTTTTGGGTCAAACCGTTTAGACGTTTGCAATAATCTCTTCCGGTTAGGGGTCAGAATATACCCGAGGTAGGGCATGCCTGTCGTAGAAGGCTACTAAAATCCACTCCCCGCATACCGAGTATAAACATAAACAAAAATGCAATGAGTAAAACTAACAAATTTAATACCCCATGTGGCAATTCAGTATCACTGGAAAATCCACCCTCTTCAGAGTTCGGCTCTAAGGATTCTGCGGAGAGTCATTTACTGCAATTATGTAACCCTTTCGGGAAAAGCTCAAGGGTAACGAGGTCACCTACATCTAGATCTCAAAAAGTATAATTGTCTCAAGAAGATCGACAACACCAGAAGTGTCGTCTTACGAAAAGCGAGATTCAATGAAAAATAAGATCATTAAGGACGAAAACTACGTTCTTTGAACAAGGCTTAACAATGTCGAGCTGCTCTGCGAAGAGCTTCGTAAAGAAATTCTGCATCTTAAGGAAGAAAATATGACTCCAAAGAGTTCAGTGAAAACACCTAATGAGCGAAAACCATGTGCAAGCTGCCCCGTGAATTCCGAATACCATACGGATGAAGGAGAACTCAGTCGCGAAACCGACTGGATTCTAAAGAAAAGACCGGTTAAAAAAAGGAAAGCTGTATCATCTCCTGAAATTATAAATTGCAGGATGATTGCCTTTACAGTTGATACAGATAGGAGGAGTTTTCTTATATAACCTATAATATGCTGTCAGATGATTTCCGGCACTTTTTAAACACCTCGGTTCTTTTTGATAATAGGTTTGCGTATGATTATATCCTTGCCAGCGCTTGCACTGAGGAACTAATTTGGAATCCTTACGAATGGGTTCAATTTTTACAACAATATTAAGTTTGTTTTTATTTCATCAATTTTATTCAAAATTTCTTCTCTTCGAAAGTGAGTATAAATAAAGGAAGACCTCGTTTTATAACATTTTCTTCGACATCTTTTTGCTGTTTTTCTCGCTTGATAATTTAACGGCATCTATAACTTTATATTGGCTGCTTTTCAAATCGTTAACAATGTTATCATTAACATGCATGTAACCCTCTAGCTACAACGCGTAAAGGCCTTTCAGATTTATTTTCAAATGATTACCAATCAATTTTATCGGTATTTAGCTTCCGAGATAATAGACGGTAGCTTTCCGGGTCTTTTACGCAGACTTTCCATGTATTATTTCTGAGGGAAGTTACTTGGTAGCCCGACAATGCTAACGATTTTATCAAGGTATGTTACTTGTTAAAGTCGTCAATACCGATCACATTGATTGGCGGTGGGGGCCGTTGTTTCAGCTGTTTCGCTTTATTAACAATCTCTTTCTCTCGGTTTATAATTTCAGTAGATGATACAGCCTCCCCTTTATATCGGTCTTTTCTTTAGAATCCAGTCGGTTTCGCAACTGAGTTCTTCTTCATCCGTATGGTATTCGGAATTCACGGGGCAGTTTGTACATGGTTTTTGCTCGTTAGGTGTTTTCAATGAACTTTTAGAGTCATATTTTCTTCCTTAAGATGGAGAATTTCTTTACGAAGCTCTTCGCAGAGCAGTTCGACATTACTAAGCCTTGTTCAAAGAACGTCTTTTTCGTCCTTAAGGCTCTTACATTAAATCTCGCTTTTCGTGTGCCGACACCGCCATAGGTGACGTCGTTTCCCTTGACCTTTTCCCGAAAGGGTTTCATAATTGCAATAATTGGCTCTTCCCAGAATCCGTAGCGCCGACCTCCAAAGTGGGTGGATTTTTCAGTGACACTTAATTGCCACATGGGGTATTGCATTTTTGTTGTTGTATACGCTTTACACTCGGTATACGGGCAGTGGATTTTAGTCGCCTTCTACGACAGGCATGCCTTACCTCGGGTATATTCTGACCCCTAACCCGAAGCAAAAAGATGGCGAAGAAGATGGCGATAAGATGGTGAAAAATGTGCCGGAAATCATCTGTAGGTTAGATAAGCAAACTCCTGCTTTTTGCGTTAATTGTAAAGGCGACCCTCCCGTAAATTATCGCTGCTGCAAAATAGCTTAACAGTTGCAAAAAGATGGACGAAATTTACTAGTAAAATTTCACAAAAAATTTACTAAGCAAAAGCCTAAGGTTGTCATTAAAGCGTTAGGATTCCAAATTAGTTCCTCAGTGCAAGCGCTGCCAAGGATATAATCATACGCAAACCTATTGTCAAAAAGAACCGAGGTGTGAAAAATGTGCCGGAAATCCTCTGTAGGTTAGATAAGCAAACTCCTGCTATTTGCGTTAATTGTAAAGGCTCCCGTAAATTATCGCTGCTGCAAAATAGCTTAACAGTTGCAAAAAGAGGGACGAAATTTACTAGTAAAATTTCACAAAAATTCGATTTTAATAAGCAAAAGCCTAAGGTTGTCATCACGGCAATCAGAAATGCGATCGGATCTTGTACACCCGAAACCAAATTCAAAAACGTATGCCCAAACTACGGTATCCGACAACGCTTCTCAAAACATCTCACCATACCCCATTTCTAATTTTTTTTTCGATTATTATCTTAAAACTTGACGAACAATAAACTTATTTTCGACAGGCTACTTTAGCTTGAAAATAGTAGCAACAGACGTAATCCACCTTCAACATGAATAGATTTCTGAAAATTCTTACGTGGAATGCCAATGGCAATGGCATACAAGTCAAAAGCAGACAATCCTTTCTGAAGATATCTTCTATTTACTGCCCACCACGAATCAAGGTTGAGAAAATTGAGTTTGAAAACTTCCTTAATTCCCTTGGACAGCGTTTTGTCATCGGAGGGAGACTTTAATGCAAAACATACATTCAGGGAATCTAGATGCATATCGCAGAAAGGTAGGATGCTCTACAATGTGTGCAGAAAGTACAATAACGAATTTCATTCAAAGGGAATACCAACTTATTGGCCTACTCTCTTCTACTTCTTCTTGATGCTTGGGTGTTGTAGAACGAAGGTAGACTCTGATTGGCTTTTACTTGGCAATGCCCAGTGGTTGTAATTCTGACTACACATCAAGTGCTTATTTTTAACCTCCAAATGGTACCCATCGGGTAATGGTCTCATCCAACCGGATTTGACTTGCTAAACCATAAGCGCAAGTGTTAATAGCACGACGACAAAACAGCAACACTATAAACAGCCAGGTCAGAATGGCACGGTATGAAAACAAGGGCTGCTGTCCCAGGCGAATCTATACAAGCTGCTTCGACATATTCGGACAACAGGTTGTCTAGGAATTCCAAGGGTTAGTCAGTCCCCTTGAACAGAGATGGTGGCGGATGAACCGAAAGGCCAACGTCAATCCCTTAGTGGATACTTATGGCCCCGTGTCCTAGGGGTATCTAATAAATTGGAACTGGCCCTCCACGTTGGGGGTTGTGCATTGGGTTAACTACCCAACCATTACGAAGCAACCAATAACCTCGGAAAGGACTGATTTTACTGTTGACGACACTGCTAAACGAAAAAATAACAATGACTTCCGTATCTGCAAATGGAATGTGAGAACATTAAACAGGAGAGGTGCAAGCGAACAACTACCGGCCTACTGATGTTAATAAAATACGCAATTTAATCGATTTTCTTTTTGCTTTGATCTTTTCTCTGACCATTCTCCGGGCATTCTAACAACGAGCAAGTCACTCATTAGAAATGAAAACCCACCCAGACTATTAAACGGGAAACCCAACTGGGAAGGCTTCAAAAACAATATTGAAAATAATATTCGACTGAATATAACGCTTAGATCCCCATTGGAACCGTTCAAAGAGCAGCATGGAATATTACTCCTCAACAAAGCAAAACAGTGAGCCATAGTCATATCAAGTACCCACTGGAAACAAAAGATTTGGTAAGACGAAAAAGAAAAGCTCGTAAAAGATGGCACCAAATTCGTGCCCCGCATATAAAGCACATCTCAATCGGTTGAGTAACTTGCTATCGAATTCGATTGAAAATTTTAATATCATGCAGTAGAAACTTATCTACAAAGCCTTACCGCTGAAAAAAAATCGAATTATTCGCTCTGGAAAGCAATTAAAGTCATAAAACGGCCAAGAAACGATGTGCCACCAATTAGGGTAACTCAAGACGATTGGGCAAAAACCGATAAGGAAAAATCTGACGTTTTGCCGCACATCTCGAGGAAACATTTAAGCCATTTGATAGCCCAGCGAAAGATGAAAACGTTAATGTATCCGAGGCTACAACCGATAGCATTATAATAAGATATGCAAGTATTGCCTATCTTAAAACTTAAGCCCAAAAAGGCTCCAGGTTATGACTTGATTACAGGAGAAATTCTTAGAATGTTGCCTCGGAAAGCATTAACTAAACTCCTCAACATTGTAAATACAGCAATTAGATTAGAACACATTCCCAGACAGTGGTAAGTCGCGGAAGTGATTGTGGTTCTCGAACCAGGAAAATAACCGAATGAAATAAAATCTTACAGACCTATTTCACTTCTTCCAATCATTTCAAAAGTTTTTGAATGGATATTACTCGGTCGCTTAAATCCCATTATTGATCAGAAACGCCTTTTACCTGACCATCAATTTGAGTTTAAAGGTAAACATTCCACTGTGGACCAAGTACATCGAGTTACTGGTATAATAGAGAAAGCTTTCGAAGAAAAGAAAATTGGCTCAGCCGTATTTCTTGACGTAACGCAAGCTCCTGACAAAGTTTGGCATAGAGGCCTTCAATACAAGCTAAGACAAGTTCTGCCTGAAAAATTATATAAAATCCTCGTGTCGTTTCTTGAGCATAAACTCTTCAGTGTGAAACTTGGAAACGAATATTCGGATTTCAAAGAAATATTGACCGGAGTACCCCAAGGAAGCGTCCTTGGACCACTCTTGTATCTCCTTTTACACGTGATATCCCACAAACAAACAATACAATAGTTGCAACATTTGCTGACGATAAAGCTATACTAGCAGTTGGCACAACAATAGAGGAAACAAATATGAAATTACAAAACGCTCTTAACGAGGTTAATGAATGGACAAAATCCTGGCGGATTGCACTTAACGAGAGTAAATTGATTGATGTAGATTTTTCGTATAAATGGACAAATAATTTGCCTGTATATCTAAATAAAGTTCGAGTCCTTTTGCAAATGAAGTGAAATATCCCGGAATGAAACTCGATGCAAAATTAAAATGGAAGTCGCATGTAAAAAAGAAATGCGAAGAACTTAAAAATAAATACAAGGAACTGTACTGGTTACTCGATATTCTCGATATATATTCGAAACTTAACCTTGATAACAAGCTGCTGTAATACAAGTAAGTGCTAAAGCCGGTCTGGTATTCGACTATGCGGTTGTACCAGTGAAACGAATCATTCGTCAATGCGCCGTGGTATATAAGGAATGAAGATCTACGCAGAGGTCTGGGTAATCCCGTGGTTCAAGATGAAATGAAAAATTTTGCACGCAAACATAAAAAACGTTTATTGGGACAAGTTAACCCAGCGGTCTTCCAAATTCTTGACGAAACAACATTACTGCGGCGTCTTCAAAGAACTAAGCACTTAGATTTGGCCCGATAATAACAAACCGCGCTATAAAAAGCAGGAACTCTCAAAGGAAAGTTACCTGCCAAACATTCATTACTCGTGATGCTAGATAAGTCACTTGGTTGCAATACAAATACAAAAAGGTGGTGGTTTTAGTGGGTTAACGTCTTACACTACTTTGGGCACGTGCTCATCGATCGAGATTTCCATCAGCCCACAAAAAAAAAACCTGTAGACAACCCGTTGTCGAAGCAGCTTGTCTAGGTTCGCCTGGGACAGCAGGCCGGGTATTCATTCTGTGCCATTCTGACCTGGCTGTTTATAGTTTTTCGTCATGTTATCAACACTCGCGCTTATCGTTTAGCAAGTCAAATCCGATTCTATGAGACCAATACCAGATGGTTACCACTTAGAGCACTTGATGTGTAGTCAGAGTTATAGCCATTGGGTATTAGTAAGTTAAAGCCAATCAGAGTCTACCCTCTTTCTACAACACCCAATTTAACCCTTTTGAATAAGAGTGGTGAGCGGAGACGAAATATTGTGTTTTGTATGGGTTGCTTTTTTTTTATTGAAAGCAATGAGGCTGGAGAAGCGACTTATGTGTAATTAAATTTCCAAAATGCTAAGAAATCAACTGCACATATACAAGCCCCACAATATTTGTCGCTCAACTGTGCCTTTACTTCGAACAACAGCCAGCATCCCTCTCAGCAAAAAAAAAAAAAATTGTTCCCAAGCGTAATAATTTTTCATTGATGTCTGCTTGCTTGATGCCAATTTACAAGTTGCAAGGGGCACGTTTCAGGAAGTGGTTTACGAGTATCACAAGAATCATTCGTGGCAGTTATTATACGTTGTGTTATCACCAGTAACGAGCATAGAAGGACTTAACATAACCACCGGAGTTAATAATAAAATGTTTTACCATATGCATCGGCTTCAACGAGCAGTTAGACAGAAGAGTTCCTTCGGCTAGCAAATTACCAACTATTACCTCATTGATGACAGATTTTATAACTAAGAGATGAGGACTCTCATTATTCGCTCTTAATTGCTAACGTTTACGGGACCACTGTGTAGATTTCTGTGTCAGATTTAGTAGTCCAACAAGTGAATTTTCTACGGAAAAATGCATAAACAATGAAGAAACCATGGATGTGCCGAATTTTGATTGTGTCGTTCATTACAAGCGCCCCAATGCAAAGGCTGGCGGATAGCCACCTACCGTAACTCCAGTTACGGAACAGTTATCGTCACTGCACAAGAGGCAAATTCGTTAATTGTGAGTACTGCTGAGATTGGAGACATTTGTGTGGTCCAATTTGTCACAGAAAACGGACAAAACATATCAATGATCGTTTTCTACATTACCCCTAACCAGAGGAATAAAGATATTATAAAATTTATGCATGGAGTATTATTGGCATACACACCAGAGGGTGCAACAGAACTTGGGGAAGATTTGCAGACTATGCCAATTATTTGAAGTGGCGTTTTCAATGACAGTTTTGCCTTGGAAGAAGCTCAGTCACTTGTTCAATTTTTAGAGAGTAAATTGCAATGAACAATAGTCCAAATAGTCACCAACCACATCAGGCACGCCAGTAGATGGATTTTTTTCATGACGTTTAAATAATTTACAATCACGAGTTTTCATATACGTAATACTTTTCATACCACAAACCTTTTTTGAATTTGAAAATTAAGGGAAAGAGTCAATAGTCCCTTTGATGAGGAAGGACTACTGTTATTTGAGAAACTTCAGTGCATGTTTCTCTTTAACATCGTAGCACTATACGGTCTCTTTTTTTTTACCGAATATGCATACACATAAGTTTAAAAAAGTCTTACTAAATTATTGAAATCAAATTACGCGAACTGCTTTTCGAATCCTTGTTGCAGTGAAATCAGCCAAACGGAAATGTAAAACAAATTATTTCCTTCCTGTGTCAATATGAAATCGATGGTATTTCATCAATGTTCAAGCAAGTTCCACGCCCTAATGTTTATTTTGAAGGTGCGACATCGACCCAGGCGATGGTTTGTTTTATCCACCCCCACCCGTGTTCAACTTCACTTCACATAACCCTTTGCATGGTGTATAGTCACCTCACACGATTGAAGGTGTGAGTGATTGGCGTGCAATAACGAACTAACATACCGACATAGAGTCCAGTGTCCGTGTTCAACTGTCTTAGCTTTCCCGGTGACCTCTGCACAACGGATTTCCGGCCGTCCACTTCCAGGAAGCCTTCTTGAGAATTCCTGCGAACAAACAAGGTAAACGGAATACATAACAATGCAACACCCTCCCCCCAGCACACCAAATTAAACAATTCACTCACCTGATTGCTCGTACCCTGTGCCACAGTCCGTCGCTGACTTTAGTTGCATTGAACTGGACGTTGGCCTCGCCCGATCCTAAATTATAACGCAAATGTAGATACCTACAGGAACCAATAGAGAAAAGAATGAGTTCTGTGGACACAAATGCGAATGATGAAATTTGTGTAGACTTACCCATTTTCGATACCCAGCGACAGGTAGTCGTCGGTGTCGAGAGCACTCTGTCGTCCCGACCACAGGATAACCCCATTTCGGGAGTGTGTTTTGATTCGCAGATTCAAATCAATTTTATAGCTGATAATTTGACTCATAGTCTCGGCGTCATTGTAGTGAAAGTAGCTGTCGGTACCGGTGAAACAAGCCCCTAGGCTTTTTCTAATGATGGGTTCTTGCTCTTGCTCCTGCTCCTGCGGCATCGATTCATAATTTGAGTCTGTTCTCGACTCGAATGTGTCGGTTGAGATGGTCGAGAGGCTATCGTCTCCATTTTTCATAATACGCTCCATGTCCTGGAAAAGCTCCTTTGTGTGGTAATCGGTCTCGTCTAAAGAGTCGCCAATGACAACCCCTTCATCCGGTTGACTCTTGGTCGACGGGGGCTCGTGTAAAGGCTTTCTTTCATCATAATAACTGTTGTGTTTTTTATGGTACTTCCCCCGATGAGATGGCCTTTTGTGCAACTTTTTTCTTGGCCTGCCTGTTGCGGACACGTACTCGAGAACATTTGAATCAGCTTCAAATATTTCAGAGTTTTGCTTATTATAGACGTACTGACCCTCCACGTTCAGGCCATCCAAGTCGCTTTTGTACCGAGTCTTTTGATGTTTTTTACTCAAGTGTTTGTGTGGTTTCGCACCAACAGCACCACTGGCACCGGGTGGTGGTACTTGTGGGTATTCTTTGGCCGATAGAATGTGCTCTCCTGGTTGAAAGGGTATAACCGACATGTCTAGTTGTAAATTGTTGTTTTCATCCATGTGGAAGTCCTTCTTCTGAGGTGCTTCGACATGTGGACTGTCGGGGTAATGGAAATCCAAGCTGATGGGGGCGTCGTCGATATACAGGTCGGCGGTACCAGTGTCCTTCGATTCGGTTTCAAAATAGAACATTTCCGGTGTTATATGTTTACCCCATTTTGCTTTATCGCTCAGTGGTTTGCTGGTAGTTGTTGCTGGTCTGGGGCTCTTCCGGTTCCTTTTATACTTGGATTTGTGCGAGGGATTGTCTAGTGAGTTTACGCTAGAATGTTGTGTTGAGTGACGTTGTGGGTAATGACTTTTATTGTGTTTGGAGTGGGACTTATTGTGCTGCTGGTGGTGGTGCTGCTGCTGCTGTTGCTGCTGATTATTTCCAATTGACGGGATGTAGGTGTGTTGTGCTGTTGAACTAGTCGTTTGGTAATTGAAGCCTGGTGGTAACTGGGGAGATGCGTTTACAGTTTTATTGCAATCCGGGTTGAAATCTCCACATCGGCATTCATAGCTCTCCAAAAGTGGAATACATTCAGCTAACGGCCCACATGGCTGCGCATTACATGTATGAGGACAATTGTCTACGTTTGTACCACCCAGTGCCTCACCAACAATTGAGATGGATCTGCTGTTTATCTTAACCTAAAAAAAGAACAAATGGTTTGAATGAACTGATGTAGACTCAGACTGTGATTCCATTAAACCCAAGAATTTTTTCTATTATGACTGAGGGCTCAGTGAGCATACTAATTCGGTAGAAAACCCATTTCTCAAGTCTGTGAAACAAATGAGAGTCCTGTAACAACAGATTCCGATTGTCAGTCTTTTCGCCAACTCATAACATCTCCTAGTGTACGTACCGCCAACATAATCGACCATATGCCGATTGACCTGAGAAACGCCTTTGATAATTTTAGGTACTTTAACAGGACGAAGGAAAGGAAAGGAGACTTTAATTTGCACGCCTTAGAAAATAAACTCGTAGGGTTTTTTAAAAAAACATTTACCAACTTCGGAAGTAATATACCATGTTTATGTCGCACAATTTATGTATGAAACCCTTTTTACGAATATATCTATATACATACTTCACGACAGGTTGACTATAGCACAACTATTCACAATAAGAAAATTCTGAAAAAGTCGAACCAATTTTGAATGTTGCCTAGGACAAGACAAAGTTCATGATACCAACAAACAAATCTTTATGAAAGGACATTCGTCAAGTAGTTTTCATTGTCTTTACTGTAAATGTAGTTCAGGAGTTTTCATACCACGGAATCAACATAAACTCCACTATTGTTACCTTATTGGAAAATGGCCAAAAATTGACTACCGAAACCTATAATTGGAGAATCCAATGGTGGATTGGTTTGTCTGTTCTACTATATGAATCTCGAGCAAAATAGATATTTTCTACCAAAAAATCAACTATCGAACATCTGTGAGAGGTTGAACTTGCGAACTCTATGACAAAACCACGTCGATCGCAGTCACAATGGTTAAAACAACTAAACCGAGCTTGGAGTTCATGAAGTAGATAAGATATTTAGAGATTCGGCATAAAACAGGAGTTCCCGTCATCGTGCTAAGAAGGGCACACGCACACATGAATGGTTGTGAGAAAAAAGCTAGGCGCTCGGTACTAACGAGCCTGTTGCGCCATAAATTAATTATTTAATTAGATTATGTGAATGTTATACTAAGAAATTGTTTAATTCTATAAAAATACTTAATAAATATTTAAAAAAAAAAACTAAAAACGAAAAGATAGGCTGAGGTTTAGCCTGTCGAGGAAACACCAGAAACCAATTCGTCGTTTGTTTTGGAGCCATCAGGTTCGTTACTTTCCCATGACGATCTGTTTGGGCCTGTGACATGGAAACTCTTATCAAAGTTTAACCAGTCAATGGTGTAACCGGTTCTTCGAGGGCAGCCAAGAACGTGGCCTACAAGGCTAAGTTGCAAAAACCTGCCATTCAGCTCTATAGGCAAAGAAGAAGGCTTTTCAGAACGAATAAAAAAAAAACAAGAAAAGCACACGATCGAGGATATAGAGAGGTGTCACTCCATGAACGATGTTCGCAAATTTTATCAAAATGAAAAACTTCAAAGCCATGGATATAAGGGTTGAACAGAATCCTGTCGAGATGAACAAGCAAATATCGTAGTTGAGACGCAGTCGATGCTGAGGATATGGAAGAACCACTTCTGCAGACTGTTAAACGGCGATGACGAACAACATTCCGCTGCCAGGCAGAACGAACCATTCAATATTGGCAAGGACAACGAAAACTGCCAACCACCCGACATGAGTGGTTAAGTGAGGATAGCAACATTTAAACTCAAGTTTAATAAGGCTGTTGGAAATGACGATAGCATTTCATATCCGCTGAGCTTTATAAAGCCGGCGGATATGTTTTGGTAAGTAACATCCATCAACTCATAAGCTAAATCTAGTCGGATGAAAGTATGCCTGAAAAAGTGGAACCTCAGCATCGTTTGCCCGATCCACAAAAAAGGAGACCCTCTTAACGGCAGATCCTGGAGAAAACCCAAGAAGTCCAAATCGATACCCACCATCTGTTCATCGATTTCGAAGCCGCAAACGACAGCGTTTATAGAGCCGAACTATACAGAGCCATGTCTAGTTTTGGTATACCGCCCACACTCGTCCGTTTGTGTAGGATGACGACGGAGAATTCTCTCTGAGCCATCAGGTCGGGAACGACCTCACCGACACATTCGATACTATGAAAGTATTTAGGCAAGGCGATGCGATGTCATGGGATTGCTTTAATTTGATTCTTGAGAGGATTGTGCAAAACTCCCGAGCCAACACCAGAGGCACAGTTTTCCAAAAATCGGTGCAACTACTAGCCCGATGATATTGACATCATTGGTAGGGCTCAACGTGATGGTATGGATACTATTGCTAGTATAGAGAAAGAAGCGGCAAAAAATGGTTTTAATAGTAAATAATGGGAAAACAAAGTATGTGGTGTCAACACGAAAGGATACACAACATCAACGAATTGGACAGAACGTCACCGTTGACAGATATAACTTTGAGGCTGTACGCGACTTTGTCTACCTTGGCTCTGCTATCAACTCTGACAATAACATCTTGTCAAAAATTAAACTAAGAATTACTGTTGCCAACCGCTGTTTCTTTGGGCTAATAAGGCAATTTAGTTGTAAAGCCCTCACTCGAACTCCAAGGAGGTCCTATATAAGACCCTGATCATCCCAGTCCGGCTCTACGGCACTGAAGCATGGGCCATCTCAAATCTGGCTTTTGGCGAATGAGGAAATCCTTGGTCGATTCGAGTCTTCGGTCCCTTGTGCGTTGACGAAGATGGCCCCGGTCAAAAAACTCCGAATCGGACGTTTAAGATGGCTAGGACATGTAGAACGAATGGACACCAATACTTCGGTTCGCAGAGTGGCGCCTTTAGTGGCGCACAGAAGTAGAAACCGACCTCTACCAACTTGGAGTGCTCAACTGGAGGCAGTTAGCTAAGGTCCGGGCTAATTGAAGAGGCATGTTGGTTGAGGCCCAGGTTCATTGCGGACTGTCTCCGATTCCCAGACAGACGTCGGACGCAATAAAGGAAGACCTCGCTTTAAGTGACGCACACAAGTAGAAGCCGAACTCTACCAACTTGGAGTACACAACTGGAGGCAGTTAGCTAAGGACCGGGCTAATTGGAGAGTAAGTATTTGATGAGTCGGTTTTCAAACTTTCAAGTGGTAAAATTTAACATAAATAGATTTTTTTTAAGCCCTCAACTTACATCACTTAGCAAAGAGCTAGCTAGCTGCAAAGAGTTGTCGCTCAGTAAATGGCAAATTGTCGCTAACTGTGTGACCAAGCTGAGTAACTCATGTACACATATACCAATTATTATTTGGCCCCAATTATATAAGAGCCAATACATACACAGTTAAAAATACATAAAAAAGAAAAAGTCCAAACCTTTTGTATACATCCACCAAAGAACCCTCTGTGCCTGATGTTAGTCGGTACACTATCAGAATGTGGTACTCCGCCAAGATAGAGATTATGTGGTAAGGATAAGTGCCAGAAACCATTAGACGATATGGTCATTACTTCCGGAAGTTGGTCTACCTGAAAGATGAAAGGATTCGTTATTGATTGAACCAATGATTATGCTATCAACGAAGTGTAACAAAGTATCGCTTTAGAAAAAAGAGGATATTGCCACTTACCTTTAGCACAGCCAATCTTGCTGTCCTCGACACTTTAATTGTATGCCAGTGTCCATTTGTAATGGGGTAGTCACTCCTGTTGAGGGAGAAATAAATGCAAATGGGGGTTGATTTAATTGTGTAGGTGCTTATAAATTGTATTTAATCGTTTGCACTGTTGGTTTTTTAAGGCAAATAGATACTTTTTTTAACAAACTGCCCTAAACCGTTTAAAATGCTAAAAACAGAATAATTTAACCTATGCATGCATCTTTAATTTTTTTCAATAAAATGGGTCAGTGGTCTGAAGTGAATGTGCAGCAACTTTTGAACAACCCATGCATATGTAACGCAGCCATACCTCAAAGTACACAAAACCGAGATTCCGTACTTTGAATGTGTGCACGAAAAAGACATTCCGGCAATCGCATTAGGGCATTAGCTTAATCACATTCATGCAGAATATTTAAGAAGTTGTAGATGCATAGCCGTGGTCTAACATTATTTCCTTGCCTAGAGTGTTTTCTTTTATACTGAAAATAAAAATTTAACATTCGTAGAATAGTAGAGCTACCAGGAAACTTTTAAAATTTTACACACGAAAGGCACATACACGAAGGCCAAGGATACAAGGCTAGTAAGGCTAGTAAAAAGTATTGTGCCGCCGTAACGCTAGACATAAAAAACGCATTCAACACAGCCGACTGGAGATGTATTGTATGAGAGCTAGACAACATACCCAGCCCAAACTACTTACTAAAAATAATATGCAGCTATCTTAGCGAGGGGACACTGTATTATGATACTGAAGAAGGGCCAAAGAATTATATTAGTTCTGTGGAACATAATGTATGACGGGGTAATGAAAATACCAAGGCCGAACGGAGTAAATATAATCGAATATGCTGATGACATTGCAGTCACATTGGTAGCAAAAAAAAATAGAGTGGTCTGGAAACTGCAGTCAGACCATTACCAACGTACAGTTATGGCTACAAGGAGCAGGTCTAAAACTAGCAGACCACAAGACGGAAGCAGTGCTGATAACTAGCAGGAAAAATATAGAACACCTTACAATACAAGTGGGGGAGCAAATCATTGGATCGAGTCCATACATAAAGAACCTAGGAATGATACTGGATCACAGGCTCAACTTTAAAGAGGTTATGAAGGGCCTCCCGGGTAGTAGCAGCGCTATCAAGACTAATGCCAAATGTCGGGGTATCCAGGCAGCCAATCAGAAACCTGCTAGCAACAGAGAGCAAGTCAATACTGATGTACGCGTCCCCGATATGGGCACCAGCAGCAGTGGATCGGAAAACGTACATGAAACGTATAAACACAGTGCATAAAATTGTATCGCTAAGAGTATGCTGTGCCTTCAGAACTGTCTCAGGAAACTCTATCAGTGTCATCTCTAGCCGAATGCCCATCGATCTAGAAATAAAGTGGTGTTCGGCAAGCGAGAACCAACTTGAGGACTGAAGAACCATAAACGAGCTTCTACACGCAGAATGGCCAAGCAGCTGGAACAACTTAGCCAAAGCAAGATGCACGCATACGCTCATCTACGACATGGAGAAACATCTACGACAACAGGAAACATGGAGAAGTAAACTAATGTCATAGCCACGTATACTAGTATAAAGGGGAGCGGCAAAAATTCGTTTAGCAGTAAATGAGGGCAGGAGGAAATATATATTGTTAACACGAAAGGACAAACAACATCGACGAATTGAATAGAATGTCACCATTGTCAGATAAAACGTTGAGGCTTTTTCCACCTCGGCTCCGCTACTAACTCTGACAACATCATCTCGTCAGAAATTAAACGAAGAATTACTCGCTGTTTCTTCGGGCTAAGAAGGCAATTCAGTAGCAAAGCCCTCACTGGAACTACTAAAGAGATCCTTTAGGATCCTATAGGATCTCCTTAGTAGTCCTGCTCTACGGCGCTGAAGCATGGATCGTGTCAAAAGTGGATGAAGAAATCCTTGGTCGATTTGAGAGGAAGAAAAATCTTCGCTCCCGTTTTAGTTGACGGGCTATGGAGACGAAGATTCAACGAGGAACCATACAAGCTGTAAGGCAACATGCCACTCGTTTAAAAAAAGCCTAAAGCGGGCACACAAGTAGAAAACGACCTCAACCAACTTCGAGTGCGCAACTGGAGGCAGATACCCAAGGACCGGGCTGATTGCAAAGGCATGTTGGTTGAGACCCAGGTTCATTCCGGACTGTAGCGCCACTAAAGTAGGTAAGGTAGATATACGCAAAGAACGAACGGATTTGTCCAATGCAGCTAGATGTCCATATTGTTGGGCATGTGCTAAGTGACAATAAGTGGCACAGGTAGCTTTTTGTTGAGCTGACGATGGAGTTACAAGAACTTGATGTATAGAAGGTCAACTACGTTAAAAAGTCGAGTTCCAATCAGTTCTTAAGTTGTACCTTATGCACATTTAGTCTTTTTGACTGATTAGCTAAAAAAAAGGATTGTATGTGTGGTAATATATTCAGTTGATAAGTGAAGATTTATCTGTTCATTCCTCGTTAAAGAGACAGAAATATACCGGTATCTGACCGAACAGGTCTTCGTTGCTATTGTAAAGGGTTTTTTCAATAAGAGCGCTACAAAATTTTTTTTTAAATAAAACAACAACGGTTTTGGATATCAAGGAAATTTTTTATTCCTTTGAAAGAACGTTCGATGCCATTATGTAAGGAACTCGATTTCTTTTGCATGGCCACCACGGGCAAGCTTGCAGAAGTCCAGACGCTGAATCCGATTTTCGACGGTTTTCAAGTATAAATCGGCCGATACTGCTGCAATTTCAAGTTTGATATTCGTACGAAGTTCATCAATCGTCGCTGGCTTGTTGGCATAAACCACAGACTTGACGTAGCCCCACAGGAAATAGTCTAACGGCGTCAAATCGCACGACCGAGTCGGCCAAGCGACTGGACCATTTCGTGAGATAACACGTTCTCCAAACTTGGTTTCCAATAAATTGATTGTGGCATTCGCTGTGTGGCTTGTGGCTCCGTCCTGTTGGAACCACATGTTCTCCAAGTCCATATCATCCAATTAGGGCCAAAAATATTTGGTTATCATTGAACGGTAGCGATTCCCATTCACAGTAACGTGCCGGTATTGATCATCTCGGAAGAAGTACGGCCCAATGACGCCGCCGGCCCTTAAACCACACCAAACCGCAATTTTTTCGGGATGCAATGATGACTCATGGAGTACGTGTGGATTGCTTCCTGACCAATACCGCATATTTTGTTTATTGACGAAGCCATTCAGCCAGAAATGAGCCTCATCGCTGAAGATGATTTTTCGATGAAAATCCGAATCATTTTCAAGTTGTTTCTCAGCCCAATTCACGAATATACGACGCTTCTGGTGGTCAAGCGGCTTCAGTTCTTGCGTCAATTTAATCTTGTAAGGATGTAGGCCAAGATCTTTTCGCAGAATTCGCCAAAACGACGTCACAGAGATGCCCAACGCTTGAGAACGACGTGTGAGAGACACATTTGGGCTTTCTTCAACTGAACTTCAACTGAAGCCTCAGCGGCAGCAATATTCTGGACACTACGGGCACTTCTTTGTCTCACTGGCACGGGAACATTTTGTACTGTGCCCGTGGATTCAAATTTTTCCACTAGACGCTCAATTGTTGATCTGCTAGGACGATTATGACAACCATAAATTGGACGTAGCGCTCTTAACGTTGAGGCCACTGACTCCGAATTTCGGTTGTAAATTTTAATAATTTCGACTCGTTGTTGGATCGTACGTATATCTTTCCGTCATGAAATGGCAAACCTTACTGAAGAGAAATGTCAAAAGAGCGGCAAGAAATATGGCGTCGTTTGATGTCCCTGTCGCTCAACTTTTGTAGCGTCCCTGCTGAAAAACCCGATAGTAGTAATACCAAAAAGTTTTTTGCAAGATTTTATTATACGCGCGGTACACCATCAATCCAAATTACCTGACTACATAATTCCTTTGAGAGAATGAGTTTCCAATAAACAAGCTAAACGTAAACAACTTTGAAACTCGAAAAATACACGGTTTATGTCATATGGAATTTTTCTGTTATATTCTTACCTTACTGAAGCAGGTCCACTTCCTAGGTCAAATGAAAACTCCACGAAACCCATATCCAAGGACAGCGCTATAAAGTCTCCATGGTGTTCATGACCCGTGTACAAGATTATACCGTTCTCTTCTGCTGGCTTGATTATAACCTAAAAACAATAAAACCAAGGAGAGAATGCATGTGTTTGAGTTTTGTATTCAATAGTGAAAAGAACCTCCCAAACAGGTAATTAGCACATCAATTAATTACCAACCTGAAGTTCAAGCCAAATAAGAGCACTGTCTCCCAGGGGTGCATACCTCAAGTAAGACGATCCATTGAATGAGGGCACCTGTAAATTCGAGAACACATATATTAAGTACATCATTTGTAATTGTATAGTAACGGCTACGGCCTTAGCATCGTCTCATACACCCTGGTCTTGCACCCTTTTTGCATGCACATGCGATTGCAAGCTTCGCCCAATAGGGTGGCTCTACATATATTTTATTTTGAATTCGTTAACATTTATGCAGAAGGGTGGAACAACCCCTGAGTGTCTGTAAGATTCAGCGTCATTATATATTTACTTGCAAGTCTAGCCTTAGTTCACAGAGGTCTCCGACAAAACCCATTGGACAGAGGCAGATTGCACCTTGATCGGATGGTAAACATTTTCCTTCGTGTTGACACGGGTATTTGTAGCATTTGTCCATTGTGCAGTCCTCTGAAATAAAAAAAGAAGATAAATATGTTTGGATTGCAATATTACGGGGGCGTCTTGTGTGTTTCATTTTTAATTAGGTTTACATTCAACAAAACATCATTAGTGTGAGCTTGTAATTGCCCATTCAAATGTATCTATAGACTCCACTTACCATTGCATGTATAGGCATTGCATGTTACCTGCATTTGGAATTGGAATCGGTAGAATTTCGATGGGTAGGTTTTTAACACAATGTGGGTATATTTGAATGGCTTCTTTCTCTTGATATGTTTACCTGATTATGCACATCACAAACGGATTGAGGAAGATACCCTTTTTGGAATGAGTCGGTTAGTGTTATTTTGTTTTCAATTGCACATCCTTGTATTCAAATTGGGTTACTAACAAAATTCCACATCCCAAAAGGTCAATTTTCGAAAATGACATACAAAAATGTAACAAAGGAAAGCATAATTTCCCAAAAGACTGCGTTGGGCATTATTGTTCTTAAGGTTGGCTATCTTTTGAAATATACATTTCTATACATATATACAGATAATATTACACATTTTATAGAATATTTTCTCTGCAGTGAAAAGACAGGCATATGCCATACAGCAACAATCTCAGGAATGTTTTACAGGGTGCGCACCATAGCCTTTTTTTTAGAATTTAGAGAATATTTGGTACCAACAGGAAGGATTAAATCCTGACAATTCAGGCCCATCGATGGGTGTATTGAGGGAATATTTCCGGGTGATTTGGAGTAGCCAGCCTGCTTACCCAATTCCCCCCCCCCCCCCCCTGTGTTGTGGTTCTTTTTATACCTTATCCCATAGGTTTTAGTGTTGATACATAGTTTGTAACATAGAAATATAATTTAGCTAGACATACCTAAAAGTATATGGATCGACTCAGAATCGCTAGCTGAATCATGTCTGTTAGTCCGTCCGTCCAGTTTTCAAGTCATAAATTTCTTAAATTTCCAGTCTTAAATTTTGAGCTAGAATGATGAAATATGGTACATGTGCTCTTTGTTGCTCCCAGCAGAACAACTGTTACAATCTTTTTAGAAGAACGTAGTTTTTGGCCAAACCGAAAAGAATTTGGAAAAAGTGTCTGAACAACATATTAAGACAATCTCACAACTTCTTCTGTATCAAGTATTTTGCCCCCTTTTCGGGGGCATTTATAATTAGAGTAGGATGGGATAGGGTATTCAATGTTTCGCACAGCAGATTGTAGCCAACTCATGTGGTTTTTCTTACAGCAATTATGTTAAAAGTCCAAGAACCCTGGAAGAATTAAAGGGCAACACCCGAACAAAAATTGCCTACATAGCACAGCTATGCTGGTATGTTATAAGAAACGACTGAAGCTGAGTTATTCAGATTAGTGTTGCCGCAAGTTATTTGGAATATGCAACCATTTTTAACCTTAAATGTATCATAAGTATCAACAATCCCAAATGCAAAATGTATAAAAATGTATCACAAGTAAAGCCCAATATTACCTGCATACATGTATCTCAATAAACGCTGTTTATTGCAAAATATTGAATATTCGATTGTTGGGTGTTGTAGAACTAGGGTAGACTCTGATTGGCTTTAACTTGGCAATGCTCAGTGGTTGTAACTCCGACTACACATCAAGTGCTTATTTTTAACCTCCAAGTGGTAACCATCGGGTACTGGTCTCATCCAACCGGATTTGACTTGCTAAACGATAAGCGCGAGGGGTTGATAAAACGACGAAAAACAGCAACACTATAAACAGCCAGGTCAGAATGGCATGAAATGAATACCCGGCCTGCTTTCACGGGCGAACCTAGAAAAGCTGCTTTGACATATTCGGACAACAGGTTGTCTAGGAATTTCAAGGGTTAGTCAGGCCCCTTGAACAGAAATGATCGCGAATGAACCGAAAGGCCAACGGCAGCGCTCAATCCCTTAGTGGATACTGATGGCCCGTGTCCTAGGGGTATCCAATAAATTGGAACTGACCCTCCAGGTTGTGGGTTGTGCTTTGAGTTAACTACCCAACCATGGAAAAACAATGTATGTTACGAAGCAACCAATAGCATCGGAAAGGACTGATTTTATTGATTATATTGCTTAACGAAAAAAGGACAACGACGTTCATGTCTGCAGCTGGAATGTGAGAAAATTAAGTTGCAAGCGAACAACTAGCGGAAGCCCTAAACTACTACAAAGCAGACATAACTGCCATCCAAGATGGGATGGGCCGGGTAAAAAGAGGATAAAAAGCTGTGACATCTACTACGGTCCGTGTTATAGTGAGCAGAAATAGCGACTATTCGGATGGGGATTAGTTAAAAGGCAAGAAGTCTTATGTTTCCAAGACATTAGCAAGAACGAGGCAAAAAAGTTTAATCTGCAGGTAAATACCAGAGCCGACGTTGAGCTATATAGGCAGATAAGAAGGGAAGAACACCGGCTTTTCAGAAAGAAAAAAGGACAAGAAAAGCGCGCGATCGAGGAAATAAGAGAGGTGCCACTCCAGGAACGGTGTTCGCAAGTTTTACCAAAGAGTAAAACGTCAAAGCCAAGGATACAAGACTCGAACAGAATCCTGTCGAGATGAACAAGGAAATATCGTAGTTGAGACACAGTCGATGCTGAGGATATGGAAGAACCACTTCTGCAGACTGTTAAACGGCGATGACGAACAACATTCCGCTGTCAGGCAGAACGAACCATTCAATATTGGCAACGACAGCGAAATCTGGCAACCACCCCACCTGAGTGAAGTGAGGATAGCAATATCTAAACTGAAGCTTAATAAGGCTGCCGGAAATGATGGCCTTCCCGCCGAGCTTTATAGAGACGGCTGAGATCACTTTGTAAGTAACATCAACCAAGTCCTAAGCCAAATCTGGTCGGATAAAGGTATGCTTGAAGAATGGAACCTCGACATCGTTTGCCCGATCTACGAAAAAATGGGACCCTATGAACAACGCCAACTACAGAGGCACAAGTCTCGTCAACATCGCCTACAAGATTATATCTGCCGTTATATGTGAACGCCTGAAACCGTTTACCAACAACCTGATTGGCCCTTATCAGTGTGGTTTTAGGCCAGGAAAGTCCACTACCGATCAAATCTTCACACTTCGGCAGATCCTGGAGAAAAAAACCAAGAAGTCCAAATCGATACCCACCACCTATTCATCGATTTCAAAGCCGCATACGACAGCATTTATAGAGACGAAATATACAGAGCCATGTCTAGTTTTGGTATACCGCCCAAACTCGTCCGTTTGTGTAGGATGACGATGGAGAATTCTCGCTGCTCCGTCAGGGTCGGAAACGACCTCACTGACAATCAATCTGATTCTTGAGCGGATTGTGCAAAACTCACGAGCCAACACCAGAGGCACAATTTTCCAAAAAAAACTGTAAAACTACTAGCATACGCCGTATTGACATCATTGGTAGGACCCAACCTGATGTCATAGCCACGTTTGCTAGTATAAAGAAGGAAGCGGCAAAAATGGGTTTAGCAGTAAATGAGGGCAAAACGAAGTATATGCTGTCAACACGAAAGGACACACAACAACATCTCGTCAGAAATTAAACGAAGAATTACTCTTGCCAACCGCTGTTTCTTCGGGCTAAGAAGGCAATTCAGTAGTAAAGCCCTCACTCGAACTACTAAGGAGATCTTATATAAGACCCTGATCATCCCAGTCCTGCTCTACGGCGCTGAAGCATGGACCGTCTCAAAAGCGGGTGAAGAAATCCTTGGTCGATTTGAGAGGAAAATTCTTCGAAAAATCTTCGGTCCCGTTTGCGTTGACGGGCTATGGAGACGAAGATTCAACCAAGAACTATACGAGCTGTACAGCGACATGCACCTGGTCAAAAAACTCCGCATTGGACGTTTATACTCCGGCTCGCAGAGTCTTCGATTCCCAGCCAGTAGAGGAAGACCTCGCCTTAAGTGGCGCGCACAAATAGAAACCGACTTCAACCAACTTGGAGTGCGCAACTGGAGGCAGTTAGCTAAGGACCGGGCTAATTGGAGAGGCATTGTGGTTGATGCCCAGGTTTGGACTATAGCGCCTCTTAAGTAACTGTCACGTGCACTTTTTAAAAAATGTTCTTTTTGTTCAAACGGTTAAGATTTTAAAAAATTTAAAAATTTGTGAAAAAAATATTTTGAAAAAAAAACACTCGATGGAAACGGAATTGATAATATGTGCAAACATTTGTGCAAACCGTAGACAATTTTTGACAGCTATGCGTTGAGTTTGAGAAGTTGTTCGACAAAAAATTGCTGCGTAATCAAACGAACGCGATTGTATGTATTTTTTTTTTCATTCCGCAACGGATACCTCGAAAGCAAATCAAGTTCCGATCGGATCTGACTTTAGTTTCGGAGATGGTTCCGAATGGATACTTCGAGAGGGGAAGCGTACGAATGGTCGACAAAAAAAATGTCGACGGACAAATATAAATTTCATCGACTGTTAAAATTTCAAATGAAGTTTGACTGAGAAGAAAAAAGTTGACATTTTAAAATCCAGACTATTAAAATGTCGATTCAAAGGCTTTCGGTAAAAATGTCGATTTTTCTCAAAAATGAAACAGGAATTGCCGGTTGACTTTGCCACTGTCGATCTTTATACGAGTCAACATTTTGATCAGTCGGTGTTTTTACCAAACGAAAGTCGACATTATGACGGTCGATTTTCTTAAATCGGCATTTTAAAAATCGGCAAATCGTACTCAACCCTTCGATAGGTGTGCTTAACAGACGTTTTAAGATTTCCAGATCATAAAAAAGTTGAATGGTACTATTGTAATAAAATTTAAAATTTGTTATTGGTAACCAAGGTATAAAATTAATAAAAATACTTACGAATGTCAAATCCTTTCGTCACATCTCCCAACGGATGCTCACTAAAGCTGTACTCATGTTCATTTGCAACAAATCTTCGTATACAACCGACTATACCTTCGTATACTGGTAGTCGTTTTGCCAAGCCAGTTATGTTACCAGTTCCACCGAGAAAGACCGGCTCTCTGAATGTAATCCTTGAGAACAAACCCTGAAAGGAAAAATAGTAATGTAACGCGTCGAAATCAAATAAAATTTTTTTTTTTAAATTTCAAGTGAAACAATATGATTTCGCCTTTCCCTTGAAAGAATTTCGCTGTCAAGTCAAGAACACCTCCTTACTTGTTATCTTTTTACATTACAGCTACGATATCAAACCCTTTTCTTACGAATCTCTTAGTACTAAAAATCGACCGAATGGAGGGTGGTACATTAAAGTACAATATTCGTCCTTTGCACACTGTCGGTGTCAATTTTTGTTCTTAATGCATGCTGTTATGAGTACTTCTCTCACCAACTTAAGGATCTCTTTGATACAATACGCGAGTTATTTTCTGTCACTTTTTTGTTTCAAGGATGGACGTCATTGTGCACGAAGTTGTGCTTCACTAATGTAATGTACATACCTATGAGTACGTGTTAACTTTTAAATTCTGTTCAGAATTATACAGCGTCAAGGACGACGAACCGTTTAAATGCTAGTCTCGTATAGTACTTGGCAGAAATTGTAGCAGTTAGGGGCTAATTTGTTGAATGTTCCTTCTTGTGTATAAAATGTAGTTCTTGATATTCTAATTAACCAAGCACAGGTATAATTACATGCCTATGTAGTGAATTCATGAGATTAACTTTTAAATGCGTTATAAGTGTTAAATCATTATTAAGCGTATGTTGCCTGTAGCCAGTTGTATTCATGTAGCAGGTGGAATGGAAATTACATGTTATTGCCCAGATTAATTAAACACATTAGTCGATTTGGGCAACTTTGCAACTACGGATGGTATATGATTTCTACCTACAAAGGATGAAAAAAAAAAAAAAAAAAACAGCCCGACCGTGGGAAATACATGCTGCCTTCCAGGTTGAATTGTCAACGATGCATGGCATATAATCCGTGTCATCCTGGGAGGCACAATTGATTGATATTTTGTAAATAATCAGAATAAAGTAACTCGTTGCTGCAGCAGCTGCTATAGCAAAAACGGAAACCATTTTTTTTTAATTTACAGGCAAACGTAATTCTGCGAAAGATTTTTAAAAAAAAGCGATTTTCTGCAATACGATGAGACTAACATTTGTTGTTAGTGTAATGTGATTCGATCTAATTTCAATGACGAAACGTATTACTGTCACTCCACCAAATGTGTCGAATGACATCTATATGAATGAGGAACAAGCTTCCCACGACAGTTTTACTCTTGGGTGTTCATTAGAATTTCGCAAATTGTCTGGTAAAGTATAATATAACGTGGGAACCACGCCCACGATGTAAAGGGTGTTTTAGAGGTATACAAGGCAAACGTTACTCTGCGAAAGATTTTAATAAAAAGCGATTTTCTGCAATATGATGAGACTAACATTTGTTGTTAGTGTAATGTGATTCAATCTAATTTCAATGACAAAAAATATTACTGTCACTCCACAAAATGTGTCGAATGACATCTATATGAATGAGGAACAAGCTTCTTACGACAGTTTTACTCTTGGGTGTTCATTAGAATTTCGCAAATTGTCTGGTAAAGTATAATATAACGTGGGAACCACGATGTAAAGGGTGCTTTAGAGGTATACAAATTCAATACCTATACAAGCAATAACACCGCGAATGTTGACTTCAAAATCGTCCAACGTCTTTGGTTTAACGGCGAGGACTAGTGACTTAACAAAGAAGACATCTAAACAAAGAAATCTAAGGATCACAAGATCGTGGAGGCCAGTTCACAGGTCCATTACGCAAAATGATGAGCTCAGCAAATGTTTCACGCAATAAATTGATTGTGTCGCGCACCGTGTGGCATGTTGCGCCATCTTATTTAAAACAAAGGTGGACATAACAAAACAAAGGCGGAAATCTGCACGAAAATGCTGACTCGTCTGATTGTTCGTACTCTTTTGACTTTCGGAAAGCGAACTTTCAAAGGTTATCTGAAGAAAGCTTGCTTTCGAATGAAAATATTGACGGCTTCTTAAGTTTAGAAGAAGCTGTTTAAAAATATTGTCATCTAAAAAAAAGATTGCATGGATGGAACTATTCCAGCCAAGCATTCTAAAATGGACACCAAAACTGAGGCCCAGGTTTACACCGGACTGTAGCGCCACTTAAGTAAGTAAGCAATTTAAGAAATCGAATTTAGTAACTAGCAGCAAAAAAAAACCGGAAACTGGTCAATAAGTAACAACAAAAACTTTTTAAGATCAAAATTACAACAACAACTTGTGTACAAACAACACTATTTGGTTAGAATTATAGCTATTTTGGACATTACCAAGTGTCCTCATCAGATTCCTTCTAATAGTGACGCTAATTTAACATTCAGTTCTCTGTATGATTATTGTAACCCCGTGCCTAGTGAGACAAGTGCCTACCTTTTGCGCCACTGAGGTCTTGGTTGGAGTAGAGTCAATTTGCTCAATTGAATGAACTGAGAGGCTGGCAACTAGCATTTTTGGTGTTTATACACACATTTTGTTGTTGTTCTTTCTGTCCTTGTTGTTGTTGTAATTTCGATCATTCAATTGATAATCGACAACAGAAATTGCCAGAGTTAGAATCGTTGATACTCCTAACCCACCCAGTACCAAAGCTTCAGTTGTTCTACAGGCGTGTAACGCTCATTCCCTTGTTGCGTACCTAGCTCTCAACTAGGACACTGTGTGTGTAAGTTACATATCGAATAAATTACCTTTGAACGGCCTTGTACGCGTGAACCGTGGTTAAGTAACAACCATGCGTCCCATCGATGTCTGTATATGGTCACTGAATTCCATTGATTAAGTTGCACCTTTTCTTCGGAGCGTACATTTCCAACACCAGATCCGCAATCAAACCTGAAATTGATAAAATTATTTTCCTTTTATTATTTATATAAAAAAATTAATAAATTTATATTTAAACAATTTCTATCCATGGGCTATATATAGTGAAATATATTTTCTAAGTGATTTTCTAGTTTTTATAAAAATGTGCTGTCAAAATGTCAGCATTGTTAGTCCAGCGGTTTAGTCTGTGTGATATCTCTGAGCCAGTCATTGCTCGAATTGTTTTTATATGTATGGGGGACTATGGGTGACTCAATTCACCCACTTAGTGATGGAATTTCGAGAATTCCTATTTCTTCGGAACACTTTATAAAAGCCTTGTCTCAATGACTGCCCGGAATATGCAGCCTGTTGTCCACAGAAAATATGGGAATGATCCTGAAGGTTAGAGGTTGTGGTAAGGGTTAACTCTTCATGCACGGAAAAAAACATATGAGTAGTCTACAGTCCACTGTCAGATATCCTCAAAATTTCGGCTTTTTGGCAATGAAATATAGAAAATGTCATTTTAAGAACATTCCAGTCCTGGCAGCATAATTAAATGGGGTAAATCGAATAGAGTGGAATTTAATGCTTCCAAAACACAATGCTGTCTTCTGTCATCTAAGCGAAACCAAAATTTACAGCCATTATCCATGAATGGCACATGCATTGCCGAAACCGAAAAACTTTCCATGTTCGTTATGTGTGTTAGTAACGACCTTCGTTGGAACGACCACGTATTCGAAATCGCTAAAAACGCAGCGCAATGTCTGGGTTTCCTTAATCGATGCAAAAAATATTTCACTCCCTCTGATCAGGCCTCAATATATAGAGCGTATATACGCCCCAAACTTGAGTTCAACGCCCACATCTGGTCAGGTGCAGCAAAAACATCATTGCACCTACTGGATAGGATACAAAAGCGTGCGATAAAGCTGATAGGAGATCCAACCGTAGCGAACTCTATAGTCTCGCTTGAACATCGTAAGAATGTCTTTTGCCTAACATTCTTCAAACATTCAAACATTCAACCGTGATACTCGCCATGCCATGAATGCTAATCAATTCACCCTCAAGCCTATCTTCGGACGTAATATGAAATATAGAGATTCATTCCTTAACCGAACCACACGAATGTGGAATGCTTTACCAAACTCAGTCTTTCCTCCCCATTACAATTTACAAAAATTCAAAACCAATGCGCATCGGTATCTCCTCTTTTCTTCTCCTCAATTTCCTTAATGCCTGCGCTGTTTCCTAACACTATAAGGGTATTCATAAACCCTTTAGAGCGTGCTAATTATAAAAAAAAAGAAACTTGTTCAGCTGGGAGCAAAAACAAACACGTGTACTAAATTTCATCATCCTAGCTCAAAGTTTAAGGCCCAAAAACTGGTGACGTACGGGCAGACATGGCTAAATCGACTCAGCTGTCGATTCTGAATCGATCCATATACTTTGAGGTATACCTAGGCTCAATTATTTCTCTATGTTACAAACTATGTCAGTGGCCTCAACGTTAAGAGCGCTACGTCCAATTTATGGTTGTCATAATCGTCCTAGGAGATCAACAATTGAGCGTCTAGTGGAAAAATTTGAATCCACAGGCACAGTACAAAATGTTCCCGTGCCAGTGAGACAAAGAAGTGCCCGTAGAGTCGAGAATATTGCTGCCGCTGAGGCTTCAGTTGGAGAAAGCCCAAATGTGTCTCCCACACGTCGTTCTCAAGAGTTGGGCATCTCTGTGACGTCGTTGTGGCTAATTTTGCGAAAAGATCTTGGCCTACATCCTTACAAGATTAAATTGACGCGAGAACTGAAGCCGCTTGACCACCAGAAGCGTCGTATATTCGGGAATCGGGCTGAGAAACAACTTGGAAATGATTCGGATTTTCATCGAAAAATCATCTTCAGCGATGAGGCTCATTTCTGGCTGAATGGCTTCGTCAATTAACAAAATATGCGGTATTGGTCAGGCAGCAATCCACACGTACTCCATGAGTCATCATTGCATCCCGAAATCAATTTATTGGAAACCAAGTTTGGAGAACGTGTTATCTCACGAAATGGTCCAGTCGCTTGGCCGCCTCGGTCGTGCGATTTGACGCCGTTAGACTATTTCCTGTGGGGCTACGTCAAGTCTATGGTCTATGCCAACAAGCCAGCGACGATTGATGAACTTCGTACGAATATCGAACGTGACATTGCAGCAGTATCGGCCGAGATATGCTTGAAAACCGTCGAAAATTGGGTTCAGCGTCTGGACTTCTGCAAGAGTGCCCGTGGTAGCCATGCAAAAGAAATCGAGTTCCATACATAATGGCATCAAACGTACTTTCACAGGAATAAAGAATTTCATTGATATCCAAAACCGTTTTTGTTTTATTTAAAAAAAAACTTTTGTAGCGCTCTTATTGAAAAACATCCAGTTACTCCAGTAGTCGGTCATTAGTTTTGTCAAGGAGCTCGTGGCGTTAGCGCATATAAGGCTTATGTTTTCGAATTCGGCCTTGATGCCGATTGTAACAATGCGTTCGCCAATGTAGTAATATATGGTGATCTGTTTTTTTCTCTCTATAAGACGAAGATGTCATAGTTTTTCATCCTCTGTTTGGCGACCAACTCCATCGTATTTCCTGGATGGCAGTAATGTCTGCTTTGTAGTAGTCTAGGGCTTTAATGTTCTCACATTCCAAGACATAAGAATCAGATGAACTTTGCTGCATTGTGCAGTAATCTAGTTGGCTCGTTATATTCGTAGTTGCTTCGGTGGAAGGTAAAGAGTTTCATATGTTGGGAGTTGGCGTCAAGGCAGACAATATATTACAGAGTAGGGCAATTATATTACTGGCAATAACTGATGGGGGCAGAGGCAGTCGGTTTTTCCATGGCATTTTTGAAGTTATTGAATATTTATAAGTGCCAATCGATCCTCATAGATTGGTTTACCATGGGAGACCGCGAACTGGTGAATCTGCGTTGGGCACTTATAATTCGGAAAGAATGGGAGTCGTTAGAAGGCGATTACACTTGGCTACCATAATCATAATAAAGAGGTTTTCTGACATGTGGGTTGGGGAATTCCTTAGACCAGCCTTTTACGAACTCAACTGCGGAGTGCTTATAGTGTTATCGACATGACACTAACTTACTTAAGTGGAGCTATAGTCCAGAATGAACGTGGGCCTCAACCACAATGCCTCTCAATTAGCACGTCCCTTAGCGCACTCCAAGTTGGTTGTGGTCGGTTTCTACTTGTGCGCGCCACTTAAGGCGAGGTCCTCCTGTGTCCGACGTCTGGCTGGGAATCGAAGACTCTGCGAGCCGGAGTTTTGGTGTCCATTCCTTAAACATCCAATGCGGAGAATTTTGACCATGGGCATGTCGCTGTACAGCTCGTATAGTTTTTGGTTGAATCTTCTTCTCCATAGCCCGTCAACGCAAATGGTTCCAAGATTTTTCGAAGAATTTTCCACTCAAATCGACCATGGATTTCTTCATCCGCTTTTGATACGTTCCATGCTTTAGCGCCATAGAGCAGGACTGGATTGATCAGGGTCTTATAGAGGATCTTAGTGGTTCCAGTGAGGGCTTTACTACTAAATTACCTTCTTAGCCCGAAGAAACAGAGTAATTCTTCGATTAATTTCTGATGAGATGCTGTTGTCAGAGTTAATAGCGGAGCCGAGGTAGACAAAGTCCCGTACTACCTCAGTGCTATATCTGTCAATGGCGACTTTATGTCCAATTCGTCGAAGTTGTGTTTCATTACGTAGCGACAGCATATACTTAAGGCTGAACCATAATAGAAAATGGTTGCGGAGGACCACTTCCGTAACTGTGCTCACTCTTGCTCACTTTCGAAAAAGCAATTCATTCGCCCTTTTTCTTTCTTTTGTTCTTTCATACAAAAATTTGACATTTCACTTCAACAGCTGTGTACATTTAAATTTGTAAGTTCATAAGAAAAGAATTTTTTTTTGGCAAAACGACTTCCACTCTGACAATCGCTTACATTCACAAAATTCTCTTATGGGCAACTTGTGTAATTGACAGTCCAAAAAACTTAACGAAGAGCACCGATTTTTGGAAAATTGTGCCTCTGGTGTTGGTTCTGGAGACTTGCACAATCCTCTCAAGAATCAAATCGAAGAAGTCACCTTCTTTTTGTGGTATAGAATTTCCGACTCTGATGGAGCATATTCACAAAGATTTAGGAATTGCTACCGTGAGTAACGAAGCAACAAACTTTGCTCGCAAACTTCGTACTATGTTCATTGTAATAACGAAATAATCCGTACTCTGGACGAGACAAACCTTGAGCGCCGGCTACAAAGAACAAGACCGTTCGACCTAGCGCCATAAGGAAAAACCGCATGTAATGACGGTATTAGTAGGTGCGTTCACTGGAATGCTACCTACCAAACGCGATTAACACTACAGAAGCGTAAACTACTTGTTAAGGATACTTAGTCGTAGTCACCACAAAAAAAAATGAGAGGAATAAATTCCATACTACTATGAGCACGCGCAGCCGGTTCTCATAGTGCCTCTCTGAGGGGTGAGGTTTAGCCGGTGGCATATATTGACTGACACTAATGAAATTGTCAGGCCCGAAAATATATGATTCGGGCATAACCAATGGTACGGACCACTGGTATCCTATGAGGTTTACTCACCTCCGGGCGCACACGAAAAAAAAAATTATAATTTTATATAAACAAAAGAACTGAGTAAAACCTTTTTATCTGTTTCTGTATCGCGTTCTGTTTTGTCATTTCGTCTTGTGGCAATAAAATGATAACGCAAATGTAAACATTTTTTTGAATAAAACTTTTGATTTTTACTTATCTTATGCAATGAAATTGAGATGAACCGCATTTCACACTTTTCACACAAAGCCAAATGAACCTTTGCCCTCATTCCGCCAATAGTGTTGGCAAGGTGGTTAACCAAATTCCACGTTAAGGGATGATGAAAACCTTGGAAGCACGTCATGTATTTATGCATACTTGTAAATCTTTAATGGGATGTTATGTCTGACTTATTTTTAAAATATGGATTCGTGCTTTCGAGTGTATATATTTAACACCCTTTAGCTGATACAGGGGATCAGATATTTATGTTTCCTGCGTTCATGTTTCTCGTGGAATATTTTAAAATCCCAATTATTCCAACTGCGAGGAATTCATGCATTTAAAATATTGTATCTCCTGTATAACTAATTTAAGCACTGTGGGTGATAGCAAGAATTGAAAGTGTATACGTACGACACATTATTGTTGCTATTCCAAAACAACATTTTTGATAGGGATGACTTAAAGCAAACAGAAATTTTTAACATTCTCGTATAAATTAATGTCTACATTGACGATTTGCATGTTTTGACCAAAATTTAGAAAATCCGTTCGTTTATTTTGGTTATTGATGTTAAAAAATACTCTAGAGGTCTACGAAAAGATTCTCAATCAGGCTCTGATCAAATGGTCTGTCGACAGTAAGATAATACCAGAGAACCAGTTTGGTTTCTAGGCGGGACATGAATGTATGCATGCCGAATCCAAACTCATCTCTGATAAACAATGGAACAAAGACAAAAGACAGAGCACCGGTGCATGCCTGGTTGATTTAGAGCAGGCTTTCGACATCGTATGGTTATCTAAAACTGACCAGACTTGGCATCAGTAAACCACTGCTTTATATGCTTTAAGACATAACGATTGGTAGAACGTTTGTTGTCAAGAGTGGCAATGTAACTTCTACAACAGAATTTTTAATTCAAAATGGTCTGCAACAGGGAGCGGTTAACTCGCCGATTCTCTTTTGGCATTACACTAGCGATATGATAGGTAGTCTGACTCAGGAAACTGCTCATGCGGAAGATCTTATCGCGTACAGAACAGTCCCTTCTGTCGAGGTCATTCGAACTCTTTTGCAGCGGCTCTTCGACAAGATCCAGAGATATTGTGATGACTGGAAGTCGAAAATTAACTTTTAGAAATTGGAAACTATCCTGCTTAGGACATCGTTGTCTAGGGACGAGAAATAACTGGCGCAAGCTGGTGACCGTTGGCTTGAACGGACAGCCACTGGCGAGTGAAAGTGTAGTTACCTTGGCATCTGGCTGGAGCAGTATCTATATATCGGAAGACATGTAGATGATGCTATGGACGGGCTATGGAGACGAAGATTCAACCAAGAACTAAACAAGCTGTACGGCGACATTCCCCTGGTCATTGGACGTTTAAGATGGTAGGAAATGTAGTAAGAATGGGCACCAATACTCCGGCTCGCAGAGTCTTCGATTCAAAGACAGACGTCGGACGCAGTAGAGGAAGACCTCACCGTAAGTGGCGCGCACAAGTAGAAACCGACCTCAACCAACTTGGAGTGCGCAACTAGAGGCAGTTAGCTAAGGACCGGGCTAATTGGAGAGGCATGTTGGTTGGCGAGGCGAGAGCTAGGGGAGCGTTTGCCCTGACAAGAGGACTATTTTATAGCAGTCGTCTTGACAGCAGGGTGAAGGTGATTTGCTACATGTCCCTAATCAGGCAGATGATTACCTATATGTGCCCGGTGTGGTGCAACGTTGTCCCATCTCAAAGAAAGGAAAAGATACAGGTGTTTGAGAGGCAGTGTTCAAAAAGCAGCCTTAGACTTCACAGAACACCAGTATCTGACAACATAAAATATTATTCCAACCAGGTCCTATACATCAGAGCCAACATAAACAGAAAATACAATTTTCTGGTGAAACTTATTCGGTTTTACTTGGCAAGAGCGATGGCCTCGAGCAACAGTCTCATCTTTGGGGCCATCTACCCTAATAATGAATATTTGGAAAGTGCGCGTTTGGGCGGCTTCAATCCACCCGAAGCTTTTCTATATTTGGATAGTCGAGGGCTGATACAGAATTGATCGGCGGTTCTCCTAATCTACCACATCTTCCGACGTGGTGTACCGGTGAAGAGACCTACGGTGGCGCTAATATACGGTCTATCGAGTATGCATTCCTCTCCATAAGCGGAGGAGAATGTATGTGGTGCCGCTTTGTGCACCTGAAGCAACTCAAGAAACTGAATTTGTAGCAGAGCTCAAGACACTTTTTCGTTGCTAAAATCGGCTGAAAATTTTTACTTTTTGGCCGCTAATGTAAGACACTCAAATAAAAAATCGGCGGGAGAGGACGGTGTCCCAAGCGTCGTATTGAGACACTAGCCCATAGAAGCAGTCGGTACTTTCACCACCTTGTTTAACAATACACTGAATAATGCAGAACATCCAGTGCACTGGAAAACGTCGGTGGTACATCCTATCCTTAAGAAATGACAAGGACAAAACAAACCCTGCAAATCTTAGGTCAATAAGCCTTCTGCCGAATGTAAGCAAGATATTCGCAAAGATAGTCAATAGATTTTAAAGGCACCATTCATGCCGCGTTGAAACTAGTGAACGACATCCAACCGAATAAATTCAAAGTACAATGCACAGGGGCTTCTCTGAGAAGTCCTTCGACACCGTATGGTTAGAGGGGCTTTTCTACAAGCTGACCAGACTGGGCATGCGTAAAGAAGTTCGTTGTCAAATGTTGCAACGTTAATTCGAGCAAAGTCCTTGAAATTAAAAACGGTTCACAACAGGGGGCTGTAAACTCCCCGATACTGTTTAACACTTATACAAGTGATTTTGTAGGTTCTCTTAGACACGGTATAGCGTACCCAGATGATGTAGTGGCGTACAGATCAGGTCCGAAAATTGAGGTCATCAACATACATTTGCAACCTGACTTCGATCGCATTAAGGGATATTGCGATGGTTTAGACAGCATGGCGGTGAGAATTGAAGTCAAATACCTTGGCATCTGGCTTGGCAAGTTTCGGTATATTAACAAAAATGTGGATGCTTGTATGGGTTGGGGCAGGGGGGGCTTATGCTCAGACAAGAAGATTGTTTCAAAGCAGTCAACTTGATTCTAGGATGAAAGTAATTTGCTACATGGCCCTTATAAGGCCGATCATCGCTTACGGTAGTCCCGTGTGGTTCAATGTAGCACCAGCCTACATGGAAAAGATACGGCAGTTTCTTTCGGATGGTACCGAGCGCCAGACTCCGAGTACATAACATATTATCACAACGAGGTTCTATACAATGGGGTTCAGTTGAACAGAATTGACAATTTCCTTAGTAAGGTGATTTAAAGGCACCCTGCAATTGCGATAGCTAGCGACAATAGCCTGATCTTCGGGGCTTATTACCCCAATGGAGAGTACGCTCATGCCTGGCTTTATTCCACCAGAGGCATTCGTTTATACCGATTCGTTAGGGTAAGTACAGGAGAGTAACGGTATCCCGGTTTTATACCGCCACTATCGTGACGCGCGGAACAAGCGGCTAATCCGCGAAGGGCAGGTCGACAATGCTCCGGAGCTCCTCCGCTTTAGCACGGCGGTATTGGATCGCGATTGGACCGATGCTGAAAAGCAGCGCAGCGAATTCTGGTGAGGAAAGTAATTGTGCACAGCACTTCCTCAGGACTTTGCGGACTTTTAGTCCACTCCTCAGTTTTTAAGAAAATTAAATTCAGGTGCAAAGTCTGGACGGGGCTTGTGCACCATTTTGGCTGACAATATGGTTTGACACATAATGGCCGAGCACCCAAAGACTCAATCTGGATGGCGAACCCTCGGGGCTTATGCAACGAGAGCTTGCTATCCCGATTGTTAGGTTTAAGTAGTTTAAGTCGTCTTAATTAGTTTAGGTTAATTTTGGTCCAGATTAAGCCTTTTTATAAAAAAAACCCAAAAAAAATGTCATGATTCAAAGTTTTTTACTTCTTCTTTGAAAATTAAAATTTATGATAAAAATAAACACATGATTTAAGCCCAAGGACAAAAGAAAAAAATTTAAGATTTAAGTTTACAGCGTTCGCTAAGGGCCGATAAGTTAGATTAAGCACACGAGTTAATGAGAAGTTAGATTTCAGAATTTTTTTTTCTAGTGTTAAGTTAATATTTTAAGAAAATAAAAAAACTAATTAAAAAAAACACCAAGAATCAGCTTCAAGTTCATAGCTGGAGGTAATCAGTTGAGAACCGGACTATTTAGAATGAAATCTTTAATCGTCCTATAATTCTGATGTACTGTTTCGTGGATTCATATAAGACTACACAATTTCGTAGTTGGCTCCTCATAAAGTAGGATAAATTAGTCATAAAAAGTCTTAATGTCCATCAAAATACAAAAAAAAACCTAAAACCTAAACGGATTTCGTGATTATATAAATAAATAAATATTCTCACTCGTAGACGTCCTGTCACTTTAACGTGGTGATGTAATTATTGTCAACAAATGTGCTAAACGTCGTCTATTTACTCAAATTGTTCAAACAAGATCTCAACAGGTTATACATAGTTTAGCCCTTTGAAGGTTGAAGTGCTGCTAAGCACTCATGAATTTATCCCCACATTTCTTAAATGTGTCTATTTCTTGCAATACACCTACTCGCATTTACTTGTGTAAGTTAGTACACCTACACTCTTATTCATTTGGTATGTGTTCCAGCCAGTAAGATTATGCAACGACTTTATTGAACCAAGAGATTGAGGTTGTGAGGTGCCTTACTACCCTGATACTTTTGTGCCACTCTGTGTTTAGCAGCTAAATTACCATGGAAGCCGTCCTTTGCTTTGCCGCCCACATTCAACAAAATGAAAAAAAAAAAACAAAACAAACACAAACAAACAAAAATCAATAAAATTCTCTACGTGGCCGCATTTCAAATGTGAAATAACAATCTGTTTAATGGAGTATATTGCATTAAAATCCCATAAGAATTATTATCACCATGCCGTTAGAACGTTTTAATCTACTTACCAAAATTCAATGAAACCCTGATGTATGAGCAACGCCATAAAATCTCCGGTTAAATCGTCTCTTTCGCCTGTTAAAAGGATAATGCCGTCAACGGATTCCGGTCGAAACTCAACTCTTATCTGAATTGTTTTTTCGAAAAAAAGAAGAGAAATAAATATAAAATCAATAAAATTGATCCTTTCGGCACTTACCTGTACGTGTTTGTATGCTCCGCGTAAAGCTGGGAAGGCTAACCAGGACTTTTTTGAAAATCTAGGAATACCAACTTTAGTATCTGTGGGAAGATGTGAGAAGATAAGCAAACGCTAGTAAAAATTTGTTAAAATCAAAGTGAAAGGATATATGAAGGTTAGAAAGGGTCCCGTAACCCATATTTGGTGACGTTATGGCGGATTCTTAGGTAATCTTTACCTACACGTATTACTAAACTACCAATCGTTATTCATTATCCTTTATCCGATTGAAGAATAAATCGACTAAAAGGAATGATTTCCCGTGCCTTTGCTAAAAGAACGTCTGCACCATTTGACATTTCGATGTTATCAGTTGAATGGTGAAGTGTACAGTCAATCGTGGTAATGGGTTTCCATTATGCCACCTACTTGACTTTTAACCACTCATGTTCACGTAGTAGGAGTATAATTTATATACAATATACATACATGTAGCTCAAGACGAAAAAAAAGGAGATTGATGAATGTGTCATTTAGCGTTCGTGATAATTATGGATAAAGTTGGTAAAGTACAATCGATAATTCTTGTATTAAGGACATAGGACACACAAGATTTTAAAATGCGTTTCGGGTATATTTGAATTCCAGAGCTGTGTCTTCCAGTAAAGGTCTGCATTTTGAACAGTAAGTAACAAATTTCTTAATATTTACAAAACGTTTTTTTTTCGGCTCGTTGGGGTAGATTTAATCAAGCATGAAACGAAATTTAGACACTATAAGTCATGGGTAGGGGAAGGCTAGCATGGTGGACCATCGATTTGGATTCTTGGGTTTTTTCTAAGAGCTGCCGAAGTGTGAAAATTTGATCGATTGTGGATTTCCTGGCCTAAGAGGCATAAGGCTCCTTAACATCGCCCACAAGATCATATCTGCCGCAATATTTGAATCCCCTAAACCGTTTACCAACACCTGATTGGCCCTTATCAGTGTGGTTTTATGCCAGGAAAGTCCACAACCGAGCGAATTTTCACACATCGGCAGATCTTGGAACAAAAAAACCCAAGAAGTCCAAATCGATACACACCAGTCACCACCTATTCATCGATTTCAAAGCCGCATACGACAGCATTAATAGACGCGAACTATACAGAGCGTCCTGAGTGTCCTGAGTGTCCAGTTTTGGTATACATCCCAAACTCTACCCTATGTGTAGAATGACGAGGAGAATCTTCGCTGCTCCATCGGGGTCGGAAACGAACTGATTCGACACATTCGATACCCAAAAAAGTATTTAGGCAAGGCGATGCGCTGTCAAATTGATTCTTGAGAGGATTGTTCGAAACTCACGAGCCAATACACAATTTTCCAAAAATCGGTGCAACTACTAGCATACGCCGACGATATAGACATCATTGGTAGGACTTAACGCGATGTCATAGCCACGTTTGCTAGTATAGAGACGGAAGCCGCAAAAATGGGTTTACGGTAAATGAGGGCAAGACGAAATATATGTTGTGAACACGGGAGGACACACGACATCGACGAATTGGACAGAACGTCACCATTGACAGATATAATTCTGAGGCAGTACGGCACTTTGTCTACCTTAACCAAGAACTATAGGAGCTATGCAGCCCAAGGACATATATCGGGTTTTTCAACACGGACGCTTCAAAAGTTGGGCGACAGGGACAGCAAACGACGCCATATTTCTTGCCGCTCTTTTGACATTTCTCTGCAGTAAGGTTCGCCATTTCATGATGGAAAGATATACGATCCAACAACGAGTCGAAATTATTAAAATTTACAACCGAAATTCGGAGTCAGTGGCCTCAACGTTAAGAGCGCTACGTCCAATTTATGGTCGTCATAATCGTCCTAGCAGATCAACAATTGAGCGTCTAGTGGAAAAATTTGAATCCACAGGCACAGTACAAAATGTTCCCGTGCCAGTGAGACAAAGAAGTGCCCGTAGTGTCGAGAATATTGCTGCCGCTGAGGCTTCAGTTGAAGAAAGCCCAAATGTGTCTCTCACATGTCGTTCTCAAGCGTTGGGCATCTCTGTGACGTCGTTTTGGCGGATTTTGCGAAAAGATCTTGACCTACATCCTTAAAAGATTAAATTGACGCAAGAACTGAAGCCGCTTGACCAACAGAAGCGTCGTATGTTCGTGAATTGGGCTGAGCAACAACTTGAAAATGATTCGGATTTTCATCGAAAAATCATCTTCAGCGATGAGGCTCATTTCTGGCTGAATGGCTTCGTCAATAAACAAAATATGCGGTGTTGGTCAGGCAGCAATCCACACGTACTCCATGAGTCAACATTGCATCCCGAAAAAATTACGGTTTGGTGTGGTTTATGGGCCGGCGGCGTCATTGTGCCGTCCTTCTTCAGTGACGATCAAGACCGGCACGTTACTTTGAATGGGAATCGCTACCGTTCAATGATAACCGAATATTTTTGGCCCCAACTGGATGATATGGACTTGCAGGACATGCGGTTCCAACAGGACGGCGCCACAAGCCACACAGCGAATGCCACAATCAATTTATTGGAAACCAAGTTTGGAGAAAGTGTAATCTCACGAAATGGTCCAGTCGCTTGACCGCCGCGGTCGTGCGTTTTGACGCCGTTAGACTATTTCCTGTGGGTCTACGTCAAGGCTATGGTCTATGCCAACAAGCCAGCGAAGATTGATGAACTTCGTACGAATATCGAACGTGAATTTGCAGCAGTATCGGCCGATTTATGCTTGAAAACCGTCGAAAATTGGGTTCAGCGTCTGGACTTCTGCAAGCGTGCCCGTGGTAGCCATGCAAAACAAATCGAGTTCCATACATAATGGCATCAAACGTACTTTCACAGGAATAAAGAATTTCCTTGATATCCAAAACCGTTTTTGTTTTATTTAGAAAAAACTTTTGTAGTGCTAGAATAGACACCAATACTCTGGCTCGCAGAGTTTTCGATTCCCAGCCAGACGTCGGACGCAGTAGAGGAAGACCTCGCCTTAAGTGGCGCGCATAAGTAGAAACCGACCACAACCAGCTTGGAGTGCGCAACTGGAGGCAGTTAGCTAAGCACCCGGCTAATTGGAGAGGCATGTTGGTAGAGGCCAAGATTCATTCCGGACTGTAGCGCCACTTAAGAAACTAAGGAAGGAGTGCCTATATAAGACCTTGGTCGTCTCATCTGGTATACGGCACAGGAAAGTGGATGAAATTTGGATATTAAAATTGTCTGAATATTATGTTGAGACACTTTTTTGACGGTTGACCAAAAACACTTTTTTTTTTCCTAAAATTGGCAGTGGGCTATTTCGTTTACACCTGTACTGAAGGCATAAACAACTTATACACCAAATTTCATCAAAGGGCCGACTCCTATGAGATATTCTGTCCTCAAATTGTTTTTACTAATTTTAAGTAAACAATCAACTTATTTGTTTTATTGAAAAATACTGATATTGATATTGAAAAGCAGAATATTACTGACATGTATAGCGTTGATGGTTTTTTCTTAATACCTTGTGATTGCCAACGATATATGTACATACGATCGTAAATCAAAGAGACATGCACCAATTTGCTGGTGTCCTATTACTCATGTTTCCTGGCAGTAGACTGGCCCGGTAGTTTTCGCGTTTCATTTCAGTGACATCATTTCCACTCCATCGGCATATCTCGTCAGGGCATCGTAATTGAGTCAAGTGTTGTATTACACCATTATATCGTCAGCATGCATCAGTTGCGGAAGGAACTGCACTCTTTCGCATATAAATCACCGTTCGCCATTGTCCTTTCAAAAAACAAACACAATACGTTTGCACGTTGATATTGTGTGTATGCATATGCATACGAATACCGAGTACCATGGATATTATATACATCGGTATATATAGACAAAACAAACTTACCGGAAAATGTGATAAGAGTTATTGTGCATTTAATTTAATTGACACGCGAGTAAATGGAAATTGGATTTTCCGTTCTTAGAAGTTGTAACGGATAAGCGTATTTTCAATTCATAATGCTTCGCCGTGACCTCCATAACCACCCACAATGTGATACGATTGCGATGATATGTAGAAACAAATCTGATTAATACGTGTGTAAAATTATAAATTATAATCTGATCGTAAAAGCTTTCCAGAGTTAAATGACTATGGAATTCAGTTTTTTTTTTTTTTTGAAACCTTGAAGGAGTTTATTTCGGATGCTAACTATCTTAACTATGGGTGCGTTCTCAGCGCCAAGGATTTTTTAGTTGAATTGTTTGTGTATGTTGAAGTCAATTTTGGGGTGCAGTGAGGGGCTCAGTGGAGCGATATTTAGTGCCATAAACTGCCGCGCAGAAGGTCTGGGTTCGATTTCCAGCCGTAGCAACACCTAATATGATTTTTCACTAGCGCTCCTCTCGTGATGATCTGACAAATCATCCGAGTGGTATCAGTTGTCAAGGATAGCTTTTCTCATATACGCCGTTCGAAGTCGGCATAAAATAGGAGGTCCCGCCATCGTGCAAGAAGTACACACGCACACGCATGATTGGTTGTGAGAAAGCTAGGCACTGGGTAGTAACGAGCCTGTTGTGCCAAAAATTTGTATTTGTAGTGTAATAACCCCCCCGGAAATAAGCCCCATTGGACTGGATTCCCAAAAACGAGGAAATTGTCCCTATGGACAATGGACAATGCCATTTGAAATTGGAATTCTATTCAAGTTCGGTGTATGCAAAGTTTTAATGTGAGTGGGGATGATGTTGACCCCCTGCAAACCTCCTGCTTGTACTCACTGATGGAGTTGGGATGTGTGCGAGTTTGGATGCACGGAAAAGATAAACCCCACAAGCAAAAGGCATTTACAGCAGCGAGACTTATTTCAATTTCCAAAAAGAAATAAGTCCCACGGACCTTTTTCCTTTTTTTGGAAATTAAGCCCCATGGGACTTATTTACGCAGGGATTATTACACTGCACCATATTTTGGAGTATCTACCAACAGTCTGGTTTGATATGTATGCTATAACTTTTGCAAAAAATAAAGGCTCCATCGACATCGATTGAGGACGTGCCATCCATAGACCATTACAAGTTCTTCTCTAAAGTGAATTTCAGTGAAAGACTTGAAGATGTTATTTTACTGACTGCGATTGCGTCTTAAATATACCTACGATCTTCTAAACCTCTAAATCGCTATATCGAGTGGTTTTCGGTGAAATTTTATAACCAATTTCCATCTGAAGGGAGAGGTAATGAAACAAAATTTGCACTTCTGGCGCGCACTTAAAATTCACGTGGGAGACGAGTATCTGGGTCGTCTGATGTCTCGTTTTAGAGATTTGCAATGACCAATCAGGCTTCTTTATTTTCAGTTTTTTTTTTAAGTCACGTCTCTTCAAGCATCCGAAGAGAATTACCGACAAATGAGCTTGATGATTTTGGCCCAAAACTATCAGTCAGCGAAAATCCGCCAAGGAGAGGCAAGATCCGAATGGTCATCAACAATGACGGCGCACACTTGCCCGATACAAATACCAATAATACATTTTTTGGCGCAACATGCTCGTTGGTATCAAAGATTATAAAGTCATACAGATGACGCATTGGAACAAAAATCAGAAACTTTTGCTCACCAACTTCATGGTATGGGCGGGCGTTGGACACGTGCAAACATGAGAAACGAGATCCAAATATATGCCGGGCTGTTCCAGCACGACCCGCCATAGAACAATTTTTCTTCTATGCAGTATCTGTATGACTTTACAATCTTTGTTCGTACCCACAGTCTACCTTTCTCACAACCATTTCTGTGTACGATGGCGGGATCTTCTGTTTTATGCCGACTCCGGACGGCTAAATTGAGTTAAGCTTTTTTTGGCAATTGATACTTCTCGTATGATTGATCAGATCATCACGAGAGGAGGGCCAGTAAAAATATTTCAGTTGATGCTACGACTGGGAATCGAAACCAGTCCTTCCAGTTCAAGGCACTAAACATCGCTCCACTGAACCCTAACTAACCATCGCGCCACTTGCCCTATATCACGTATAAAAACCCTGGGACCTTCACTTTAACCTTGATTCCGAACGATTATTTTGAAAAGAAGGTATTCCCAGTGAAGCTCAACCTTTTCTTTTTAATACCAAAAAGGAATGCATTCCTCATTCTTAAATTTAATTGGCTTACCATCTAAGCAACCATTGCCACTTTTTCCGAAAGTGCATAAACATCTGGGAATTCCATCATCTTTAGTATCACAAACACCATCCAGACCGCAGTCCAATGTGCACGTCTCTCTGAAAAGGTAAATTGAAAGGTTTTAATAGGCTTTATAGACCAAACCAAAAGTATGCTGTAAAAATCACCTTAACGTTAAAAAATATTCGCGCTTATGGTTTTAAATTATCAATTATAAGTTTGCAAATGCCTTCTTTAGGAAGAGACAGATCTCTAGCTGCCGCTTGACAAGTGATAATATAAGATTAGGGACTCAATTAGGCGACCAAATTGGAAAGAGCGATGTTTCTTTGCGATAAGAAGGCTATTTAGTAGTAAAGCCTTCACTCGAACTACTAAGGAGATCCTATATAAGACCCTGTTCATCCCAGTCCTGCTCTACGGCGATAAAGCACTAACTGTATCAAAAGTGGGTGAAGAAACCCTTGGTCGATTCGATGGAAACATCTTCGGTCCGTTTGCGTTAACGGGCTATGAAGACGAAGATGCAACCAAGAATTGTACGAGCTGTACACCGACATACCCCTGGTCAAAAAAACCCGCATTGGACGTTCAAGATGACAAGGACATGTAAAACGAATGGTCACCTATACTCCGGCTCTCAGAGTATTCGATTGCCAGCCAGACTTCGGACGTAGTAGAGGAAGACCCCACCTTAAGTGGCGCGCACAAGGAGAAACCGATCCCAACCAACTTGGAGTGCGCAACTGAAGGCAGTTAGCTAAGGACCGGGCTAATTAGACAGGCATGTTGGTTGAGGCACAGGTTTACACAGGACTGTAGCGCCACTTAAGTAAATATCAAAACTGATATAACCCTATGGGATAGGGTATAAAAAGCTCCAAGCACACTAGCTCGGGGGTGGTGCGAAAATGTATGCATGTTATTGAAAATACGGCATTCTAACGTTTTGAAATCGCGATAACTCGAAAACGGTGTCCCGTCAGAAAAAAGTACATAAGTGTGTTTTGTAGAGAATTGTACGATCTACAAACTTTACTCATTCATTTTTCTAGTAACGTTCACTTGATTTGTGACCTCGGATAAAAAAAAAAACGCACAAGCGGGATCGTTGGGGAATTTCGACATAGCATTTGTTAATAAGTATCTAAGACCTGGTCCAAAATTAAGCTTGTTGGGAATTAATAATTGGACCATAGTCAAATGCCAAACATTATGGAACCGAGGCAGTTAATAGAAACCAAATTGGGATAAATCAATGCACATACACGCCACTTCCATATGCCCACCGTCCACAAATACTGAGTTGTACATGAGATGGACAAATTCTGTGCACAAAAGAGTTTCACTAAGGGTATGATGTACAACTTAATAGCAGGGCGAATCAACTTCAAGGTGAACTTAAACATCTCAGCGCCAATATATAATAGCAAATGCAGATAGCAAGGTCAGTTGTTTTTTAAAAACAAAACCCAACGGTTCGTCAAAGAATCGTCTTCCTTATGTTGCAATAACCAAAAAAAAAAAAAAAGGAAAAGAAAGCAACTGCTACCCAGTTCAACCATTTGAAATAAAAATACGACGAGAACGAAACTGTTAGCATTAGCAAAATGCAGCAAGTTAAGAAATTTGTCATCTAAAATTGTCCACTCAAAACTAAACGATCTGTTCTTGGAGAGCTAGGAAATCGCGCCGTTCTCTAGAGATAAAGAGAAACGGTTGAATGATCCTAAAAATCAAATCAACACTAGAGATGCTAAGCCACGCGTGGACACTTTTTGGAAGAAGCCAGCACAACCTGCTTTGGCTGATAAAATCCAGCCAACAGTGAATGCCGCCAAGACAATTGTCACGCGGTCAAATTCAATCAAGTCGGGAACAACCGGATTCCTTAGTAGCGCTATGGCAAAGCAGAATTTGCCCAAATTAACGACCATCACTGCCAAGGTAGTGAACATAGAGAAGAAAGTTTCACAATCACAATCATCTAAGGAGAAGATAGTAATCTGTCAAGGAAGCCACTAGCGAAATTGAAAACTGCCATCAGCTGTAAAGCTAGCTTCACAGTCCGCTGCTGTTGTTTCAAGTTGTAAGGCTACAACAGATACAGTCGAGAAGGAAAACGTTAAACCGACACATTCTAAAATGTGAAATTAAAAACGTCAGCGTGCAATCACATTCAACCAAGTTACTCAATGTGGTTAAAGATATCTACGCAGACGATGCATAAAATCTAGTCTTGGTTTCAGAATATGCCAATGATATATACTCGTACCTTTTTACGCTGGAAACAGAAAATCCCATTGTGCCGGATCACTTGAAGGATCGAAAAATGTTTTTTTTTTCAAAAATGCGTGAAGTTCTTATTGACTGGATCAATGAAGTACACCACCAGTTCCATTTAATGCCGGAAACATTTCACGTTCCATGTGAAGCAATGATCGACCGATAGCTACAAGCATTCAAGAACACTTTCATCGTCTCCAATTACGAAAAGCTATTCCTGCCTGGTATCGGGTACGCAAAAAGTTTATATCAAAAAACGCCCTAAAAAGTGGCCGTGGGCTTAAATGACCTATGGACGAAGTATTCATGTTAATATTACGAATGATTTTGCATGAAAAGCTTTTTCGAATATTTTAAAATTTAACCCAAAATATTTTGTTTTTATTGAGAGGGCGGATTTTGCGAGTCTATATACCAACTTTCATCAATCTAGCTCACTAAGGAGCAGGTGTTGGAAATGGAGAGAAGAATTATGGAAACCCTTGACTTCAAACTCGCCGTTGCCGATTCATTACTTACGTCGTTTCTCGAAGGCCGGCTGTGCTGAGGACCAGCACCACGCCATGTCCAAAAACTTCTTGGAATTGGTCACAACCGAATACCCTATAGCTCGCCCCATTGGGACTCTTATTGCACTGCGCCTAACTAATAGCACGGACTATAAAGTATCCACAAAGGACTTCAACTTTTCATATAGGGACGGCACCATGAAATAACGCCCAGTGAAATAATACCGAACTCCAAAGTTCGGCGTTATTACACTTTGTAAAAGCAAGATTACTCCGAATTTCGGAATTTGGCGTTATTTCACAATGACAAAGTGAAATAACGCCGCTCATTGTTTGTGAAATAAGGCCGAACCCTGAGATAGAGGGAATCATACTTTGCACATCCGAGTGCAAGTTTGCGTGTATGAAAAGTTTTAATGTGAGAAGGGGGTGGGCATGGTGCACCCCTGCAACCCCCCTGCTTGGAATCACTGTTGGATTTGAGTTCCGTGCGAGGTTGGATGTATGTGGATTTAGAATTTGTATGCAACCCCCCTGCTTGGGCTTACTGTTGGTGGAAGCTTGTTTGTCGACACAGCCAACCTCGCACGCAAACAAAATCGAACAGTGAGCCCAAGTAGGGGGTTGCAGGGGAGCAGCATACCGCCACACCCATTTAATCTTTGCATACACCCAAACTCGCACTCGGATGTATTCAAAGTATGAACCCACACTTGGGATCACTGTTGGATATGGAATGGGTGCGAAATTGGATGTTTGCAAAGTGAAATAAGGCCGAATATGCTTTATTTCACTTTAGCAAAGTGAACATGGAAATTCATCGTTATTTCGCGCGGCTTTATTTCACGGAACCTATAGGCCAGGGACATATAAAGCTTTCCTGGTTCCCACCCCGGGAAGATCACAAAGTCTTCTTCGATTCCAAAAGCAGTTCGCAGACTTAGTAGATCATTAACTGGCGCGCTCAAGTAGAAACCAAACTCAACCAACTGTAAGTGTCCAACTGCAGGCAGTTCGATAAGGGCCTGGGCTATTTGGAGGGTTACATATGTTGGATCTCAAATGGGGTTAGGTATCTAATCTTACAACTCAAAGAGACATTTTTATAAGAGTCATCTTCACAACTGAATAGTACTTTCCATTTGAAACTGCAATTGGCCCCAATTTAACTTAACTTACGAAATAATATCAATGATACAAGTGTTGCAATTATAAATTGGCAAAGCCAAGGCGCCCCTCTTATACATAGCTATGGCAACTAATCCAAGAAAGGTTCACTCTTCTTCCAATTAATTAGTACACTAAAACAATACCAAAAACATATTACTCACGTTCCCATCCTTGTATAATTCAACGATTTGGATTTGATCTCCCTTGATGGGATGGGGTTTCCATTCGTATGTCCTTTGTTAGCCGATGCTTGGGTTGCAAATGACGGACTTATGTATCGCCTTCCTGGACTTTCGTCACTTTTGCTGCCATTGGTTTCCACCGGCAACGGTGTCGGTGTCGTTGACAGAAACGACGTCACTTGCAACTGATTGTACTCGTCTTGATATGTATTTGCATCAAATGGTCTTAGGTTTAATTTATTATTATTGACATCGTCATAGACAGACATATCTAATTTCGAGTAGTAATCATCCTGCAACACATTGCTGTCGATGATTGATGGTTTAGGGGAGTCCGCAACGTTTTCTACCGATGCGGTTGACGTGTCATTCGGTAATTGGTGTTGATGCGGACTCTGCTGTTTCTGTAGCCAGTGGATTTGTTGCTGATTAAGTTCATCACTGGAAGATGTATCTGCATATGTTTCCAAACGGTCTGAGTAGTTTTTTGAATTTGAATTTATATTTTTGAGTTCAGGTACAGGGTTTAAGTCTAATTGATCGTCGTTGAAACTTATACTATCTGAAGATATGTAGTAATCTTTTGAGTTGCTATCGATATATGAGTTCGATTTTCGATTACTCAAATTTTTGTCTGTGATGAAGTCATCGTCGTCATCAGTTTCGCCCTCAATCGATGTCAGCATTTGGTTGCTCCCGTTGATACCGTTTGCCAGTTTTGCACTAAACGAGGCACCTTTCTGGTAGAGTACGTCTTCTTCAGATTTCGTCGGACCATCCAGTGGAAGTGTCGAATTGATGACTGAAAATACAACATAAGCAATTAACAAGGAGGCAGCATAATTAGGAATATTCAAATAAATTATCCCAAATCCCAATTAGCAAATGCCGTTGCCACCTGGGATGGAAATTTGTATAAATATCGAACGCAGGTTCTATAAGTGTTATGAACCATTAAAGGTATACAAAGGCGGTTCTGTTTGTAAAGTGTGCGCAGGAAATGGTTGAGGACCCAAAGCACAACATTTTAATTCGACTTTGTTGGCATAGCATACGGATATCGCTGATGTTCAGGAAATCGTTCTGTTTATTTAGTTACCTTAAATGGGTTATGTGGTTGGATGGTTGGATGTTGTAGAACGAGGGTAAACACTGATTGGCTTTAACTTGGCAATGCCCAGTGGTTGTAAGGCTGACTACACATCAGTTATGCTTATTTTTACCTCCAAGTGGTAACCATCGGATACTGGTCTCATCAAACCGGATTTGACTTGCTAAACGATGAGCGCGAGTGTTGATAACACGACGAAAAACAGGCTGGTCAGAATGGCACGGAATGAATACCCGGCCTGCTGTCCCAGGCGAACCTAAACAAGCTGCTTCGACATATTCAAACAACAGGTTGTCTAAGAATTCCAAGGGTTAGTCATGCCCCTTGAACAGAGCTGGTGGCGGATGAACCGAAAGGCCAACGGCAGCGCTCAATCCCGTAGTGGATGCTGATGGCCCCTTGTCCTAGGGGTATCTAATAAATTGGAACTGGCCCTCCAGGTTGGGGGTTGTGCTTTGGGTTAACTACCCAATCATGGAAAAATTTAACGGTTACGAAGCAACCAAAAGCCTCGGAAAGTACTGATTTTATTGTTGACGACACGGCTAAACGAAAAAAGGACAACGACGTTCGTACCTGCACCTGGAATGTGAGAACTTTAAACAGAAGAGGTGCAAGCGAACAACTAGCGGAAGCAATAAACTGCTACAAAGCAGACATTACTGCCATCCAGGAAATACGATGGGATGGGCCGGGCGAAAAGAGGATGAAAAACTGTGACATCTACTACGGACCGTGTTATAGTGAGCAGAAACAGCGATTATTCGGATGCGGATTTGTTATAAGTGCCAGACTTAGGCAAGAAGTCTTATGTTTCCAAGACATTAGCGAACGCATTGTAACGATCCGCATCAAGGCTAAATTCGCCAGCATTAGCCTTATATGCGCTCACGCCCCAACGGAGGAAAAAGATGATATAGCTAAGGACTGCTTCTATGAGCTCCTTGACAAAACCTATGAGCTCCTACCGAAGTACGATGTTAAAATCGTGCTGGGAGATTTTAACGCAAAGGTAGCAAGAGAAGACATCTTTGGCAGTATTGTCGGAAACCATAGCCTACACGACAACACGTCTGGTAACGGACTTAGGCTAATTGACTTCGCTACGGAACGAAATGCCACTATAGCCAGCACACGGTTTCCTCACCTCTATATCCATAAGGGGACATGGCGGGAGCATAGCGCCACGCATCCAGTATTTTGGATGTCTGAACATTCCGAGGAGCTAACATCGACTCGGACCACTACCTTGTTGCAGCCAAGGTTAGAATGCGGATATCCACTACGCCACAACAATTCAGAAATACTGTAAAAAAATTCAATGTCGAAAGACTGCAATCGCAAGAGACCGCCAAGACCTTCGCGCAACGCGGATCCCTAAACCTCTCGATTAACACCATACCACCAACATCGAATGTCGAAGAACTATGGCAACGATGCCAACAAGCCATTAGATCAGCCGCAACTAAAGTGCTAGGTTTCTCGCGCCCACCAGCATGAAACCCCTGGTTTGATGAGGAATGCCGAAAGATGCTCGCAGCCAAGAACGAGGCCTACAAGGCTAAGCTGCAGGTGAAGACGAGAGCTGCCGTTGAGCTCTATAGGCAGAGAACAAGGGAAGAACACAGGCTTTTTAGAAATAAGAAAAAAGAGAAGAAAAGCGCGCGATCGTTGGTATAGAGAGGTGCAACTCCAGGAAAGATGTTCGCAAGTTTTACCAAAGTGTAAAACGTCAAAGCCAAGGATACAAGGCTCGAACAGAATCCTGTCGAGATGAACAAGGAAATATCGTAGTTGAGACACAGTCTATGCTGAGGATATGGAAGAACCACTTCTGCAATGACGAACAACATTCCACTGTCAGGCAGAACGAACCATTCAATATTGGCAACGACAGCAAAAGCTGCCAACCACCCGACCTGAGTGAAGTGAGGATAGCAATATCTAAACTCAAGCTTAGTAAGGCTGGCGGAAATGACGGCCTTCCCGCCGAGCTTTATAAAGCCGGCGGAGATGACTTGGTAAGTAACATCCACCAACTCATAAGCCGAATCTGGTCGAAAGAAAGTATGCCTGAAGAATGGAACCTCTGCATCGTTTGCCCGATCCACAAAAATGGAGACCCTCTAAACTGCGCCAACTACAGAGGCATAAGTCTCCGCAACATCGCATACAAAATTCTATCTGCCGTAATATGTGAACGCCCGAAACCGTTTACCAACAACCTGATCGGTCCTTATGAGTGTGGTTTTAGGCCAGGAAAGTCCACAACCGATCAAATCTTCACACTTCGGCAGATCCTGTAAAAAACCCAAGAAGTCCAAATCGATTCCCAAACTCGTCCGTTTGTGTAGGATGACGATGGAGAATTCTCGCTGCCTCATCAGGGTCGTTAACGACCTCACAGACACATTTGATACCAAAAAAGGATTTAGGCAAGGCGATGCGCTGTCATGTGACTTCTTCAATCTGATTCTTGAGAGGATTGGCAAAACTCACGAGCCAACACCAGAGGCACAATTTTCCAAAAATCTGTACAACGTGATGTCATAGCCACGTTTGCTAGTATAGAGAAGGAAGCGGCAAAAATGGGTTTAACAGTAAATGAGGGCAAGACGAAGTATATGCTGTCAACACGAAAGGACAAACAACATCGAAGAATTGGACAGAACGTCAACATTGACAGATTTAACTTTGAGGTAGTACGGGGCTTTGTCTCCTTCGGCTCCACTATTAACTCTGACAACAACATCTCGTCAGAAATTAAACGAAGAATTACTCTCGCCAACCGCTGTTTCTTCGGGCTAAGAAGGCAATTATTACTGAATTGCCCTCACTCGAACTACTAAGGAGATCTTATATACGACCCTGCTCATCCCAGTCCTGCTCTACGGCGCTGAAGCATGGACCGTCTCAAAAGCGGATGAAGAAATCCTTGGTCGATTTGAGAGGAAAATTCTTCGAAAAATCTTCGGTCCCGTTTGCGTTGACGGGCTATGGAGACGAAGATTCAACCAAGAACTATACGAGCTGTACAGCTACATGTCAAAAAAAATACTCCGCATTGGACGTTTAAGATGGCTAGGAACGAAAGGACAATACTCAGAGTTTCAGAGTCTCCGAATCTCGTTTTTAAATACTGCTGCATCGTGATTCCCGTAGGTCTCAGCAGAGGAAGACCTCGCTTTAAGTGGCGCTCACAAATAGAAATCAACCAACTATGAGGGCGCAATTGGAGGCTGTTAGCTAAGGACAGCGCTAATTGGAGAGGCATGTTGGTTGAGGCTCAGGTTCATTCCGGACTGTAGCGCCACTTAAGTAAGTAAGTAAGTAAGTAAATTGAATGGCGAGAACTATACGAGTTATGTTCAAATAACTGAAAATATATATGCAGTTAAGTATCAGGATTTACCACCAAAAATTCGAATTCAAAAATATGAAACCGGTTTTACCCCGGCTATCGCAGAATTTTAAAATTTGATGTATAAAATATAAAAATATTTAAATATTAGTTTTACACATACCTTGACAACTGTAGCCATTTTTATTCAATTCGTATCCTTCTATGCAATCGCATTCGTACATTCCATCATGGATCTCATAACATAGTTGCTCACAAGGACTCGTGTGTCCACAATGACCTGCAAATGAACAAGAGTTAACTGTTAATTATTAAAAATTTATTTGATTAGTAAAAAAAAAAAATAAATAAATGAAATCTATCTTGTTCTATCTTCTACTTCCTCTTCTGTATACATGTCATATGTTTGTGTTTAGTGTCTACTCTACGGTCCAAAAACATGGACCGCATTAAAAGCAGATGTAGAAATCCTTGCTCGTTATGAGAGAAACATTATTTTGGGGGCGAAGATTCAACCATGAACTTTATACTCTACGATGACATATCGGGTTTTTCAACAGGGACGCTACAAAAGTTGAGCGACAGGGACAGGCAAACGACGCCATATTTCTCGCCGTTTTTTGACATTTCTCTTCAGTAAGGTTTGCCATTTCATGATGGAATACGATCCAACAACGAGTCGAAATTATTAAAATTAACAACCGAAAGTCGGAGTCAGTGGCCTCAACGTTAAGAGCGCTAGTCCAATTTATGGTCGTCCTAGCAGATCAACAATTGAGCGTCTAGTGGAAAAATTTGAATCCAGGGGCACAGTACAAAATGTTCCCGTGCCAGTGAGACAAAGAAGTGCCCGTAGTGTCGAGAATATTGCTGCCGCTGAGGCTTCAGTTGAAAAAAGCCCAAATGTGTCTCTCACACGTCGTTGTGGCGAATTTTGCGAAAAGATCTTGGCCTACATCGTTATCGTTACAAGATTAAATTGACGCAAGAACTGAAGCCGCTTGACCACCAGCAGCGTCGTATGTTCTTGAATTGGGCTGAGCAACAACTTGAAAATGATTCGGATTTTCATCGAAAAATCATCTTCAGCGATGAGGCTCATTTCTGGCTGAATGGCTTCGTCAATAAACAAAATATGCGGTATTGGTCAGGCAGCAATCCACACGTACTCCATGAGTCAACATTGCATCACGAAAAAATTAAGGTTTGGTGTGGTTTATGGGCCGGCGGCGTCATTGGGCCGTACTTCTTCCGTGATGATCAAGACCGGCACGTTACTTTGAATGGGAATTGCTACCGTTCAATGATAACCGAATATTTTTGGCCCCAATTTGATGATATGGACTTGGAGGACATGTGGTTCCAACAGGACGGCGCCACAAGCCACAGAGCGAATGCCACAATCAATTTATTGGAAACCAAGTTTGGAGAACGTGTTATCTCACGAAATGGTCCAGTCACTTGACACCGTTAGACTATTTCCTGTGAGTCTACGTCAAGTCTATGGTCTATGCCAACAAGCCAGCGACGATTGATGAACTTCGTACGAATATCGAACGTGAAATTGCAGCGGTATCGGCCGATTTATGCTTGATTTATGCGTCGAAAATTGGGTTCAGCGTCTGGACTTCTGCAAGCGTGCCCGTGGTGGCCATGCAAAAGAAATCGCGTTCCACACATAATGGCGTCGAACGTACTTCCACAGGAATAATTCATTTAAATCCAAAACTGTTTTTGTTTTATTTAAAAAAAAAACGTTTGTATCGCTCATATTGAAAAACCCTTTACTTACTTACTTATCCGACCCGTCTCTGCTTAAGACAAGACAGTATTCGATCCTCTTTCACCGCGATCTCTTTATCATTAAACTGGAGGTTCGATCTTCCTTGTGGTCTGAAGCCTGAAGGATTCGAAGATTCTCTTGGCTGAATCATTACGGTTCATTCACTCAATGTGGCCGATGTAGTCGATCTGTTTTTAACTTTTGTACCACATCCACATCTTGGTACAGCTTATAAGGTTCCAGTTGTTCCTCTAATCGCATTTTCGCGTACTAGGCCAACAATTCGACGAAGGATTTTTCGTTCGAGTTGGCCTAGTATTTGTTCTGTTTTGCTGCCCAGCACTCGGCGGCGTAAAGTAGGACTGATAAATTTAGGGTCCGGAAGAGCAAATAATTGGACTTTGGGTTAAAAGTTTTGGTTCCAATTATTTCGTTTCGCTAAGCCGATTTGCCAGGCCGGAATTCACACTGACACGTGCCGATAAGTACGTTGCAAGAAGGCTTTAAACATTCAGACGTACATTCACGACATTAGCAGCGATATGATATGCGGTAGGTTGGGCAAGACATGGCATCACCTTTTTAGTCGATGGGATGCTCTTATCCATCCAGACTTAGTTGATGATTTGGTGTATGTACAATCCTATGGCAACACCTTCATATTTGAGCGATGCACTTACTTCTTCAATGCCGGGAGGGAGCGTTACGGCTTCCTTGACTTAAGGTGCGTCGGTCTATTTCTCTATCACGCTCTCGCCATTATGCTCATTAAGAAGCTGCTGGAAATGCTGCCTTAAAACATTTACGCTGCTTACACATCAGTTTTTGGGTTCCCATTCCTCTTTCATAGAGCCTGTGTTCCTACTTTGAAACCAGCTACCAGTTAAGTGATTTTTTTTTGTGTGCGATTGATGGATGATCTTACTGTCGCGAGACTCTTTGATTTTCTCGAGCTGGGCTGCACCATTTAGGTTTTCCCTTCTGCTTAAATACTCTTCCAGCGCGACGGGGCTTTTGCGTTACATCGCCTCCAAATAGTTTTGCTTTTTGGTGCTTGCATATATCCAGGGCGGCACTTTGTTAGGGGCGACAATTTGGAGCGGTGAAAATGTTTTAAAATTTACCAACATGAACCCTGCTTCACAGTAAGTAATCAGCCATTCCTCGTATTGCTTAGCAACATAATCCAATGAACGCTACTCCCTAGTATGCAGGTAATCAGGTAGAAGTGGCGGTGCGGTATGAACCCAAGTAGCACTTATGTGCCTTTTTGTTACCACGACTCGTCGGACCTTTTTAGATGTGATGGATGTGAGGTTTATGAAACTGATTACCCGAGATGTGGCTAAGGGTGTCGAAGAATGGTTGGTCTAACGCACGCAGTCTGGCTCTTGCTATTTTCGGTCATTTGCAGATGAAATGGGATAGGGTTTCTCTCTCATTTGTGTTCCCACAAAGCGTTGTATGGGATCCCAGTTTGGGATAGCCCTTTCTATCGCCGTTTAATTCTTGCGTCTGGGTGTGTTCTATTTAGTAGATCGTTTATTCTGTTTTCGCCATAGGAGGGCCATATCGTCCCTGATATGACGCAATTTGTTAGACAATGGTTACGCACTAAGCGGCAAGCGGCAGAGCCACGCCTGTTTGCCGCTCAGAAACATTGCTTGCCGCTCAGCGAGTGTGTGGCCACAACCATCCAATTTCATATGTTTTTTTTTTCCCACTCAGCTTTTTGTCGCTTTGCCGCTCTGGCGCTCAGTGAGTGACCTTAATCTTAGCCTTCTCCATTTGAAGTCGGCCTTCATTAGGGAGTATCAGTGTATTTGTCCCTCAAACACGCCTTGCGGGATACGGACCCTTGCCGCAAGTGAGCCTTGAAGAGCTGAACCTTCAGCCAGCTCGTCTGCACGCGCTTTCCATCATTGTCACTGTGCCCTGGAACCCAAAGAAGTGTAAACCTGAAGCTTTCGCCAAGGTGGGCAAGTTCGTTCCGGCATTCCTGTACCAGTTGGAAGGGTGATGTCCTTTATGGTCGCTTGGCTATCTATCAATATTTTGCTTATCCGTAGTGTCACGTCCAAGTAACGTGCAAACCTCTCGGATAGCCAATTGTTCCGCCTGGAATACGCTGGCGAAATCTGGTAGGCATATGAATCTGATATTTTCGGTGATTCCGAGTAGACTCCGGACCCCACACCACAGTTCATCATAGATCCGTCGGTGTTGACGACCTTGTCGAAATCTTTTACTTCTTCTGAGCTCTGGTAAAAAATCCTACGTGGACGGACGGACAGACAGACATGGCTAAATCGACACAGCTATCGATTCTGAGACAATCCATATACTTCATGGTATATCTAGCTAAAATATTTTCTCTTTTTCCTTTCACCGATATATCTTCATAGACGCAGAATGGCGGGCTTAGCTCCATCCCGTGGTGTATTCTGTGGAGGTTTTGGTTCTCGTGGAGTCCGTGGTGGACGTGGCAAGGCAGACTCCAAGCATTGGGTTCCAGTCACCAAGTTGGGACGTTTGGTTCGTCACAGCTTGGAGGAAATCCATCTCTACTCGTTGCCAATCAAAAAGTTCGAAATCATCGATTTCTTCTTCTTAAGGGTGAGTTGTTGAAAATCATGCCCGTCCAGAAGTAGACCCGTGCTGGTCAACGTACCCGCTTCAATGCCTTCGTCGCTATTGGTGATAACAATGGACACATTGGTTTGGGAGTTAAGTGCAGCAAGGAAGTTGCTGCTACCATTCGTGGAGCTATCATCTTGGCTAAATTGTTTGTTGTTCCAGTTCGTCGTGGTTACTGGAGTAACAAGATAGGTAAACCCCATACCGTTCCACGCAAGGTCACTGGCAAGTGCGGTTCCGCATCTGTGCATTTGATCAGAACCCCACGTCCCCAAGAAGCAGTTGTCCATGCCTGGTATTGAGAATTGTTACACCTCGGCTCGTGGCTCTACTGGTACTTTGGGTAACTTTGCCAAGGCCACCAATGCTGCTGTTGCCAAGACCGCATACTTGACCCTTGAGACGCCATTACATCCACAAAAACTGACTGTTTGTTGTGCTCAATGGGCTGGTGGAGTCATTGGGCCATACTTCTTCCGAAATGATGCTGGAGAGTCAGTTTCTATTAATGGGGGGCCGGTATAGATCGATGACAACCGACTATTTTGTTCCCGAATCGGATGGCATGAATGTGGATGAGATGTGGTTCCAACATGACGGCGCTACATGCCACACAGCGCACGTCGCAATCGATTTATTGGAGGAAACTTTCGATGAGCGCATAATTTCTCGGAAGAGACCTGTCAATTGGCCACCAAGATCGTGTGATTTGAGATATTTTCTTTGGGGATATGTGAAGTCGCTCGTCGTCTGGCGCCACATGCCAAAAATCAAATTTAAACATTAATGGCAAACAAGTATCCTTCCAGTAAAGCCAAATTGGTGGACGATTTTCTTGTGTTTTATTTCAATTTGAAGTTCTATACCTCTCACACCCCTTACATGTGCGATATATGTTCTTGGTTGTTATGAAATTTTTTAGATTTTCTCTGAAACATATTTCTATAGCATATTTCTCTCTCTGACTTGTAATCCTATCCATTCATTCGCGGATGACAGCACTCTTGACTTCGTTTACTCCGTAACGACTTCGCGACAAGATCCCCAAATTGTGGAGTCTCAACGCCAGCGAATGTCAACTGAACTCAACTCTGGTCTTGATACAAATTATCAATTGCGGTACCAACAACCGGGTTGAATTGAATGCGTCAAAAACCCAGTGCTGTCTCCTATCTCTGAAGCGGGATACAAATGTAGCTAAACTTAACATGGAAGGAGTTGAAGTTGAGGAATCTAATGGCCTGTCTATGCTTGGCATGTATATTAGCCCAGACTTTCGATGGAACCAGCAAATTATAGATGCTGCTAAAGGTGGTGCTAAATGCCTAGGATTTCTCAAACGATGCAAACGGTTTTTCACTCCATCAGATTTAGCTAATATCTATAAAGCTTACATTCGTCCAAGACTTGAATGTAACTAGCACATCTGGGCGGGTGCCCCTGCAACATGCTTGAGCCTACTTGACAGAGTCCAGCGTCATGCTATCAAACTTATTGACAACCAATCAGTTTGTAGCGAAATTCATTCTCTCGAACACCGGCGGAATGTTGGATGCCTTGCGCTTCTTTACCGCTACTTTCACCATAAATGTTCCGACGAAATATATAGTTGTATCCCGCCTGTCCGTTTGTTTAATAGAAATACTCGTGCGACTTCTTCGGCACACCCATATTGCATAGAGCCTGTTTTCGGGCGTACAGTAAAATTTAGAAGATCATTTCTTAACCACACTTCACGATTATGGAATAGCTTGCCTTCTTCAATATTTCCAGATGACTACAACCGGCAAAGATTAAAAATTAATCGCATCGTCACCTCACTCTTTTCCCACCTACTCCCAATCTCTAACTATCCTACAAACCTTTTTCCTTCTTTCCATCACTGGGTTTTATAACCTTCAGGGACTGAGTCCTAAGTGTTGAAAAATATTTAAAAAAAAAGAGAGATATCTGCTTGAAATACGGAGTTACATTATTTTGTCCATGCTTATGTAGATGAACGTTTTTGGTTTAACACGGTATGCCCCAGCACCAACGCCTTCATTTATTTTTGATCCATCTGTGTATGTACATACCAGCCATTCTAATATCCTAATTTTTAATTTCAAAATCTCAAAATTTCAAAATATTTGAAAACTGCTCAGCATACTGCTCTCTAATGTGTTAGTACCTACCTACCCAATTTTTAATTTGTTCAAAAATGTTAAGTGTTTGCTTATGAATGCTAACGTATGTTCGCAACTATTTCTTTGACTTTAATTATGCATCCATTGAGAGGGAAATTATGCAGACAATTTACAAAAGCATACCTTCACAAATAAATTACATTTCGCATACAGTAGATGAGCCATTGGAGTCACCTACCTCAAACATTTTTTGAAATATTATCCACATTTGTCTGGTTTCTGAATTTGTTTTTGTGACAAATGGATTTCAAACCGTACAGGCCTATTTTCATAATTGGCACTGAAATTGACAGAAGTTACACTCTTAGGAGCCATACAATTACTGTTAGCTATATTTAGACTAAAATAATTGTTCTTTTTCCTCCTCGAGCCTAGGCCCATATTTATCTTTCAGAGCATATGCCAACACAGTAATTCATGTAGAAGTACACTCGTTCCTGTACCGAAGCATTTTAATGTACAATTTACACATGTCACCCACAAAAGGATAATTGCGGTTTGACACCATCTTGTCACTTGTCCTGTTAGTTTGGTCGTGTTATAACTTGTTCATTTCTTTACTATTTGAACTAAGTGGCAACAATGTCAGAGAGAAACGTAACGTAATGGTGTGCAAAGAGCATTAACGCCCTTGTTTCAACATGTTCCGTATGCCCACAAATTAATTATAAAAAAAAAGGAAATTTCATTACTGACATCCTGTGGCTTTTTTTACATTTGTGTGCCATATTATAGCAACATATGAAGATTGCAGTCGTTTAATAATTATACAGTTTTGACAACATATGAGTGAGCCGTATATGAATACGTAAGGTACGTGGTCGTATGCAGGTATGTTAACTGGCGTGTATCAAATAGGTTTCATCCTATTTTTAAAGAGGCATGTCACTTAGATAAAATCAGATGTTTTAATAATGCAAAAGGGTATTCATCCCTTTCGCGATGTTTATCATGTGTTGTCAAATTACCAAGTGACCCGATTACCCATGTCATCCGATTCATTATCTACAAAGATCTGATTCACCTATTTATGTTCATGCATGGCGGCCGCCTTTATATATTAAAAATCATGAAGGATAGATGCTCAGGTGTGTCCTTCATGTTTGATTTAAATGCTATCCAGCAATTGTAGAGGAGGGGAGCATGTATTTGATAAAATTTAGATCTGTGTTTTCGCAAAGTGGTTTTGAGGAGCGTTGCATGGTAGTCAGACGGAATCGACGGATTTCGCCGGTGAAGAGCTTGCTAATTTATTGGGGTTTTCAACAGGGACGCTACAAAAGTTGAGCGACAGGGACAGCAAACGACGCCATATTTCTTGCCGCTCTTTTGACATTTCTCTTCAGTAAGGTTCGCCATTTCGTGATGGAAAGATATACGACCCAAAAAACGAGAACGAAACAACCGAAAGTCGGAGTCAGTGGCCTCAACGTTAAGAGCGCTACGTCCAATTTATGGTCGTCATAATCGTCCTAGCAGATCAACAATTTAGCGTGGAAAAATTTGAATCCACAGGCACAGTACAAAATGTTCCCGTGCCAATGAGACAAAGAAGTGCCCGTAGTGTCGAGAATATTGCTGCCACTGAGGCTTCAGTTGAAGAAAGCCCAAATGTGTCTCTCACACGTCGTTCTCAAGCGTTGGGTATCTCTGTGACGTCGTTGTGGCGAATTTTGCAAAAAAAATCTTGGCATACATCCTTACAAGATTAAATTGACGCAAAACTGAAGCCGCTTGACGACCAGAAGCGTCATATGTTCGTGAATTGGGCTGAGCAACAACTTGAAAATGATTCGGATTTTCATCGAAATATCATCTTCAGCGATGAGGCTCATTTCTGGCTGAATGGCTTCGTCAATAAACAAAATATGCGGTGTTGGTCAGGCAGCGATCCACATGTACTCCATGAGTCATCATTGCATCCCGAAAAAATTACGGTTTGGTGGGGTTTATGGGCCGGCGGCGTCATTGGGCCGTACTTCTTCCGTGATGATCAAGACCGGCACGTTACTGTGAATGGGAATCGCTACCGTTCAATGATAACCGAATATTTTTGGCCCCAATTGGACGATATGGACTTGGAGGACATGTGGTTCCAACAGGACGGCGCCACAAGCCACACAGCGAATGCCACAATCAATTTATTGGAAACCAAGTTTGGAGAACGAGTTATCTCACGAAATGGTCCAGTCGCTTGACCGCCGCGGTCGTGCGATTTGACGCCGTTAGACTATTTCCTGTGGGTCTACGTCAAGGCTATGGTCTATGCCAACAAGCCAGCGAAGATTGATGAACTTCGTACGAATATCGAACGTGAAATTGCAGCAGTATCGGCCGATTTATGCTTGAAAACCGTCGGGTTCAGCGTCTGGACTTCTGCAAGCGTGCCCGTGGTGGCCATGCAAAAGAAATCGAGTTCCATACATAATGGCATCAAACGTTCTTTCACAGGAATAAACAATTTCATTGATATCCAAAACCGTTTTTGTTTTATTAAAAAAACCTTTTGTAGCGCTCTTATTGAAAAACCCTTTAAGAAAAAACAACATTTTTCGTAAGAAGGAGCGAGAACAAGGTCAAAGCTTTTGCAAAGCATTAATGTCATCCAGGAACTGCGATGGGGTGGGCCATTTAGAGAACAATAATAAGATAAGAACAAATAAAGGGTTTTTTTTAGAGGTATAGAACTTCGAATTTAAATAAAACACCAGAAATCGTTTTAATGTCCATCAATTTGGCTTTACTGTAAGGATAATTTTATGCCATTAATGTTAAATAAGGATTACGGGCATGTGGCCTCCGTGGCTTGTTCGAATAAAGCCAAGTCTAGAGGTCCAATTTTCAACCAGTTCTTTAAGCATTTGGGGCCGTATGTGGGCAATAACGCCACGATTGTTGGCTTCCAAGTCCCCTAACGTTTCTGGTTTGTTGGCGTAGACGAGCGACTTCACATATCTCCAAAGAAAATAATCCAATGGTGTCAAATCACACGATCTTGGTGCCCAATTGACAGGTCCATTCCGCGAAATTATGCGCTTATCGAATGTTTCCCTCAATAAACCGATTTTGATGTGCGCTGTGTGGCATGTAGCGCCGTCTTGTTGGAACCACATCTCATCCACATTCATACCATGCAATTTTGGAAAAAAATAGTCGGTTATCATGGCTCTATACCGGTCTCCATAAACGGTAACTGACTCTCCAGCATGATTTCGGAAGAAGTATGGCCCAATGACTCCACCAGTTCATAGAGCACACCAAACAGTCAGTTTTTGTGGATGTAATGGCGTCTCAAGGGTCCCATGTGGATTCTCTTCACTCCAAATGCGACAATTTAGCTTGTTGACGTAGCCATACTCAACCAAAAATGAGCCTCATAACTGAACAAAATTTTGCAATGAAAATAAGCATCGAGATCAGTCTCATTTTCGGCCCATACACCAAAATCACGACGCATTGCATGGTCTCGCGGCTTTAATTCTTGCACAAGCTGGATCTTGTAAGGTCGTGCACGGTGGCGAATCGAATCATTCGGTTCCTCTTCAACACTTTGCTCTACAGCGGTAATTGTTTCTTCGGTCATGTTTACATAGAGTAAACGTAGTATGAAAACGATCCATGGTTAACCGAATTTATTGCTTTGATGGACGATTATGTCGACCATAAAATGGACGGAGCTTGCGAACTGAACCATTATTTTCTAAATAAATTTTCACAATTCGTCAACCTGTTCATGATGAAATGGCAAACCAAACTGAACATAAATGACATAAGTGTTGCCCGATTTGACCACAAAATTTCAGTTTTATCTCTATTCGAAAAACCAACCTCTAAAAAAAACATCCGTTATAAGGCTTGATGGCTCAGCGGCTCAATAGGTATTTCATTGGACTGCTAAGCGATGGGGTACGGGTTTCCAAATATTTCTTAGATCTTCATAAGGTCAGTATGTTCGACATTGTTAAATCCCTGTTGAAATATGCACCAATTTTGGCTTTTCTAACTTGGGAGAGGGAGTGTTTACTCGTAATTCTGAGGTTTTTACTGGTTGCGTTTCAAATCCGAATTACTGCGCCTTATTTAGCCGGGGAACAGTATTGTTTCACATTTCCCATAATTTATTTAAAGTTTCTAATTCTAGCAGAGCAATTTTCAAATCGGTCGAACTTCCGTTGAAGTTGGAAGTAACAGATTCCCTGGCCTAAAACCACACTAATAAGGGCCGATCAAGTTGTTGGTGAACGGTTTTAGAAATTCACATATTACTGCAGATAGGATTTTGTTGGCCACTTTAGTTGGCGCAGTTCAGAGAGTCTTGGTTCCATTCTTCAGGCATACTTTTATCCGACCTTATGAGTACGTGAATGTTGCTTACTAAAGCAAACGAACTGTTTCGATTCTATTTATATATTGCACCCAAACTTATGATATATTTAACTTGTTGACCATCTTTTCATAAATCATAACATTAAGGGTGATTTTTTTAAGAGTAAAGTTTTCAGGTTGGCAGCACTGGTCCAAACATCATCTGTCAAAGTCAAACATCATCTTTTCAGTATATTCTGCCATTTAATCATGGATAGACTTACAAACGAGCAACGATTGCAAATTATTAAATTTTATTAAACAAAATTCGTGCTCTGTGCACCTTTTTTACGACCATATTATGGTCGTCATAATCGACCTGGTGAATCAACAATTCGTGCTGTTAACACCAAATTTACTATGTTGCACATTAAACCATTGACTCGCATGCGTACAGTGCGTACCGAAGAGAATATAGCTGTCGTAGCGTCCAATGTAAATGAAGATCGTGAAATGTCAATTCGTCGTCGGTTTCAGCAATTGGGCATGTGTTACCTACTCAACCACATGGACAATTTTACGTGTCGATTTGGGTTTGAAAGCCTATAAAATTCAACTTGTGCAAGAATTAAAGCCGAATGATCTACCATAACGTCTAATTTTTGGTGAATTTGCCTTAGAACTCCAGGAAAATCCGTTGTTTTATCGAAAAATTGTGTTCAGTGAGGCTCATTTCTGGCTCAACCGATACGTAAATAAGCAAAACTGGCGTATCTGTAATGATGAACAGTCATACGGCACACAAGAATTACCGATGCATCCCGAAAAAAGACAGTTTGGTGTGGTTTATGGACTGGTGGCATCATCGGTCAATTTTTGTTTTTCAAAGACGACCGTGGAAGAAACGTTACGCCGAACGATATCGAGGCATGATACGTTGACGGTGCCACATGCCACACAGCTCGTGAAGCAATAGAAATGTTGAAGGATGAATTTGGTGAACAGCTTGTCTCTCGAAATGGCCCTGTGAGTTGGCCGCCAAGATCATGCAATTTAACGCCTCTTGATTATTTCTTGTGGGGTTATGTAAGGTCGTTAGTCTATGTGGACAAACCGAACGCGATTGAAGCCTTACAGGATAAGATAACAAGCGTAATTCGTATATATACAGGTCGAAATGATCGCAAAAGTGACGCGGAGTTGGACCCTGCGATTGGACGATTTGAAACAGAGCCGCGGACAACATTTACATAAAGTCGTCTTTAAAAAGTAAATGGCAAAGGCCTTTTTATCGATTACAATGAAAGTTTTGAATATTGGATGCAAATTTGACTATTTTATTCGATTTTTAAAATAAACTTCGATTAAAAAATCCTCACAAAATTTGGCAACTTTTAAAATTTTCATCAAAAATTTAAATTTTTCATGACCCCGGAGTCATAAAAAAATTCAATTTTTGATGAAAATATTTAAAATTCCCAAATTTTGTGAGGACCCCGGGGGCGTCAAAAAAATCATAATAATTAAAAATTTTGATGAAAAGCTAAAAATTATCGTCACCTCGGGGTCCTCAGAAAATTTGGGAACTTTTAAAATTTTCATCAAAAATTAAAAATTTTCATGACCCCGGGGTCGTCAAAAATTTAATTTTTTGATGAAAATTTTAAAAATTCCCAAATTTTGTGAGGGCCCCGGGGGCGTCAAAAAAATCATAAAAATTAAAAATTTTGATGTAAAACTAAAAATTATCGTCACCCCGGGGTCCTCAAAAAATTTGTGAATTTTTAAAATTTTCATCAAAAATTGAAAATTTTCATGACCCCGCCGCCGGGGCCGGGGTCGTCAAAAATTTCAATTTTTGATGAAAATATTTAAAATTCCCAAATTTTGTGAGGACCCCAAGGGCGTAAAAAAAAACATAAAAATTAAAAATTTTGATGAAAAACTAAAAGTTATCGTCACCCCGGGGTCGTATGAAAATTTGGAAACTTTACAAATTATCATACATTTGGCATACTGGTGGTAGAAATACCATGGCATTGGCACCGATTTAATTGGCCATATCTTGGGTGGTGATACACGCTTTATTTAATAGAGGTTGAGAACTAGCAATACAAAATTAAGTTTTCAACTTACCACTTAGGAAGAATGGCGCTACGATCGACAGAAATGTATGTATGCTACAGTCGCGTGGCATTACCGTGATGTTTCCTGACACATGGGTGATACATTCGTATACTATACACCAGTGTGTCAGAGGTAAAAGATAGGTTGAGTGAACATTTATCAGATTTTTTCTTTGAATTGAAACAAAAATGAGGTTTGATACTAGCTCTTTTCAAAGCAGCTAAAAACAAGTTTTGTAATACATAAAAAATCCTGCAGAGTATGAGGGAATTTGTTAATTCATTATTGAAGAAACCAGAAGAACTAGAAGAAATGCTTGTCGGTGATCCCTTCATAACACATATATAAGCTTTGAGTGTTGAAATCACTTGATAGGGATTCGCAACGACATATTGCAATTGTTATTATTTAAAGTATCTATGTGTGCATTTCTTTTGATAATGTAATCTTATCTTGAGCAAAAACCCAGAGGACTCTTTATACTTTAACAATTTTCATTCAACCAAATATGTAAGTGTAACTATATTCGTATTGTAGTTATATGTGCGCGTCTATACAACACGCTTTCCTTCGTAGTTCTGCTAGTACATACCTCAACAACCCTCGCAATATTTTATAATTAAATGACGCCCAAAGGAATGTAACTATGTACGAGTACTACAATGTGTGTTCATTTGTAATGCGAAAATTATGTACTCGTACATACTCTATGATTTTGGTAGTACAAGAGTATATTTCTCCTCTTTCGACTCCCGGCAGGAAGTTTCATGAAAGACCTATTTAAGGCAAGTGATTTTCGCAGGGGTGGCGACAAGTAGTTCATTTGTGTATTGTGCTATCGAAGTAACACAGTTTAGTTAAACTCAGACTCAGTGCTCTATAAATATCGCGTTGTTGAGTTCTTTATACATACATGAACACATTAGGGCTTAATCCTTTGATTTATAAAGTATACTGGCATCTTCTGTTTACATAAGAACACGCTGTACATAATGTTTTTAAAAAGTCCAAATGTGGTCCTGAGGAGGTGTATTTATGTGTTGTTGTCTCTAATAAGTAGAGTTGAGAATTTGACAGCATAATTAAAAATATTGTTTTATGAGAGCCCTAGGGTTAAGCGTCTGCTACTGATAATTTTAATACAGAATTGAAAACAAATATAGATGTTTCGTACATTTCAATTTAGTTTTTAAAGTTCTTTATAAAATTAAAACTGCTGCAACAGGGCGAGTATAGCTTTCATGGACACTAGTAAACTAATGAAATGCTGATAAGTCTAACGACTAGATGCGATTCCATGAAGACGTACAAAAATCAGTCTTTGGAAGGTACCCTCGCGATAACACCTCTGCAATATTTTTCAAAGATTTTTCATTCCAGCGAAATTACAAAAAAAAAACAATCAAATCTCGCTGAGTAATGCCCAAGGGATATTTAGAGATTTTTAAAGTGTTAAATGTAATTCTAAGTCCCAAATTGACTTACTTTAGGGGCGAGGATAAACAGGACGTGCTATTGCTGTAAGAATTGGACCAAGCTTTAATGCTGGGACGGTTGGGTGTTGTAGAAAGAGGGTAGACTCAGATTGGCTTTAACTTGGCAATGCCCAGGTTGTATAGCTCTGACTACACATCAAGTGCTTATTTTCAAACTCCAAGTGGTAACCATCAGGTACTGGTCTCATCCAACCAGATTTGACTTACTAAATGATAAGCGCGAGTGTTGATAACAAGACGAAAAACAGCAAACACTATAAACAGCCAAGTTAGAATGCAAGTAGTGCCCGGCCTGCTGTCCCAGTCGAATCTAGACGTGCTGCTTCGACATATCCGGACAACAGGTTATCTAGGAATTTCAAGGGTAAGTCAGGCCCCTTGAACAGAGATGGTGGCCGAAGAACCGAAAGGCCCAACGACAGCGCTCAATCCCTGATGGCCCCGTGTCCTGCGGGTATCTTATAAATTGGAACTGGCCCTATAGGTTAGGGGTTGTGCTTTGGGCTAACTACACATCCATGGAAAAAAGTATTTGTTACGAAGCAACCAATAACCTCGGAAAGGACTGATTGACTGACAACGACGTTTGTATCTGCACCTGGAATGTGAGAATTTAAAACAGGAGAGATGCAGCCGAACAACTAGCGGAAGCCCTAAACTGCTACAAACCAGACATTACTATCACACTGAAAATACAATGTGATGGGCCGGAAAAAAAGAGGATGAAAAACTGTGACATCTAAAGGGTTTTTCAATAAAAGCGTAACAAAAGTTTTTTCTAAATAAAACAAAGTACGTTCGATGCCATTATGTATGGAACTCGATTTCTTTTGCATGGCCACCACGGGCAAGCTTGCAGAAGTCCAGAACCCAATTTTTGACGGTTTTCAAGCATAAATCGGCCAATACTGCTGCAATTTCACGTTCGATATTCGTACGAAGTTCATCAATCGTCGCTGGCTTGTTGGCATAGACCATAGCCTTGACGTAGACCCACAGGAAATAGTCTAACGGCGTCAAATCGCACGACCGAGGCGGCCAAGCAACTGGACCATTTCGTGAGATAACACGTTCTCCAAACTTGGTTTCCAATAAATTAATTGTGGCATTCGCTGTGTGGCGCCATCCTGTTGGAGCCACATGTCATTCAAGTCCATATCATCCAAATTAGGCCAAAAATATTCGGTTATCATTGAACGGTAGCGATTCCCATTCACAGTAACGTGCCGGTCTTGATAATCACGGAAGAAGTACGGCCCAATGACGGCGCCGGCCCATAAACCACACCAAACCGTAATTTTTTCGGGATGCAATGATGACTCATGGAATACGTGTGGACTGCTGCCTCACCAATACCGCATAATTTGTTTATTGACGAAGCCATTCAGCCAGAAATGAGCCTCATCGCTGAAGATGATTTTTCGATGAAAATTCGAATCATTTTCAAGTTGTTGCTCAGCCCAATTCACGAACATACGATGCTTCTGGTGGTCAAGCGGCTCAGTTCTTGCGTCAATTTAATCTTGTAAGGATGTAGGCCAAGATCTTTTCGCAGAATTCGCCACAACGACGTGTGAGAGACACATTTGGGCATTCTTCAACTGAAGCCTCAGCGGCAGCACTTCTTTGTCTCACTGGCACGGGAACATTTTGTACTGTGCCCGTGCATTCAAATTTTTCCACTAGACGCTTAATTGTTGATCTGCTAGGACGATTATGACGATCATAAATTGGACGTAGCGGTCTTAACGTTGAGGCCACTGACTCCGAATTTCGGTTGTAAATTTTAATAATTTCGACTCGTTGTTGGATCGCATGGCTTTCCATCATGAAATGGCAAACCTTACTGAAGAGAAATGTCAAAAGAGCGGCAAGAAATATGGCGTCGTTTGCTGTCCCTGTCGCTCAACTTTTGTAGCGTCACTGTTGAAAAACCCGATACTACGCACGGAGTTATAGTGAACAGAATTAGCGACTATTCCGATGTGGATTTGTTATTAGTGCCAGACCTAGGCATACGTATAATGCTTCCAAATCATTAGTGAAGGCATTGCAACAATACGCATCAAGGCCAAATTCGCCAATATAAGCCTTATATGCACTCACGCCTTAACGGAGGAAAAAAGATGATATAGCTAAGGATTGCTTCTATGAGCTCCTTAACAAAACCTATGAGCGACTACCGAAGTACGATGGTAAAATCGTGCTGGGAAATTTAAACGCAAAGGTAGGAAATGAAGATATCTTTAGCAGTATTGTCGGAAAACGGAGCTTGAACGACAAAAAGTCTGCCAACGGACCTAACTAATTGACATCGATACGGAAAGATGTGCCACTATAGTCAACGAACGGTCAACCAAATTGAACACATTGCGATAGATAAGAGGAACGCATCCAGTATTTTGGATATCCGAACATTCCGAGGTGCAAATATTGACTATAGGACCACTACGTTGTTGTAGCCAAGGTAATAATGCGGAAATCCACCACGCCACAACAATCCAGAAATAGTGTGAAAAAATTTAAAGTCGAAAGACTGCAATCGCAAGAGACCGCCAAGATCTTCGCAAAACGCGTATCCCTTAACCTCTCGATTAACACCATAACACCAGCATCGAATGTCAAAAAACAACGGCAACGATGCCAACAAGCCATTAGATCAGTCGCAACAGATGTGCTAAGTTTCTCGCGCCCACCAACAAGAAACCATGGTTTTATGAGGAATGCCGAAATATACTCGCAGACAAGAACGAGGCCAACAAGGCTAAGCTGCAGGTGAAGACGAGAGCTGCCATTGAGCTCTATATGCAAGTAAGAAGGAAAAAACGCCATCTTTTCAAAAAACCACTAACCACCCGAGCTGGGTGAAGTGAGGATAGCAATATCTAAACTCAAGCTTAATAAGGCTGCCGGAAATTAAGGCCTTCCCGCTGAGCTTTATAGAGACGGCCGAGATCTCTTGGTAAGTAACATCCACCAACTCAAGCCAAATCTGGTCGGAAGATAGTATGTCTGAAGAATGGGATCTCGGAATCGTTTGGTCGATCCACAAAAAAGGAGACCCTCTGAATTGCACTAACTACGGAGGCACAGGTGTCTTCTACATCGCTTGCAAGATCCTATCTGCCGAAATATGTGAACGCACAAGTAGAAACCCAACTCAACCAACTTGGAGTGCACAACTGGAGGCAGTTAATTAAGGACCGGGCTAATTAGAGATACATGTTGGTTGAGGCCCAGCTTCATTCCGGACTGTAGATCCACCTTAGTAAGTAGGAAAGCCTATAGGTCAAAACTCAAAGATCTATTTCAGTCTAACGGTGATTTGAAAAATTACCTTTATCTAAAATCGAACAACAAGAATATTACAAATTAGTTTTGAATTCTTTCATTATGTAAATATGTAGACAGGAATTACAATACATATTTCAAAATGGAGCATTCATGAATTTCGAAATCAAATTCCGAATACTAAAAATAATTTTTAATAAAAGATTCATTGTACCTTCATATGAAATAATTCAAATTATGAAAATTCAGTTGTACACATGAATCCTGGAAGCAAACAGTAATCTAATCCAATTTTTTTTTTTTTTTTGCAAATTTCCGATAAAAATCAATTTCCGTTGCATTTGTTACATCCTGTGGTTGAAATGTGTTTTCCAGATCTTAATCGAAAATCGTTAACATTTCCACTTACCCACACGTGTTTGTATTCATTTTGTTAGCCAGCGTGTTTGGATGTTTGGTATCCTACCAATACGTGTGGCGAATTGTTTTTATAGCTCTTCAGAAAATTTATTTATATAGACACATGGGCTATACCTACTTAAAGAAGAAGCACTCCATGATGTGCCATAATAAATTAGTTTTGAGACAAAATTGTGTAATAAATTTGATTACATGCATATTATTCTTACACGAACACACCGCCATTTCAATCACTAGATGAACCACACTCCCGTCACCATAACACCATACACCACCGCAACTTTGATATTTTTTCCAAAATTTTTCCAATTTCACAGGATTTCTTCAGTTAGAGATCAAATTTAAACCCGACATTAACAATTTTGTTGAATAATTTCAACGAAAAAAGCGACTTTTGTGCATGTGCACGCCACGTTCGGCGACCCCCATTTGACAATCGGAAAACTGAAATTGCAAATATTTTCACCGAAAACCAATATTTTCCAATATAAAGTGGACGAATCACATCAAAAACTCATGGAAAACATTTTGAATACATTTATTCTCGAATATAAACGAAAATATTGGTGAATTTTGAATTTTTCTTCACTCGCGTACTGAATTCACCGGCACAGGAAGTAAAATTAATTCTTCTAGGTGATGATGACATTTAATGAGAATGGGCTGGCATGGGGTACTTTCATTGAGTCGTGTGGTGAAAAACGCAAAACAATTTTTATTGAATTAATACAAATTGTTATGCGTTTTTCTGAAGCTGTAATAAGTCTTTTTTTTTGTTTTAAATCGTTATTTAGATTGTGATGCCGAGCAAATTATGAACGATATTGAAGAAATGCTTGTCGAAAATCCTCGCACGCAACTCAAATCCAACAGGTGGGTTGTAGGGGCCAGCAATTATTTGTTTTTCAATATTGGTCAACAATGAAAATGTGGAAAATTGAAATTTTGCTTGCATTATTGGACACCCTTTATATGAGCGACTATATTTTGCTTTTCATTTCATGTTAGCCCACAAACTCAACAGTGATTTTGCAGGGCAGACTCTCAAAAAAACCGAATATTCTCATTAAATATTGCGAATTGCAATAAGCACAATGACAATTGTATCTAATATAAAAAAAGGAATATTTTTATTTTTTATGTTTTCCATCTGGGTACTGGAACTAGTCTTTCTTTTGTTCGTCTCTCTTAAAGCATGGATAAAACATTTGTACTTCGCTACTATGTGTAGTGTGGGGATGTATTATGATTGTTATTGGTATTGCGACTGGTAAGTCCCGAAAAGGAAGTCTGTTTACTTTTAAAAATTACGAAATAGCCAAGACCAACACCACCGAATAAGAAAAAGCTAATCTTACAACCTGTAAAAGAATCCATGCTAATCAGGAATCAAGACTTTCCTCTACAGCTTAGAGGAGCGTTGCTTATTCTTTGAGTATGCAACTATGGGAAGAGTCATTAACTAACGACGAGCAGAATTAATCTATGCCTTTCAGCTCCCACAAGATTGAAGAGATCCTAATGTTGTAGAATGTTATTTTAAGAACCCCGAATATTATACGATACAGCAACCGAAAAGTAAGCAAGTCAACGATAGCTCAGACCACCCTAAGAACGCTTCAAATTCAGTTAAGGTAGTAAGATAAAGGCTGATTAAATATCAATAGAACAACCTTTAAACTCGTGATATAAAAAGCAACCGCAGAATGAAGCAGATTAGATGGAGTTGAATAACAGCGTCTTTAACCCCTTTATTTTACGATTTGACAATACCTAAAATGAAATATGAAGAGCAATGAGCTTTTACGGAAGAGTTGAACTAAAACAAGAAGATCATGGGCAGTACACTAAAACGAAAAAGATATTTAAAGCCATAGAACGAGACATCATGCCCTTGTCTTATTTTTAGACTTCAGCAAAGCATTTGACACCCGCTATCGGAACAAGTAAAAAAATAACCTAGAAGGAATGGAATTACGAGATAAGCTGATGGAGTGGTTAAGGGACTATCTGACAGGGAGGATCTATCATGTCAAAATTAAGACCTACTACAGCACCGAATATGGGGTCCAGTATGGGGTTCCGCAAGGGTCTAAGCTCGGTCCTCTACTGTTCATACTATACACAAATGGAATGCTGGAATGCATACAGAAAAGTATCCCGTTTGCACGCGCAGACGGCACCACAATAGTTGTATTTCACAAGGATATAAACGAGGAAACGAGGGTGATGTAGAAGGAGTTCAACTAAACGGCGAAGTGGTGCCTTGACAATGGACTTGTGTTGAATGAATAAAAAAACAAAAGTAATGCACATTCGCAGTCCTCAATACCCGGCAGCAGAAATCAGGCTTAACACATTCAACTGCTCCAACCAGTTGTCTAAGTATAGGTACTTAGGTATCACCGTTGACAACCATTTTCTCTGGGAGCCGCACATCAACAATCTATTTGATTTGGCTTGTCTGCAACACTCATCAACAGCATGCGTGCAAAAGCAGGTATTCCATGCTTTAATTGAATCCAGACTTAGATATGGGCACACTAGCTTGGAGAGAGGCCGCGCAGACACATATTCAAAAATTGCAAAACATTCAAGGTCGGGCTATTAAACTATCAACAAGAGGCACAAAAAAAAACAGCAAGCAGTGTGGGTGTTCTAAATAGGAATCAGATCTTCAAAATGACGGCAGCGATTGAGTATTATGATGACCAAAGATGCTGGTTACCACTTAATCATGATTTTAACACCAGAAGAAGAGCGGGACGAATGTCCCAGCTACCACAGCTCTACAACATCTACAGCAAAAGACAACTAATGTTCACTATTCCTTTTATATCAAATAGTCTTCCGCAGTGCCTAAGAAATATCATTGATATCAATATTTTTTTTATCTCTTTATGATTGGTCGAAGTTGGCGCAAAGAAATATTAATATAACCCATATCAGGTTAATGGTGGATGATAGATAGAATCTCCTAAGCAATGTTGAGGAGATCGCCAAAAGTGACAGATCTCTATGTCTTTGATTAATCTTCTCTTTCTTTCCGATAAGATGATGTTTTGTCCATTATCCTTTACTTACAAAGCCTTTTTAAGTGCTCCCCTCTTTCCACATGCAATGCTCCCTCATTTTTATCGGAATTTTTCGTCAAACCAGGATTTTCTTGGTGGACGGGAGGATCACCATGAGTGACAGATCTGTATGTCTTCGATTAATCTTCTCTTTCTTTCCGATAAGCCGATGCTTTCTCCATTATCCTTTACTTACAAAGCCTTTTTAGGGGCTCTCCCCTTTTCACATGCAATGTTCCCTCATTTGAGTCGGGATTTTTCGTCAAACCATGGTTTTCTTGGTGTGCGTAAGAAAATAACCACTATGCTGTGTTTATACCCAATCAGTAATAGTTTGTAAATTTAGATAGATACACCTTCAAGAAAATGGATCGAGTCAGAATCGACAGCGGAGTCGATTTAGCCATGTCTGTCCGTCCGTACGTCGGCAGTTTTTGGGCTTTAAAATTTGAACTAAAATGATGAAATTTGACACACGTGCATGTTGTTGGTCCCATCATAGCAGAACAAGTAAAAACATTTTTGAAATCCGCAATCTGTCACGCCCAGTTTTTATAAAAGCGTAGTTTTTGTGCAACCGTTAGCAATTTTGAAAAAAATGTCTGAACAACATATTTTGAAAACAACATATTTAATGTCGTCATTTCGTCTATACAATTTTTTTTTTGCCATGCCCACATTTTGGGGGTGTTTTCAGTAAAAAATATTTTTTGGTAAAATTTTACAATATTCGGAAAAATTGTTGATTCAAAATTAATTGTTATGATCGGTGTGCGGTAGGTTTGTAAATACTTGTGCGCACCATTTAAGGCGAGGTCTCTAGCGCGTCCGAATTCTGGCTGGGAATTAAAAACTGCGTGGCGGAGTATCAGTATACGTTCGCTTTACATGTCGTATACATGCAAAACTTCCATAGCGGTGTTTTTGCACCAGGTCTTTGTCGATGTGGAGCTTTTTAAGGCCTCAGTTGAATCGTTGCCTCCATAGTCCGTCAACACAAACGGGACTGAACTTTTTTCGAAGAATTTTTAGCATAAAACGACCAAGGATTTCATGCGGTACATGCTTCTGCGCCGTAGAGCGCAAGGACTTACGCTGAACCAAGGAGTATTGAACTACATAGAGTGCGCATCTCATACAACGAAATTTGTTTATGTGGGGTACTGATTTGATACCCCAGCATCAAACAACAGCACAGCCGACGTATACGATCGAAGAAATTTCCCCTTCGCACTTACCGCCCGTGTCTGAAACGGCTACAAATGTTTTGCTGTGATGCTTACTCTATGTAGTTCTATACTCTTTGACTGAACCTACTGGAGTCTAATCAAAGAAGTGCAATCCACATTATATGGACTTCCCTTTCTTTCCAAGCTTTGTCCTTCATAGGGGGTTAAGGTCACTGAGCAGTTCCTCTTTTCCTCGATATATTACTCGATTAGTGCCATCCATTAAATACAATGGAATTGACCGGCAAAGAGAAAGAGCACGAAAAATCGACTACGGACCGTGTTATAGTGAGCAGAAACAGCGACTATTCGGATGCGGATTTGTTATAAGTGCCAGACATAGCCAAAAAAAATGGGACGAATTTCCAGAATACGTTTTTCCGACAATTCAAGAACAGAGTCAATAAACATCATATCAGGTGGTTGATGAACGAGGGTAGATTCTGATTGGCTTTAAATTGGCAAATAGCCGGCCTGCTGTCCCAGACGAACATAGACAAGCTGTTTCGACATATTCGGACAACAGGTTGTCTAAGAATTTCAAGGGAAAGTCAGGCCAATTGAACAGAGATGGTGGCGGATGAACCGAAAGGCCAACGGCATGGCTCAATCCCACGGTAAATGGAAACTGATGGCCCCGTTTCCTATAGGGGTATCTTATAAATTGTAACTGGAACTCCGGGTTGGGGGGTCGTACTTTGGGCAAACTACCCACCAATGAAACCTATATTAGAGAATATTAAACAGGAGAGGTGCAAGCGAACAACTAGCGGAAACCCTAAACTGCTTCAAAGCAGACATTACTGCCACACGGGAAATACGATGCGATGGGCCGGGCAAAAAGAGGATGAAAAAGTGTGACATCTATTAAGGACCATGTTATAGTGAGTAGAAACAGCGATTAGTCGGATGCGGATTAATTTTAAGTTCCAGACTTAGGGAAGTCTTGTGTTTGCAAGACATATGGGAACGCATTGTAACAATCCGCATCAAGGCTATATTCACCAACATAAATCTTATATGCGCTCAAAAGACGATATAGCTAAGGATTGCTTCTACGAGCTCCTTGAAAAAACCTATGAGCGACTACGGAAGTACGATATTAAAATGCTACTGGGAGCTTTGAATGCAAAGATAGGAAGAGAAGACATGCTTAGCATTGTATTGTCGGAAAACATTTCGAGGAGATGACATCGACTCGGACCACTGCCTTAACGTAGTCAAAGTCAGAATGCGGATATCGATAACGCCACAACAATTCAGAAAAAATTGAATGTCGAAAGACGGCAATTGCAAGATACCGCCAAGACCTTCGCGAAACGCGTATCCCTTAACCTCTCGATGAACACCATACCATCAGCATCGAATGTCGAAGAACAATGGCAAGGATGCCAACAAGTCATTAGATCAGCCGCATCTGATATACTTGGTTACTCGCGCCCAAATACAAGAAGCCCCTGATTTGATGATGAATGCCGACAGATGCTCGTAGCCAAGAACGAGGCTCACAAGGCTAAGCTGCAGGTGAAGACAAGAGCAAGCATTTAGCTCTATGGACAGGGAAGAAGGGAAAAATACCGGCTTTTCAGAAAGAAGAAAAAGGGGCAATAAAAGCGAGCGATCGAGGGTATAGAGAGGTGCCACTCCAGGAACGATGTTCGCAAGTTTTACCAAAGTGTAAAACATCAAAGTTGAGGATACAAGGCTCGAACAGAATCCGATGTTCGCAGGTTTTACCAAAGTGTAAAACATCAAAGCTAAGGATACAAGGCTCGAACAGAATCCTGTCGAGCTGACCGAAGAAAGATTGTAGTTGAGACAACGTCGATGCTGAGGATATGGAAGAACAACTTCAGCAGACTGTTAAACGACGATGACGAACAACATACCGCTGTCAGGCAGACCGAACCATTCAATATTGGCAACGACAGCGAAAACTGCCAACAGCTTGGCCTGAGTGAGGTGAGGATAGCAATATCTTAACTCAAACTTAATAAGGCTGCCAGAAATGACGGCCTTCCCGCTGAGCGTTATGAAGCCGACGGAGATGACATGGTATACAACATCCACCAACTCATTAGCCAAATCTGGTCGGATGAAAGTATGCCTCAAGAATGGAACCTCAGCAACGCTCATATGTTACGGCAGGTAGGATATTGTATGCGACTTTGATGAGACTTTTGCCTCTGCTAAGGATGCATTTCGGAGGGTCCCCCTTGGCCAACTCATAAGCCAAATCTGGTCGGATGAAAGGATGCCTGAAGAATGGAACCTCAGCATCGCTGATATATTACGGCAGGTATGATATTGTATGCGACTTTGATGAGACTTGTGCCTCTGCTGATGGTGCAGTTCAGAGGGTCCCCCTTTTTTGTGGATCGGGGAAACCATGCTTAGGTTGCCGGCTCAGGGATACTTTCATGCGAAATTTCAAATTTTGCTAATCAGTTGGTGTATATTACTTATGCCAAAATTCAAATTTAAACATAAACTAAGTTCTTCCGCATAACTAAAATTATTTGTTTGCTAAAATAATTGCGCTGAAACCTTATTCGAAATTAAATAGTCTTCGGAATATCTTGGGAAGTTTGTCTGAGTCGTGTCGCATTGTTCCATTTTATTTGCGTGTTTTCTTATTCTGCTGCGAAAGTGGGGGATTATACTGATGTGACTGATATGTGCTACTCTACTATTCTAGAGAGTTTAATTACAATTCTGATTCATCCGAAAGCGTCAAGACAGCTTGTTGTGGTAAGTACTTATATATACGGGCATGCATAATGTTGGTGAATAAAGGAGGAAAAATACATGCACAATGACATATTCGAAGGGGATTCTATGATGTTTTCCGGTTGCATTGCTTTGTTTTGAATTTAATTAATTTTTGTTTGCATATTGAATTAAAATGCATATTTACATTTCTTTCAGTTATAATGTAGCTTCAGGTTATTAGCTTTTACCATTTACACTTTGATGTTAACGTATTCGGGTGTGTTAAGATCGTTAACGAACTTCGTTTCAAAATAAAATAGAATACGTTGGGAATGCTCTTTAACCAAAGCGATAATAACTGTATAAGCCGCGCTCAAAGCTAAAAGTATTAATTAAAAATAATAACATTTTAACTATTTGGAGGGCGACATAAGGCCCAATGTCAGACTAACCGACATCCGTAACCTTTTCCATTAAATAAGAATGCAGCATCAGACAACCATTATTTAAACTACTTTAAGCTGATGGGGATGTTTGAGAAATCAACATAAAATAAGCCTTGGTCCTGATGAATAAATGCTCATAAAAGGATCAGCAAGAATGTCGCATACAAGAGTCTTTCTGGTGCCATACATGTTACTTCTAACCTTGATTGACCGTGAAACTACATAATCAATAACACTTTAGCACTTGAATTTTATCAAGGATCTGAATTCAAAAAAACGATACGTTTCAGTCAAGTATCAAATATAAAGCCTTTTCTTTAATATGATTGGTGGGAATTTTTAATTTAGTTTAAATGTAAGCTTTCAGGACGTATCTGATATGTTCATTATCAAAAACTGCTGTAAACGGACCAAAACGTCTTGAGACTTCTTGAACATTATTCTTAAAATGATTTTAAATTGCATATATTGGCTTTGCGTTTGCAGGTATGATAACAGCAACGGCTTCTTTGAGTAAACCACTGAAGATAGGGATACGGTTAGTTGGTCTCGTACTAATAAAAAAGTTCACAGTAGACATTAATCTGCCCTAGCGAAGTATCCGTTGGAGCCGACAATTTTCCGAATCGCATACTTTGTCGGAGGTTCAAATTCCATTTGAGGTATATGTCATCGGAACAAAAAACCACTTCACTACAATTCGTAACTAAATTCCCCAAAGAATTTGCGTCGGAGGAAATCGGAATAAGAATTGCACTAAGCTGTCAAAAATTGCACGAAAAATGCACATGAACGCACTTTAACGCAATTCGACGGAATGAGTTAGAAAATATCGGAGAAATGTTCCAAAAAGCTTTTCGGAAGAATACCTCGAAGCTAAATCATTCGAATCGTACAAAATCGAAGAGTTTTCCGTTCCCACGGATACAATTCGTAACTAAATTCCGCAAAGAATTTGCGTCGAAGGAAATCGGAATAAGAATTGCACGAAGCTGTCAAAAATTGCACGAAAAATTCATCTGAACGTACTTCAACGCAATTCGACGGAATGAGTTAGAAAATATCGGAGAAATGTTCCAAAAAGCTTTTCGGAAGAATACCTCGAAGCTAAATCATTCGAATCGTACAAAATCGGAGAGTTTTCCGTTCCCACGGATACAATTCGTAACTAAATTCCGCAAAGAATTTGCGTCGGAAGAAATCGGAATAAGAACTGCATTAAGCTGTCAAAGATTGCACGAAAAATTCACCTGAACGCACTTCAACGCAATTCGACGGAAGGAGTTTCAAAATATCGGAGAAATGTTCCAAAAAGTTTTTCGGGAGAATACCTCGAAGCTAAATCATTCGAATCGTACAAAACCGGAGAGTTTTCCGTTCCCACGGATACAATTCGTAACTAAATTCCGCAAAGAATTTGCGTCGGAGGAAATCGGAATAAGAATTGCACGAAGCTGTCAAAAATTGCACGAAAAATGCACTTGAACGCACTTTAACGCAATTCGACGGAATGAGTTAGAAAATATCGGAGAAATATTCCGAAAAGCTTTCGAAAAGCTTTCCAAGCTAAATCATTCGAATCATACAAAATCGGAGAGTTTTCCGTTCCGACGGATACCTCTACTTCTCTACTTGTCTACTCTGCTTCACTACAAAATGAAAAAAAACAATTTTTTAGCAGCAGCAGATGTCAATTGGGGGAAATGTTTCTCTCACTAACGCATTTATTCCCTTTCCATGATGACAGCGGAAGAATTGCTAAAATAGAGTCAACGGTGGCGTCTACTTTCCCAGTTAGGCTAGACGACATGAACGACCTACATAACCTGTTCCGACATAATTCTAAAAAGAGGATATATTGGAGTTGTACAAGATAAGCAGGTCTCTGAAATAGATATAATGCAGAGGTGGCCCTATATCTTGGACGTTCAGCTTTGTTTTGAAGACTAAATTAAACGAAAAATACTTATTAGTATCTGCATTCGCAATGTTAGAACCATTAACAGAAAAAGTACAACGGAATTACCAGCGCAGCCCATATATCACTACATCCTCTATAACGCAAAACAATTTAATTTGCACAAGCAATTATTTCTGTAGGCCTTATATAGTACTTGTGCTCGGAGGTTGAGCATTTTTGAAGACGATTTTTTGTGTAGAAGTATGTTTAAGACATAATGATAATATAGCTTCTGTAAGGTTGTTTTTAAGCTTCGGGAGATGTGTGTACACTTGTCATACGTTAAGATGTTTCGATGGATCCTATCTGCCTGAAATTGTTCACTAACAACCTGATCGGCTCTTATTAGTGTGGTTTTAGGACAATAAAGTCCACAACCGATCAAATTTTCACACTTCGGCAGATCCTGGAAAACCCCCAAGAAGTCCAAATCGATACCCAACACCTACTCATCGATTTCAAAGCCGCATACGACAGCATCTAGAGACGAACTACACAGATCCTGTACATCGGCTCCGCTGTTAACTCTGACAACAACATCTGGAAAGAAATTAAACGAATTAAACCGCTGCTTCATCGGGCTAGGAAGGCAATTTAGTTGTAAAGCCCTCACTCGAAATACTAAGGAGATCATAGATAAGACCCTGGTCATCCTAGTCCTGATCTACGGCGCTGAAGCATGGACCATATCAAAAGCGGATGAAGAAATCCTTAATCGATTCAAGAAGAAAATTCTTCGAAAAATCTTCCTTCCCGTTTGCGTTTACGGGCTATAGAAACAAAGATTCAACCAAGAACTATACGAGCTGTACAGCGACATGTCGCTAGTCAAAAAACTCTGCATTGGCCTTTTAAGATGCCTAGGTCTTCGATTTCCAGTCAGACGTCGGACACAGTAGAGGAAGACAACTTGCAGTGCGCAACTTTTGGCAGTTAACTAAGGACCGGGCTAATTGGGGAGACATGTTGGTTGAGGCCCAGGTTCTTTCCGGAATGTGGCGCCACTTAGGTAAGTAAGACGGTTGAGGACAGTTGCGCAGCTTGATTCCGTAAGTACGGTATTTGGATTTATCCGACTATAGGGAGTAAGGGAAACGAAAAACAATACTTTGTGTTTCAAAGGTTGGAGATGAAGATTTGGAATTTGTCAAACTCTTTTTCGTGATAAGCTAGTGGAGTAGTTATGCGTGTTCCTATCTAGTAATAAGTTGATGTATAGAATTCTAATCATTCCCATGCTATAACTTTTGAATTTTAGTTCTTAAAGGCCGATTCTTATTGGCTTTGAGGTAAAAATTCAAGGACCAACTATACACCATATATTGCTTTTGTTATTTGGAAATAATTTTGAAAAATGTTCTCTGTGTTTCAGTGGCATCAGCTCCCGTGTATTCAATTCATGAAACAAAAACGATTTAAATGTATGTATGTTCTACAGTTAAATAATTAAAACATTTAATAGTACGAACAACAGAATTCATAAAGCAGGTACAACCTCCACAAAGAATACCACACATCTGGTGTAGTAATATACCCAATACCAGTCATCCCAAACAGCAATAGTATTTCGAAACACCTTTAAACCTCACCACCCATGTATCTTGCAGAGTGCAGACCTTCGCAAATGAATGTTTACGAACCGTACCTAATGATCCTTTCACCTAATTGCATGTCGAATGAATAAATTACGGCCCGATAGCGAAATATGCTGCATGCAATGAAATCCATTCACCCAACCAGGCAGAATAGTTTGTAGCCCGCAGCAAGTGTGGCCCAGAACAGTTGAGTCGGACTCGAGGACTCTGAATATGAATTGGACCAGAGTTGATAATGAACATGCAAGACGACATTTCTATTTTCTCGTTGTATCCTGTGAAGTGAAAACAGTTAGATAATGTGGTGTTGGTATAATGGCGTCCCATATCACTCGCTTTTCTTTGTGATCCCTTTTAATTGCACCTGATAGGGTACGTTTTGGTTTGATGGAAATAAAACTCGAGATTTTAATCGAAACTAATATAACGATGATGGGGAAGGCCGACATTGGTTCCGACAATTTTGTCTGCCGTTGGCCGAAGCAAGATACAAATTTTGTATTCGAGCGTCTTGAATTAATACCCAAATGAGTGTTTGAATTTTGTAATAATGGTCAGAAACTAACAGTATCTTATAAAAAATGGGTTTTTATCAATATCTGCAAGTTTCTGCAAAGTGATTTTATTGTTTGCTTCTTATATAACAAAAGGAATTTTGATACTATGTTGTTGGGGTCAACTGTTTTATATGATGCTTATTCGTCATACGTTGCAAAACTAGGGATAACTTTTCGGAGCTAAAGGTTGAAGATTTAAATGAGATTGATCGTCTTTAAATAGAGCCCAAACAGTTAATTGGAGCCGAATTATTCCGATGTCTAGAAATTGTAGATATGTACATTGATAGCCATAACAGGTATGTCTTTTGAATTGGTAGAGCACTGTCATTTACAAAACTAAAAAAAAACGGTCGTAAAGTAGACTTTGATTCTTGAGGCAGATATGCTTTTCGTAAACACCTAGCCATTACAGTTATACTGTAAAAAAAAACTGCAAAAAACCAGCCATGGTACAAAGAACTGCGTGTCCGTGAATCGGTGGTGCGCTCCGCACAACGCACTCAACAGCACTAAACACACTTTTTTACCTACTACCCCTAGATATTTTCCAAAAACAAATGGCAGCTAATTCAGCCATACGTCTAAAATCCATCCAACAGAGGTCAAACGTACAAACTGGCCACTCAAAAATTCTAAACAAACATACAAGCATTCCTGAAAACACCGACTACACCCTCACCAGGTTAAACTTTGATAAGAGTTTCCAGGTCACAATCCCGACAGAAAGATCGTCATGAGAGAGTAACGAACCTGTGCATAACGATTCGATCCATTTCTATACCGATGGCTCCAAAACAAATGGCGGAGTGGGTGCTGGTGTCTTCTACGACAGGCCTAGCCTATTAGCCCTTAGCCTATCTGCCAAGGCTCTTAGCATTTTTTCTGACAGCCAAGCGGCCATCAAATCCCTGTAAGTAGTCTCAAGCAACCCTAGATTGCCAATCATCTCTGCAGTAGATGTGAAAGCATTTTAACATTAAACTATGCTGGGTGCCTGGTCATAGTGACATTCCAGGGAACTGTTAAGCTGATGAACTCAATAGAAATGGAACTAAATTACCAGTTGTACCTAGGGATGCAATGCAATAGATACATCGATGTTTCTGTTCAAAAACATTGATATTTGGCATCGATGTTACGAATCCGAAAACGTCGATTCATCGATGTTATTTGGAGCAATGTTTTACATCGATGTTTTTTGGTTTTTTTCATTCGGAATTTTTTTTTTAATCTCTCCAATTTTAAGTTCTACGATTTCACCCGCTGAAGTTTTTTTAATATCGATATTTGGCATCGATGTTTCGAATCCGAAAACGTCGATTCATCGATGTTTTACATCGATGTTTTTTCGGTTTTTTGTCACTCAGAATTTTTTAAAAAACTCTCCAATTTTAAGTTCCACGATTTCACCCGCTGAAGTTTTTTTAATATCCCATAAAGAAGCTTTAGGGCAAGTTGTAATATACATACACCGATGTTTTCAGGGCCGATGATTTTGGCATCGATGTCTTTTTTTTTTGGAAACATCGATACATCAAACCATCGTTGTTTTTTAAAAATGTTTGCATCCCTAAATACCTGTACCCGACACAGGTGCACTAGGTATTCCTATGGCAATATGTAGCAGGCTTTTGTAGCAGGCTTTTGACGCAGGCTATTGACGCCGACAACACATGCCATTCTCCTATATGGAAGTGAGATTTGTGCAGACACGCTTCGACAAGAAAAGTACCGGAAGCAGATGGCGGCAGTGCAAAGACGTGGATCTCTAAGCCTGGCTAGCTCTTACCGAACGGTGTCGGAATTAGCAAGAGTGTCTCCCATCGATCTCCTAGCGGCTCAAAGGAACTACGTCCACGACAACAAGGCGGAAATCGGATTGGAAGCGGCAATTGACCAAACAGGGCAGCTTACGACAAGGAAGTCGCAAGAGCGCTTTGGCTTGGAAAGAAGAGCAAGGTGGACAGCGAGGCTGATAAGAAATGTGGCTGAGTGGAACGACCGGAAACACGGTGATGTTAACTATTTCGTCACCCAGTTCCTCACCGAACACGGAATTTTCAACGCCTTTCTCCATAAGATTGGCACAAGGGAGAGTCCAGCCCATGCCAGTACGGCGACTTTCCAACAGACGTTTGTTGCCTGCAGAGATTGGGAAGCCCAACGCACAGTCCTGGAAAGCAGCATTGGTGCCTTCAACTTAAAGACTATGTTTTCTAGTCTTCAAAATGCTGACGAGCGACTGGAATTGGGAAATAATTTGCCAGTTTGAAGAAGATATTCTCAGAAGAAAGAAAAGTGAAGAAGAACAATACCGGGAAAGCCCGTGAGAACCGAAAGGGTGTATGATTACAGCCCCCTGAAAGTAATGCGAAGAGCGGTTAAGTTTTTCTGTTAAACAAAAATAAAAAATGAGGCCACTGCGCATTTTGACAACTAACTAACAACAGTCAGATGTTGACTGCGAGTAGGCGGATTGAGCTTGAATTGTCTTATTGAGAATATTTTACTTTGCATTGCATAAGTCTTACTAAAACAGTCCTAAAAATGCCTCTAAATGATATTGAAAACTTTTTCTCATTTTCGTAAATATCTACCCCCGTCTTAATAAACGCTGATTAGCTAATCAATGACAAACTTGACAGTTCTTCCCATAAGAAATACTCCCACAAATGTCAAGGTTAGTCACTGTTTAGTTAATCATCGTTAATTAATAGGCGGGCTACAGTTTTGCTTAGTGATTCCAGACTATAGATGGTAATTTTCCCTTATTAGATATAACCCGTAGCTAGTTAAAGAGATTCCACAGTAGCATTAAGATTCCGCCTATATCCGTGTGGATTATTAAAATCCGTGGAAATTCAAACTATTTATGTGCTTGCTGTATCGACAACAACTGAATTATGATAGCTATTACCAAGAATGTTTCAATTTACGTAAACAAATTTATTCCCGTATGTTCAATATATAATTTTCTAAAATTGTCTATTTACCTTTTGGCACTGGCTTCTGCCAGTTAGCTGCTGGATCACGCATTTTCTCAACATTTTTACTGTAAATGCCTTTCGTAAGCGTAGTCTTGAGAGTTTTTGATTTTTCATTTTTTCAACAATGATATAACAATTTTGGTAATAATCTTTGGTGTGTCAATTGAGGGATTTTTCTATCCCCGTAGTGTTCTCTTTATTAACTAAGCCCGCCAAGTCAAAGTGGACTCAAAACGAATTTTTTCCAAGAATAGTGGTTGTCTGCAAAAGTCGAGTACACTGATTTCACATTAATATCATTTTTCTGCAGCTGTTATTCTTTGCGATTTCTAAACAAACACGATTAACACACTCACAATCAGTCTATACGAATTCGAAAAGATGAATTTGGTCATTTAATGTTACTATACCTCACTGCATTTAAATAAATTGACATAATAAATTGATACCGATTACCCTTTAGCTTTAGTGGACTGCCCGATGCCTACTGACAAATGTCATTCAAACCAAAATGGCCTAAACACAAAAGCACAGGGTTGTGCTGTGTATTAGGTGGGCAGAAAATATTTTAGTGGTTTTACGCTGAAACTCTTTTTTGTGAACGCAACTGTCTTATGAGGCACTGAGAGCAATAGTGGCGCGTAACCCCAAACTGCAACAATTGAGATATTTTGGTTAAAAATTGTATTAAAAAAAATAAATCCGCATTATTCGTTTTATTTTTTAAATAAAAACTGAAAAACATAAAGTATAACAAAATTATTGACACTTTTGCATCGAATAAAATATTTTTATTCGTCATGATGGTGAATAAACAGAAAATTGAGCAAATGAGGGTTATTACACTCCTGCTCTCAATGCCTCATATGTGGCGGTGGCCTGGTGGTGACTGGTTATTTCGTTGGACGGTGTTGAACTCCGTGTGGTAAGAATTTGATTTATGAAATTTTCATTTTCAAATACATATGGCAATGGCAACGTAACGTAGTAGTCTTTGAAATTAAAAACAGTTTACAACAGGATGGGGGTCGATTCCCCGATTTAGTTTAACATAAATACAAGTGAATCGTAGGTTTTATCAGATACAGTAGAGCGTACGCAGATGATCTGGAGATATATTTGATAAAATGATTATTGCTATAAATACTTAGCTAAGCTTAAAATGTGATTACGTTAAACGAAAACAGTTTAATATTTTACGATACTAATTTTTTCTTGTTACTTATATTTGGCTGTCATATGACTTTTATTTTCGGTATTGTTTACTAATAGCGATTTCGATTGGGAGAAAAAAGTGCTGTTTTTTGGGGAAAAATGTTATTTGCTTTGGATTAGTTTTGAAAAACCTCGATTTTAAGTAAGATTTACACCATTTTGCATCAATATATTTTAGAACTTCCTTACGATTCGGTTTTCATTCGATAAACCATTTTATTTACTATGGTTTATTGAAAGTTTCGTTATTATTTAAGAATGTGAAAGGCAATTATAAAAAGGAACAAATTAACTGTCAAATAACCGGACTATCGTTTAGTTCAATTCGCCGTGGGTTTCGAATTGCTACATTTGGCGCCTTGTGGCGTACAAATTAGGAACCATATTTATTTATTTATTGAAATAACTTCGTTCTCGTTGAAATTGGGTTACATATGACGAATGCCGTACGAATATCGTCGATATTACTTCGTTCTCGTTGAAAATCGAATACACAAAACAAGTATCGGTGTAGGTTTTACGATACTCGTAATTTTTTACGACTGGCATTTGGCAGTCGAGAAACCTAGCACATCAGTTGCGGCTGATCTAATGGATTGTTGGCATCGTTGCCGTTGTTCTTCGACATTCGATGTTGGTTGTATAGTTTTAATCGATAGGTTAAGGGATACACGTTTCGCGAAGGTCTTAGCGGTCTCTTGCGATTGCAGTCTTCCGATATTAAATTTTTTCACAGTATTTCTGGATTGTGTTTTTGTTGCATTCTTATCTTGGCTGTAACAAGGTAGTGGTCCGAGTCGATGTTAGCTACTCGAAATGATAGGAAATCCAAAACACTGGATGCGTGCTCTTGTCTATCGCAATGTGATCAATTTGGTTGATCGTTCGCTAATCTAGAGACCGTCATTTCCCCTTATAGATATCGAAGTGAGGAAATCATGTGCTGGCTATGGTAGCATATCGTCTCGTAGCGAAGTCAATTGCCTAAGTCCGTTACCAGATGTGTTGTTGTGAGGGCTATGTTTTCCGACAATACTGCTAAAGAAAATCTTCCAGCACGATTTTACCATCGTACTTCGGTAGTCGCTCATAGGTTTTGTCAAGGAGCTCGTCGAAGAAACCTTTAGCTTTATCGTCTTTTTCCTCCGTCTTGGCGTGACCGAATATAAGGCCTATGTGGGCGAATTTGGCCTTGATGAGTGTTGTAACAATGCGTTCGCTAATGTCTTGGAAAGACAAGACTTCTTGCCATGAATGCCATTAGACCTGTTTGGGTATGCTGATTGGAAAGTGAGCGTATATACGTAATATCATGTCACCGAATGAAACTAGTCATTTCATTAACGAAATTCAACATTTGAAAATAGTGTTTCCACCAACACAAAAGGCATTCCAACTGTCGAACATTTTTGTCACTGAACCTTCTCTTGTGACAATCTGACAAATCATCCGAGTACTTTCAACTACCAAGAAAAAAAATTGTATGTATTTGTTTTTGCTTGTATGCACAACGGGTATCGCGCAAACTGGCCCAAGGTTAACAATTTGATGTGCACACACAATTATCAAAAGGCCCAGATTACGCAGTGCTACCAATAACATATGTTGAAACTATTTAAACAAGGAAAAGCAAGAGAACACCCTTCGAATGCTCATGAATTAAACGTTTTTTTCATTATTTCTGAAAGATTTTTTTAAATATTTACAGAGAAATTTGACGTTTATAGGAGTAAAAAAGTTTTTACAGGGGAAAAAGTACTGTTTGATTTGACATTATTTCGTTGAACCTCGTTTCAAGTAGCATTTCAGCGGAATGCCGAATTTCAGAATTGGAAATTGTGTGGCGGAATGCATCGCGTTTCGGCTGAAATCACGAATATCGCTGCAATGACGCATTTCGACTGGGTGGAATATGAAATTGTAAAGCGGAAAACATCGCGTTTCGGCTGAAATCACGAATTTCGAATGACGCATTTTGACTCGGTGGAAACGTAAAACTATTATAAATTGAAACAACCAAAGTACAGGGTGGCTGATGAAACCCGCTACCAAAAAAAAATTAATAACTTTTTTCTGTTCAATGAATTTGGTTAATGCGTTTATTTTTATTTTGCAGATTGATTTTTTGATTTAACAAAAATTAATAACTGGGACACTAAAACAAGAATTTGGACTGTCCCGGAGTCCGTAGTCTCGGTTCAAAGAGAGTATAGGCGCACGTTTGGCGGCAATCCTCCGAACAGTTGAATGATAATGAGACTTCTTAACAATTTATCCGATCATGGGAAAGTCGAAACCCTTCAGTTCGGACGGAGGAAACAATCGCCATACAAAACAATCCATGAGTTTCGACAAGAAGCTTATCTGCTCAAATGGGTACAAGCAGGCAGTCATTGCAGTAAATTAATTATGCACAATGATTTGGACTTATTCCCAAATTCAAACGTAATTGTCAAACGTAATTCGAAAACTTAGTGAGAACACCTTTTTGGTGAATTTGGAAATATGCTCATTTCAGCTGCAGTGAGAACGTAGTATTAATGTAGCAATATTCATCAGCCACCCTGTATATAAATGAACTGATCATGCTCCGAACGAACAAAAAACACGGTAGGTACTACTAGCTCTGAAATGTCTGAACTAAAAAAAAACCCACAAAAAACTTCTTTTTTGACAACTGAGATTCTATTCTTAAAATCCAATACTTTGATAAGTTACGTAAGGCTTTATATTGCTTTAAATAACATTTATCAAGCGGTTCCTTGATTATGCTTGAAGGTTATTAAAATTTAAAATGAATAGACGTTTTCTCCATAGAATATCTTAAGTTTTGAACGAAACCAGACATCTCTACGCCCGATTTATTAATTCAGCTACTCCATGCCAGTGCAACAGGTATCCACTAAAATACCTATTAATCCCACCTATCTTTCTCACTTGAAAACAGAAAAAAAAAACCTAGTAAAGCACTCTTTCATAGCATTTTTAAACTCTAAGTCAAAGTCAGTTAGCTGAAAACAAACACAAATTAGTTCCTTACCTTGAAAAGCCGCTTCCACATTTATTTCTGCCTCAGCGCCTTTGGCTGCAGTCAGTATTGTTACTAGAATTAATCCATTTAGCCACATTTTGTTATCCTTATATTCGATTTATTCCAAAAACCAATCACACATCCAAACGCGCATATCTAGTGGCACCCCTGTAGGTAATTGTATACACATAAAACTTCAGAGAATATACGAAAACGAAAAAAGGAGCTAAAATAAAATGGAATAGCTCTGGCCGAGAAGGATAGTCAGGGAGGAGGGTAAAGAAAATAGAAGACAAAACAAAAAAAAAAAATGTACACAATATAGGTAAACACACGACTACAGCACAAATATATGTATGCCACTGTCAAGAAATCACAAAAGGCAACCGCGGTCTGGGATGACAACGAGGACGATTCAGCTTTGCGTTTTGGTCCTTACGTATACGTATCTACAAACTCGTATCAAACGATTTCAATTCCTTTTTCTTATCTGTTTTATTTTTATTCGGTGCTTGGATTTCTGCCAAGGGGCAGATAATCGGGGGGCGCCAGCAATTTTATTTTATCCTGGAACTACTACATATTGACGCGAATAATAAGCTTAATTTTCCACTCTTTTCTTTCCACTTCTTTCACTCTTATAATTTTCTTTCTTTATTTCGTTTTGTTCCTTTTTTTTTTGTATTTCTCCGATGACTTTACATGAGAGAAAAACCAAAGAACAATACACTGGCAAATCGATTTACTTAATACACATTTGATTTTAAGCACCAGGATACATCAGCACACGCACCAACACTGGGGGATTGTCCCCACCGATTTTACAGAGGAAACGAGAAAGAGGCCGATATTTTGTTGGTTTCTTTTTATCGGGACGATTTTCTTTAAAAAAAAAAAGACTTCTCCGGAATTAGCAAATAAAAAAACCTGTTTTCTGTTCGTTAAAAATTGAATTTATATAGATTTGCCTGTTTGAAGTGAAAAAATTTTGACAAAACCGAAGCACATAGGATGAAAAATACCTTAGCAGTGTTTTCTCCATCCGTTGCCAACAACATTAAAACTGTTCGCACTCGAGAGTACCTAAAATGGTTTTGTGCTTCCGTCCATTCCAGCACTAGTAGTATTGAACGATATAAGTGACTAATGACTCTGAAAAAAATACACAGGTGCACATTAAAAGGACATTTTCACAATGGCAGCAACTTGTAATGGGTTTTGTATATGCCTGCGATTTTTATTTTAAACTTTTTTTTCTTGTTTGTTTGTTACAATATCAGGGATGATAATTTAAATTCGAGTGAATTGAATGTCACCCCCATGGATTTTTCTTTTCTAGCACTCACTTTTCACACACAGCGCCGACGAACCGAACCTGGATGCAAAGGCGTAAAATCAATTTAGACAACTTGGGAAAAGGACATTTTTGCGGCGTATCCTTCGCGATAAGAAATGCTCACTTTGTTGAAAATGCTCTTAGTATTGTTGCAAGGAAACTAAAAGAAAAAATGTCTGTCCTTAATTTGAAGTTTTCCAATAACCGAAATATGAGACTCTTTTCACGGGTACCGTAATCTATCGCAAACGTTCTTAAACTGACGTCCGTGTCGGTGTTGGATGATTCAGGCGAAATTTTCTACACTTTTACAACTCAGCGTTTTTCAACGTGCATGTGTTGAGTTTTGACTTTTCCGTACGTAAAAGCTGCCTTACAGGGTGGCGAAAATTTTGTTAAACACACGCACGCGAGCGTGCACAAACCCAAATACAAGCTCACTACCTCTCGAGAGAGCAATGGTCGGAGTGCGGTCATTAGGGCGCATGTACATTGTACACTGAGAAGACCGGGGAGCAGTACAACACTAAAAGCAGGTAAGAAAGATAAGGGCGCAGCTGATCAGCTCGGTCGCGGGGGTAGAAAAGTTTGCCTGTTCGATTTCAGTCTCTAAGGCTCGGACTTCGTCGTCGACGAGATAGTACCTATTACATTATCCTTGTCGGTGGGAAAAATCGATAGGAAAAAAGTCCTAAAAAATGTCCACCACTCGGAAGTTTATGCCTTTCTTCGGAACTTCCATTCATGATGAAACAATGGGGGGTAGATGACAGGGCGTCCTAGTACATACAGACAAGTCGAGCACGTTTGGTGTTCTACTGCTGCTACTGCTACTGCTGCTGCTGCTGCTGCTACCTTCCTGTAGTAGTAGTCTATTACATTTGCATAATTCTTTGCTCAGGAGTCGAAAACGGGGGCGTTTAATGAGACGCTTATGGAAAATATTTCCCGCCTTTTTCTTGGCGCAGCACAGTAGAGGAACGTTGCGTGCCGTAGGCCGATGGAAATGAGATAATCATCAGGAATACAATATAATGGACAAGGGGAGCGAATGTTTTGTTTTTATGGTTGGGCTTCATATGCCTACAGAAAATATGTTTTTGCCTTTATTGAACGACGCAACGTCTCCATTGCGTGTCAGACATAAATTTGTGATATGTGGCTATGGAAGGGTAATGCCCAGTATCCTATTTATTGGTGAATAATGCATGTAAATAGTTAAATTTTACAAAGATAACAAACTCGAGCAGCAATTAGAAGAAAATCAATTTATGTTGGTGATTTCAAGAGCCTTGCATTTGGATATAAATAAATATAAGCCTAGCTATTCAGGTTAATGATTGTAATTTGATGACTAGTAGGAAACATTGTTATTTTTATTGTTAAAAAGGTTAAACTACAGCAATAGAATTTACACGAGTTTCTGAATAACAAACAGGAAGCTTTATTAGTTAATAGCACGTTTCCCCTGAGTGACCAAAAACTAACCCTCTGCAGAGGAACTACCAGGGTATTTACTAGCGGAATTTTATGTATATGTTTTAATGTCTCTAAAGAGGAATATTTGGGCATCGAAAGTACTGGATGTGAGTACTTTCGATGCCCAAATATTCCGGAGGCTATTATGGACTCGGGCAAAAATGATCGTTTGATGAAAATAAATCGTGCAGAACAAGCTGCCATTAGATTTCACAAACGAGAACAGAGAATAAAAAAGTGATCCTGAGAGAGAGCTGACAGTCAGAAGTCAGTGTTCCAGAGTATTACAAAACCCAACATGAAAATAGTGAACTATCCGGCCTGCAGTCCCAGGCGAACACTAGATGAGCTGCCTCGACATATTCGGGCAACAGAATGTCTGGGAATACCCGGCTTGCTGTCAAGGCAAACAAGATGAGCTGCTTTGTCATTTTCGGACAACAGGTTGTCCAGGAATTTCAAGGGTTAGTCAGGCTCCTTGAACAGAGATGATCGTGGATGAACCGAAAGGCCAACGACAGCGCTCGATCACGTAGTGGATACTGATGGCTCAGTGTCCGAGGGGTATCTAGTAAATTGGAACTGACAATCCAGGTTGGGGGTTGTGCTTTGGGTTAACTACTAAATGTAACAAAGCAATCAATAGCCCCATATAGGACTGATTTTATTGTTCACGACCCTGCTAAACGAAAAAAGGACAATGACGTTCCTCGTTGCAACTGAAATGTGAGAACATTAAACAGGAGAGGTGCAAGCGAACAACTAGCGGAAGCCCTTAACTGCTCCAAATCAGATATTACTGCGATCCAGGTAATAAGATGGGATGGGCCGCGCAAAAAGAGGATGAAAAACTGTGACATCTACTACGGACCGCGTTATTGTGAGCAGAAACAGGGACTATTCGGATGCGGATTTGTTATAAGTGCAAGACTAAGCATGAAGTCTTATGTTTCCACGACATTAGCGAACGCATCGTAAAAATCCGCATCAAGCCCAAATTCGCCAACATTAGCTTTATATGCGCTCACGCCTTAACGGAAGAAAAATATGATATAGCTTAGGATTGCTTCTACGAGCTCCTTCACAAATCCTATGAGCGACTACCGAAGTACGATGTTGAAATCGTGCTGCATCTTTAGTAGTGTTGTCGGAAAACATAGCCTACACGACAACACGTCTGACTACGGACTTCGGCTAATTGACTTCGCTACGTAACGAAATGCCACTATAGCCAGCACACGGTTTCCTCACCTCGATATCCATTAGGGGAAATGGCGGTCTCCAGATCAGCGTACGATCAACCAAATTGATCACATTGCGATAGACAAGAGGCAAGTATCCAATATCCGGACATTCTGAGGTTCCAACATCGACTCGGACCACAACATTGTTGCAGCCAAGTTAAGAATGCGGATATCCACCAAGCCACAATAATCCAGAAATACTGTAAAAAAAAATCAAAAGACTTCAATCGCCAAGGCCTTTTGCGGAACAAGTATCCCATAACCTCCCAATTAACATCATACCACCAGCATCGAATGTCGAAGAATAATGGCAAGGATGCCAACAAACCATTAGATCAGCCGCAACTGATGAGCTAGGTTTCTCGCGCCGACCAAAATGAAACCCCTGGTTTGATGAGGAACACCGAAAGATGCTTACGGCCAAGAACGAGGCCTACAATTCTAAGCTGAAGGTGAAGACGAGAGCTGCCGTAGAGCTCTATAGGCAGAGAAAAAGGGAAGCACACCGGCTTTTCATAAAGAAGAAAAAAAGAGCAAAGAAAGCGCGCGAGAATATAGAGGGGACCACTCCAGAAACGATGTTCGCAAGTTTCACCAAAGTGTACAACGTCAAAGCAAAGGATACAAGGCTCGAACAGAATCCTGTCGATTTGAACAAGGAAATATCGCAGTTGAGACACAGTCGATGCTGAGGATATGGAAGAATCACTTCGGCAGACTTTTAAACGGCGATGAACAACATTCCGCTGTCAGGTAGAACGAACCATTCAATATTGGTAACAACATCAGTGAAGTGATGATAGCAATATCTAAACTCAAGCTTAACAAGGCGTCCGGTAATAATGTCCTTCCCGCTGAGCTTTACTAAGCCGGCGGATATGTCTTGGTTAGTAACAACCACCAACTCATAAGCCACCATGCCTGAAAAATGAAACCTCTGCATCGTTTTCACGATTCACAAAAAGGGGACCCTCTGAACTTCACCAACTACAAAAGCAACAGTCTGCTCAACATCTGCTACAAGAGGTGCCTTTATAAGAGTGACATAAGACAAAATTCTAGCCATGAGCTCAAATCAAATTGTATATTCACGTATCAGGGAAGCAAATATAATATGCAATCGAAACTGTCATAAAACCAAATTGGCCTTTTGACTCTTCATAAAAGTGCCATAATACCAAATGCTAGAATTTGGCCTAATGTCACATTCACTAATGTCACGGCTCCGCTACAAGATCCTATCTGCCGTAACGCCTGAAACCGTTTTTTGATTCGAGAGGGAATTTCTTCGAAAAAACTTCGGTCCCGTTTGCGTTGACGGGCTATGGAGACGAAGATTCAACCAAGAACTATGCCAGCTGTGCAGCGACATGGTCTGGTCAAAAAAAACTCCGTTTTGGACGTTTTAGATGACTGGACATGTAGAACGAATGGAGTCTTCGATTCCCAGCCAGACGTCGGACAAGCATGTTATTACAGCGAAATAATGCATTATGACCAAAAATCATTTTTTCATCTAACAAAATTTCAATTTACGATTTACAGTAGGTCTGTGAGGATACAAAGTAGACATTATGAATGAAATGTTTATGTGCTTCCTTCCACTTAATTTCGGCGAGGATTAGCACAGTAATACGTGCCTCAAAATGATTTGATATTAAAATTCTCATTTTCTTGCGCTATATCATGGTAAACATGCCAACACTTTGCTGTATCTGTGTGGTTCACGTGAAGGGATAATGCCTACGAGTGCAGACTGTTAATGCAATGCGTCAACGTGAGCATAGGCAATGGTATGGGGAGGATATTTGATATTTTTATGACACTCGTATAATGTGGGGTGCGAAAAGCCATGACAGGATTAATATGAACTCAGAAAAAAAAATCGTTTACATTAAGGCTACACGTATTTATTTAAGCAGATATATAATATGTGTATGAGCGTGTTATTTACCTGTTCATCTAACTCCTAGTAATAACAAAACAAATAATTTAAACAAAATTCATGGTATATGTCACAAAGCGAAAAACAGCAACAAATCCATTAATATTGAGCTTTACATAACAAATCAGCCATGTTGGGCACATTTGGACTTACTGGGCTTGTTTATAAATGATTGTGGACACATGAACTTATTGGTTATAAATTTAGCATTTACCCGTAATTGTTGGTATCGGTAATGCAGTAGAAAATTCTGCTGTTATAAAAAAAATCAATTAAGTGTTAGGTTAGGTTAACAAGTCTGTGAAGTAAAGTGACCTCTACCCGGCCATACTTAGATGATTTTGGTACCATTGTGATACCATTTAGTGGAAGTTAGTTCATCTAGGTACTCCATGACCCCGATGACCGGATTGACAAAAAATTTGGAAAGACTTGGAAGAAAGAGGTTCCAAGTACAAGGAACCAAGTTTTTCAAAGTTGGTAAAAAGTGTGTTACTTTTACATTTATATATTAGATAATAGGCCGAAAGGCATTAGAATTAAGTTATCGTATAATTTAGTGCGCCCGCATAGTGCAAGTAAGTTAGTTAAGTAGTTGATAAGTAAGCTAGTTTTTTCATGAATTTTTGTCTAGCATGTAAGTTAGTTTTAAGAAAAATAAAATAAAAAAGAGGTTCCAAGTCTTCTCCTCCTCGAGTGATAGAAAGACTTAGACAAGTATATTGACATAGAAAGAAACCTGTAAAGAACATTATTGGGATTTTGGAAAGCGTTTTCCATTTCTTGAAATTGAAAGTCATGGACAGTGAGTGACAGAGGCATGTTGGTTCCCTCAAATGTCACAGGTGTTAAGACACTTACACATAATATTTGTTTTTATTAGGATCGTGTTACAGACTCCTTCACTTAGATGGCAGAGTGGTGGATGGCTCGTTGAAAGTACCATTTCTTCAGAGTTTGTTGGCTATCCCGCTGCCAGATATTAAACTTTAACCAAGACCTTTGACCAAGAGTTTGAAATAATTCTGTGTGCCGAGATTTATGAGCTTTTTGCAGCGGGAATGAACTACCGTGGATCTTATTTCACTAGTAGACACTGCTCTTATAACAACTTGTCTGTCGATACATATTGTAATATCATCCCGTAGTATTTTCACCATTGAGGTGCTTCGGCGATAGCCTACACCTCTGCCCTTTCCTTATTCTTTCAATGAGACTGAGTTTTCAATTGAAATTTTGTACAAAAGTATACATAAAAAAATTAAAAAGAAATTTCCCTCCAGATTCGGGGTTGTACCATGTGTTAATTACATACTCCCCAAAAAAATTCGAAGCAGCCAAGAATACAGAATGGACTGATTTCATTGTTGACGATCATGCAAAACGAAAAACCTGTTCCTGTAATATATACTACCATCTGTGAGTTAACTTATTATATAGGAATTTGTAAAAATTTGAAAAAAGTCTTAACATATAAACCCATCTACAAACGCATTGTGACAATATCTATCAAAGCCAAATTTGCCAACATAAGCTTAGGAAAATGATGACATACTTCTGGCAACATACTTCGGATAATTAACATCGCTTTTGAACGAAATAAAACTAAGTAAAGTCTGCACAGTGCACACGGTTTCCTTATATTGATATATTGTATCTACAAAGGGAAATGGTGGTCTTAGGAGAAACGAACGGCTGAACCTTCTGACTGGCCAGCATCGATTCGGGCCATTACCTAGCTTACGAATGCAAATATCCAACTAGAGCTGTAAAAGTAACAACAAAATTAATATCCGCATGGATTTGGTACTTTTTCATTTTCGGCGGCCAACTCACAGGGCTCACCAAATTCATCTTTCAACATTTCCATTGTTTCACGAGCTATGTGGCGTATGACACTGTTTTGATAAAACCTCGTGTCAACGAAGTTCAACTCAGCCCAGTTGGCAAAAAAAATTCGCGTTCGCCGTTGAAGGTGACGATTCTTCCACGTTCGTCTTTGAAAAAAAAATGGACCGATGATGCCACCAGCCCATAAACCACACCAAACTGTCATTTTTTCGGGATGCATCGGTAATTCTTGTATGGCATTTGGCTGTCCGTCACTCCAGATGCGACAGTTTTGCTTATTTACGTACCCGTTGAGCCAGAAATGAGTCTCATCGCTGGTCGCCATAATATGGTCGTAACAAACGGTGCACAGAGCACAGAGCAATCGTTGCTCTTTTGTAAGTCTTTCCATGTTCATTATTAAATGGCAGAGTATACTGAAAACTTTTCACTTTGACAGAAGATGTTTGGACGCCATTACTAACTAGTGCTGCCAACCTAAAAAACTTAACTCTTATAAAATCTCCCTTTATTTGCTCGTATTGTTAACCTCAATTGGGTGATGTGTGAATAAGTCGCAATTCTTTGTTCGTGTTTGGCGGTGTTTCGATGTCCTATGGTTAATTGGCAATGATTTAACGTGACAAATCACAAACGACGACTGAACTTGACATTGACTTACGATTTCTAATTTTTGGGACGTTGTGACTGGGAGGTGAATAAATGGCTATATCTCATAGACATGGGCGAGGGATAACCATAGGAAGTCTTTCGGGACTAGGAAGGCCAGCTTTGTCAATAACAACCGGCATGTTGTGGGATCGAGGCGAATCTATACTGCTGGGGACCATTGGACAAAACTTTTTCCAATAGTTTTTCAGATTTTTATCATTTCTTCTCTTTTTAGAGTCTTTAAGTCCGTCTAAGGTCAACATAAAGTAGCTTTCTTCACGTCTTTGTTTTTAATTTTTATTTGTTTATGGCACGAATAAAAATGTTTGTTGAGCTGTGATGTTTAGTGAGAGGGCTAGAACTACCCCGTCCGACGAGCTAAGCCGGGCAATCGCAAGCGTGCCGTGCCTTTATATTCAACATCAAGGCCCCCCCGTGGCTTTACCAAGCCTCTGTAATTGACACATTCTTTTGTAAAACAGGCAAGTGTGTTAAGAATTGTTAAGAATTTAAGTATTCTATTACAAAAAAAAAATTCCCAGCAAAAAGGAGGCATATATCCTGGCCCACCTTAAATGCAACTTATCTGACTAACAACAATGTGATGTGAAAAATTCATTTCTAAAGGCTTTGTTTTAAACTTCAATTCATCCATAAGTTCAGGAACCATCCTGGCTGTGGATGGTTTTAAATATAAACACTTTATTTTGTTATCATGAGGAATAAAACGTGAACAGAATTATCCTTCGCAAAGAAAGCTTCATGTGGTTGCTAATGAACAAATTATGTAACATAAATATTTTATTTTGTACGAGGTTTCTACCACTTGTCATTCATTTCACTGAGCTTATTCACGACAAATAATACGTTACGTACTCGCATATAACCTATTGCTATGGATATGACATTTGGGCTTGCGGTTCCTTGACAGCTCAACTGAAGGTGCTTCAATTGAATATGAAAATGAATACCATGCAGTAAATATATACATATACATAATTAAATTCACCAAAGTATATTTTCCTACCCTGATACTGTTGTGGTCATGACAAAGCGTTTTGCCATTTTTACCTAGATTGAAGTTCTATTGAAATAATTTAATGTAACCTTGCTATATGGTACATATACATATACTTTAAAGGTTGTTGAATAAGGTACGAATACAAATGGTTTGGTCATTAGCATTCCGCACCCAACTCCAGGGATGGATAGTTTTAGTTTCGCCCATAAATCTTAATTTCGAAATAAAATTACCACTTCCTGCGTTCATTAAGTCGCTGGTCATGAAAAGAAACAGCAAAGCAATGCCGAACAGATTTTGACACGTACAAGCATAAGTTTGAGTGAAACAAATTAAAAGTTCATAAATTCTGGTTTTTGATCCTTTCGTAATGGAGAAATAAATTTGAATTAAAGTAGATTGTGAGTGGGCGCTTAATATGGGGTTTTATGTAATTTTTGATTCACTTAGATATGAGATACGATGTCGATATTTTGAAATTGAAATATGTTCAACACATCAAAGTGGATTTTATAGTTTACTGAAAATTGTGAAGGTTTTTTGGATGGTGGACGAATGGAAGGCAACAGATCCATGCCCACGAAAAAAGAGGACAGCTTCAAAAGTCTCAAATAAAAAAATAAACAACGAAAAATAACAAGCAAATAAAATTTTTTTAAAAAAATATTTTTTTAAGGCCCGCAAAAAAGTGGGCGTGGGTTAAAATGATCTATTGAAGAACATTTTATATAAAAAGGACCCATGATTTTGCATCTAACGTTTTTTCAAATATTTTAAAATTTGTCCGAAAAACATTTTTCTTATTGAAAACGAGCCAAAATTTTGTTATTTTCGTTTTTAAAAATGTTTTTCATTTGGTCAAAAATAGCGTTTTACTAAAAAGTATGCGAGGGCGGGAAATTTTTACACTTTTTCTTTGCCGGATATAAAATTTCATCATTCTTGCTCAATATTTAAGCTCCAAAAATCAGTTAAACACAGATGGACCAACATACGAACAGACAGACAGACATGGCTAGATCGACATCAGAAGTGAATGAGTTTAGGTACAAAAATATTTTAAGTCGTGTTCATACCATAAATATGTAGAATATTTCTGAATTAGTTTTGATAAAAAGTTTTGTTGTATATTTGTGTGTAAAAATGTTTTTAACTGAGGAAACCTAAAAAGAGAACAAATTGCATGTTTTTTTCAAAAAGGTACCGGACAATTTTTTTCTTGACAAAAGGAGGAAATGTCATCTAAAATTGGATGTCTGTTCAGCCTAGGTAATACTTATATGAAAATTTAAGCGTTTTTATCTAGATGATGCTTTTTAGTTTTAGATAAGTCTTGGGGCGGCAGCAAATGAGAAGCGACGGAAACTGATTTTTGGTTGAGTAAAGAGTAGTGTATAGATAAATTCGCGTATAGGATGGATAAGGTGAACAACTTACATGAGCTGCTCCAACATTAGCGAACAGCAGCTAATCCTGGGCTTTCTAAGGTAAGTCAGGCGCCTTACAAAATATAAATTGGCGGATAAGTAGATATCCGGAGGGAAATAAATGAGAACGGGTACCCCAGATTCGGGGTTTTTGGCAATTTCATACAAATGTTGATCAGATCGCTAAAAGTGCTAAAAGTTTTGTTGTGTTTTCTTTTAATTGCGGTGTACTTTAGGTAGATGTTTTTTTTTATATAACTGTTGGCCAATTTTGTAATCTTATCCAATTAATTGCCGGTTTAACCATATAAAAATAGCACATTACATATATTTTCTTGAAAACGGATCTAACGATTTTAATGAAACTTAACATATACTGTAAATAAAACTACGTACCCAGTTTGTTGGAAAAAATCCATAATCCATACCATATAAAGAAAATTATTATGTTCTTCAAAATATTTGGTCAAAAAGAATATTATTATTATTATTATTATTATTATTATAATTTGTTAACATACAATTTTAAATAGATATGCTAACATATTAGTGAGCCATCGACTGCAAAATAAAATTCAATATCTACCTCGGAAATAATTTATTGAGCGCAAACAGCCTAACATTTTTCTTGTGTTTATGCCCTAAGCGTAATGAACTATCCCATATGTCAATTTGTATACCCTATCCCATATGGGTATATTAGTTTAGACATTAAGTTTGTAACACAGAGAAATAATTTCGATAAATATACCTCAAAGTATATGGATCAACTCAGAATCGAAAGCTGAGTCGATTTGCCAAGTCTGTCTGTCCGTCACACCGATTTTTGGGCCTTAAATTTTAAGCTAGAGTGTTGAAATTCGGTATATAGACTCTCTCTTGAAATCTGCCCACTGCCACGCCCAATTTTAAAAAAAATTATTGATTTTCGGTAAACGATAGTGAATTTTGAAAAAAATGTCTGAACAACATATGTAGTCAATCCTTTTATCTAAATTTCGTTCATATAAGGTTTCTTGTCACGCCCTATTTTTGGGGACGTTTTTAGTAAAAAACTGTTTTTTTGTCCAAATTTTAAAGACATTTGGAAAAAAAGCAAAAACGTACGTTGCGGCAATATAAAAATTTCGTCTATAGATCATTTTCATCTATTTCCACCTTTGGAAGCGTTTTCCTACAAAAAACATTTGTATACCCGACACCAAGGCATTTTAAATAGAAATATTTTATTTTTTGTCGAACCACAAAAGATTCAGATAAACTGTCTGAACAATATGTTGTAGTAGTTTTGTTTTTCGGGTCCACATTTAAAACAGGCGGCAATAATAAGTTGTTAACCCTACTTACTTACTTAAGTGGAGCTACAGTCCGAAATGAACATGGGCCTCAACAAACATGCCTCTTCAATTAGCCCGGTCTTTAGCTAACTGCCTCCAGTTGTGCACTCCAAGTTAGTTGAGGTCGATTTCTACTTGTGCGCGCCACTAAAGGCGAGGTCTTCCTCTACTGCGTCCGACGTCTGGCTGGGAATCTAAGACGCTGTGAGTTGGAGTATTGGTGTCCATTCGTTCTACATGTCGTAGCCATCTTTAATATCCAATACGGAGTTTTTTGAGCATGGGCCTGTCGCTGTACAGCTCGTATAGTTCTTGGTTGAATCTTCGTCTCCATAGCCCGTCAACGCAAACGGGACCGAAGATTTTTCGAAGAATATTCCTATCAAATCGACCAAGGATTTCTTCATCCGCTTTTGAGACGGTCCATGCTTCAGCGCCGTAGAGCAGGACTGAGATGAGCAGGGTCTTATATCGGATCTCTTAAGTTGTTCGAGAGAGGGCTTTACTATTGAATTGCCTTTTTAGCCCGAAAAAAAACAGCGGTTGGCAAGAGTAGTTCTTCGTTAAATTTCTGACGATTTGTTGTTGTCAGAGTTAGATAAAGTCCCGTACTATCTCAAAGTTATATCTGACAATGGTGACGCTCGGTCCAATTCATCGATGTTGTGTGTCCTTTCGTGTTGACAGCATATACTTCGTCTTGCCCTCATTTACTGCTAAGCCCATTTTGGCCGCTTCCTTCTCTATATTACAAAAAGTGGCTATAACATCACGTTGAGTCCTACCAATGATGTCAATATCATCGGCGTATGCTAGTAGTGGTACCGATTTTTAGAAAATTGGTGTTAACCAATTATGTAGTTGAAAAATTACTGTTTATGAGAGAGACATTAGTCTTCGATAACGAATCACTTCAAATATCACCCAGCACATGCATAATATGCACTTGGAACGTAGGCGATACATTCCGGGTGTTACAACAGAAACTTGAATACCTCCTTATCATTACCCTGTTACCGTGATTCCGGATATACAATGGATAGAATCAGGGATACAGAACGAAAACAAACACCCAACTAACAATTATTCCTCTATAAGGCAATAAAAGTTAATTTCCGGAAGCAATTATTCCTGTAGGCATCCTGTAGTACTTCTGCGTGGAGGGTAAATATTTTTGCAGTCGATTGCTGTTTAAGACATTATGCAGGATAATTCACAAGCATAACCGAAGGTATGATGGTATAACTTCTGTAAGGTTATTTTTAAGCTTCCGGGAAGGTGTGTTCATATATCATACGTTAAGATGTTTCAATAGAGCTTTGCACGAAGTTAACCCGAAGCATAAGATGTATTGAGCTAATGAATGAAGGCTTAGAAAAGTTTGACTACTGTGTTTCTTAGGCGGTGACCTACCTTGCAAAAGTTTCAGGTTCGATAAATGTATTATGAATGTAAATGCTTCCTAGAAGTGCATCAAATGTTTTCCCATAAGAATTCATGCAGGTAATATTGCTGGAGCTTAAATAGCTTCGATAATGCTTTATTGAAGCAAAATTGTTAGTTGGCCAGCTTTTACACAAGTTGATATAGTAGGCAAAACATTATTGGCTTTCCATTGCTAGTAAAAACGTTTTAATTTTTTATCTCCTGCTATAGGGTATACTTTGTTTGCTGCACAAATACCATGCATGAATACCTCCAAAGTACCCACTTCAAATAAAGTTTTTTTTTATCGATTTATTCTGAAAAAAAAAGTTTTAGTCACATCAAGGATAAGTGACCTCATAATGCATGAAACATTTCAACGGTGCTTATGCTCGCCTTTCTTCGCCATGCTCACTGGGTGCAAACGCACAACTCCCACAATGAATGACTTGAACAAACTTCCTTAGAATCATAAGCATCATGTTTCCACTTTCGTTCAAAGTTGCATATGTCACCCAAACGGTGGATAAATGTTGGTGAACAGTTTTTTGTGTTATTGCCATTTGCTTCCTTGTTCCTTTCACTCGTAGAAATGTCACTTTATTTCTGGCACACGAAGGTGTAGCAAAATCAAACCACCATCCATAGCTTTTAGCGTTCATTTTTCGAAAGAAAATCCATAGGTAACAAAAGCACTCAGCCAGTGCCAGCACAAATAGAACCACGCGAGCATGCATCACGTCAACCCATCTATGATGCATACACCTTTACGAGTAGGTGGGTACGTACTCGAAAGCCATAAATGTAAACGTCAACATCAACGTTACAGCCAAGCAATTCTCGATATGGACTTACATACAAAAAACTATCATTAATAGGATACAAAGAGTAAACTGGAGCAGCTCTTTACAGATGAAAATCTCATGCCATTTAGGAATTCAATCCATTGCTCCACCACATAAATATCCCCGAACTAAGTTTCACGCTTTAAGATACCCTTACGTGGGCATGTGGGCTGCAGAAGAATACAAAAAAAAAAGCATTTGTTGGCCGTCCAGTGGAATCATTCAATTTATTAGGAGGAAATTTATTTCAATTATCCTTTATATTCTCTTGGGAGATGGCGTGCGCGTCGGTTTGGAATCGAAATGTTCTTCATTTGTCTTTCATTCACCGTTCAGAGCTCTTCGAAATGCTGCGTCACCATTTAGTTGGGTGTTGGTTGATTGTTTGTCTGTTCAAGTCCAGCGGGATGAAGTGTACTGACATCGCGAAAAGTTTTACTCAACTTCTGGACAACTATAAGGATGCAAATTCTCTGCCCAGGGATGTATATTTTGGCTTCAACTTAGCCTACAAAATATTATCGGGTACGGTTGTTCGTATACTTATCAAATAATTTCGGTTAATAAGCAAGAATCTGCTAAGGATGCCGCCCATCCAGCCTACTGACGGAAGACGGAGATCGGAATGAATTTTATTGGAAAACTTTGGAGTATCTGAAAGTTTTAAAGAGTGGCTGCCACAATCGAAATGTTTCAGTGTACGGTGGAATAAGTGAGCAGGCCCTATGTCTATGACTTAAATAGGTTTAAACTGTTTTAAACTTTTGCAGTTCTGGAAAGTATTTCAGAGCATTCTGAAGTATGGAGACAAACAATTAAGCAACGACAGTTGGATATAGTCGAGACTAACTACACTTTTTCAGACTACGAGTGGATTGTGGATAAAGGATTGCCAAATACAATAGAGTCAGGTAAATTTTTAGAAATTTAGTATTGTGCGTTCAGTGTTGGTGTGTGCTAAATATGGACGGCACTTTTTTTTGCAGATACTTGCATGGCTCAAATAGGCTCAACTAAGACTTGCGTAGTTAGTTCAAAGTGTCTAGAAATGATGACATCCCGAGCAGCCTCATATGGCTACCACAGAACGCATCAGTATGTATACAAAAAAATAATTCTCAAGAATTCCTAAACCAAACGGATTTCCTTTGATGTGCATAGCAAACTGTTTTTGTATCATCTCACCCATGGTTGACACTTGACAGTTGTTAATCTAATTTTTTTTAATTGCTGAAGTATATTTTTTCTAGGTTATTATTTTTATTACTCATACTGCTCAAACGATGTTCGAACTATTTACCAATCGATCAATCAATTGAATTTGTTATATGGGAAAAGTGTTCGGCCATCTATAGAGAACACAATATTTTAACAAAATGGGGCGTTCCTGATGACTATCGTGACTTGTTTATGGAGCAGAGTAAGGATAATCGATGTTCACAATTCTTTTCTTTTACAAACACACTTCTTTGTTTACATAATTTTGCAGGCTTATTTTGTGGGTTAGCTGGCTATTCGGAATTCTTAACCACGACAGCATTAAAGACAATACCATTATGGCAGTCCTACAATGGTTGTTTCGCCATCAAATCAATAAAATTGAATATAGAACCTAGTTGCATGAATCATATAAATAGCTTGGGAGTGGCGTTTTATGCAAACCTAATTACTATTCAATATCTTAGTTGTTTTGGAGTTACAATAGGCAAGGAGTGTATATTTGACACTTGAAATACATGTCAGGACGTGAAAGCTGCAAAGTTATTATTTATTTGTTTACTTGATGAATATGATGAATATGATTTAAGATTGAATTTAAATTTATTACTATCAAACGCAATTGATTTAAATAAAAGCTACAGCCATTGTATGGGGTTTTTGATATTTTAAGACGTCGTGCAACATAATTATATAAAATCCAATTCAAATTAAAGCGAGGTAGTTTTATTGTGGATCATTTACATAAAAAGAAAGAAAGAGATAAACTATGCAACGATACCAATTTTTTTTGTGAGGGCTTATGATTTTATATTTTAATTAAATACCTCTTGTTGTTACAAAAACAGTGTACATCGTCCCAACATGGTTTCGGACGACAGCGAATAAATTTTAAGCAAAAAATTAAATGTTCAAGCGTAATTTTGAATTAAATCGAATGTGTTACATTTCAAAACCATTCGCATGCTGTGAAAAGTTTCGTAATATTGTTCGCTTTTGGGATAGTAAGACTCCAAGATATATCTAATAACCATAGAGCGACATAGAGCTGCGCAAAAAATTAAACATTGGGGCATTTAATATGGCTATACAACATGGAAATGACACCAACACTCCGGCCTCGCAGAGTCTTCGATTTCCACTCAGATGGTAGATGCTATAAAAGAAGACCTTGCTGTTAGTGAAGCCTATAAACTGAACTCAACCAGCTTCAAGAGGTCGACTTGGTAAAAACTCAACATTCAACAATCGAAGTCATTATAATTGCAGATTTTAACAACACCATCTGATTGCGATATTCAAAGAGAAAGTCACTCCTATCGAGGTATCCGTTCGGAACAAAATTTGCTTAGATTTGTTCGATATCGGAGAATTTTGTACCGTGGTATACGTTCGAATTTGTATTTTGAGTAGATCTTCCGACGAAATGCATTGCACATGATCGTGCGAACTTTTAATGCGTTAAGTCAACAATTATTGACAGCAACGCGTTAAATTTCTTTGGAAGTTCTCCGACGAACAATTTACCGTGTTTTGCATTTCAATTTAAAACTGAAAATTGAGGTGTGGTAACGTTGAACGCAAAATCTTACTTAGTTGAAATGTAAATGTCAAACTATTCCAACCCTTATTTTGTAATTTAATTTTCTCATATATATAGATTTCTATTTACTTTTATCTATTCGGAATAATTTTTCGTTATCAGAAAAGTAAAAATAACCAACGTAAACCTATAATATCAGGTAATTTTACTGAAATCATTTGACATTGACATTGACATCATAGTACTTCGCACATGAATGCAACGAACTACAGACACATAACAGCACTGGCGACTGAGGCCATCGGCTGGGACAGATCAAGACATTTATACAACAGAGAGAGACGGATAGATACATAAAAGGAAAGACATAGAACGTAAACCTACGTGGCACAGAGGAGGAGACATCGATTTATATTGTCTCATGTTATCGCACAGGTGGCCTCAGATAAGCTAGCAATTTTCGTAGAAAACAAATGCTGCCGAAGCTGGGGCTTGAACCCGCAGCGCTTGGCTTAGCAGTCTGAGCCATGGCCACCTGCTACTGAAATCAAAAACATTTTCATGGCAGGTAGAAGATTTAATCATCTTTTTCACGTATATCGCAAGTCCCACGTGTAATTTTTTTACTCGTTTCGTCAGCAATTTCCCCTCAAATGTCACGTGACTAAAATGGTCGATTGACCAATGAGAGCAGTGCATCGGCAAATTTATATTGGTAAAACTGAAATTCGGAACGCACCCATTGTTGCGGAATGTCTACGAAAATGGAAACCACCCCCAAAATTGTGAGTGAAATGATATATATAAAATTATTTCGTGTAAGACTACAAGAACGCAACAAGAAAAAAATGTTTGGATACAGATCATAACTATTTCTTCTTAATAACTACTGACTTAATTACTTAATTTTCCTCTCGAATCGACCAAGGATTTCTTCTTCCGTTTTTAATACGGTCCATGCTTTAGCACCAAGACTGGAATAATCAGGGTCTTATATAGGATCTCCTAAGTAGTTCAAGTGAGGGCTTTAGTACTAAATTGCCTTCGGTTGAATAATACTTCGTTTAATTTCCTAATTCGACAAGTAGACAAAGTCCCGTACTACCTAAAAGTTGTGTTTGTCATTGGTTACGTTTTCTCCAATTCGTCGATGTTGTGTTTCTTTTCGTGTTGACAGCATATATTCAGTCTTACCCTCATTTACTGCTAAAATTATTTTTGCCGCTTCTTTCTCTGTACTAGCAAACCTGTCAATATCGTCGGCGTTAGGTGTTGCACCGATTTTTGGAAGAATGTGCCTCTGGCGTTGGCTCGGGAGTCCTGCAAAATCGTCTAAGCATTCATATGAAAGTAATAACATGAAAGTGCATCGCCTTGCCTAAATCCTCTTTTTGGCATCAAATGTGTCTGTGAGTTAGTTTCCGACCCTGATGGAGCACCGATAGTCCACCACCGTCACATTGACGGACGAGTTTCGATGGTATACCAAAACTAGACATGGGTCTGTATAGTTCATCTCCATAAATGCTGTCGTATGCTGCTTGGAATCGATGATTGTGGATTGGGACTTTTTCGGTTTTTTTTCAATGATCTGCCAAAATGTCAAGATTTGATCAGTTCTGGACTTTTTGGTAAACGGGACTTTGTAGGCGATGCTGAGGAGACTTAAGATCATTTCTGGCTTGAAGTTGCCCTCCATTTAACTTCATGCTACAGATTTACGAACATACACAATGTGTAAGCGTTTACGTTGCCTTGTTTTTAGCTTCTGACTCAGATTCAATATTCAGTTACAGATGCGCATTCTGGTCGCCCTTAATGACTCTGTAGTTGGCGCAGTTCAGATAGTCCCCTCTTTTGTGCTGAATGAATACGTCTGGTTATTTTCCATTTCTAATGAAATAAATTGTCCTTATTATATGAGATACATTTGTTTTTGTTTGGCAGAAAAAGTTTCTCTTTGCTAAGAATGTTGCCTCACACTATCGAAAAATCTGAGAGTAAAAACTCTGAGGGATCTGTTAGTGTAATACTCCTATTTACTACACACACAATTTTGACCACGTTGAAAACATATTTGTTGTGTTTATATTAAGCCACTACAAGTCAATGAACTAATAAAACATGCGTTTTCAAAGCCGCACCAATTCCAATGTTTATTGTAATATTTATAACTGCCTCATAATAATATGTACCACCATAACCGAATATTAATATATTTTTTTTATAAGAATAGTCATATCTGTCATAGCCGGTTAGCTTGTTATATAAACAGATATTGTCATCCACAACATTTCACTGTGTTCCCAGCCAAATGGGAATTAATATTGTCATGTGCACCATTACGTTCCACAAGCACTTGATTTGAAGAATGCACTAGTCACCTTCACATACAGCCATCTCTCTCCGACAATGTCATTTTAAATCAGCCGTCAGATTTTCCACAAAGTTCACAGTCGTGTTTTTATTGAATTTTTACTGTGTATGCCCTGTGTTTTTGCAGAAGAGAAAAAATTAATTAAAACTTACAAGTGAGGACTTTTTTTATTTTTACGTGAAAATGTCAGAAAACAAGGAGGAGATATTGGCTAATTTTCAAGTAAGTTGCAATTGGCATTCAATAACAAAACATTTTCTCTGCGTAAAAGAGACCGAGGTTAGGAAATGTCTCGTCAATGACATTTCCCAGTGACTAATGAAGAAATTTCCACCAAAGGAATATCGCTTTGCTAGATCTTTTGTTTATAAATTAAAACTCAATTACAGAGTATCACCGGAATTGATGATGTCGGCGAAGCCTTTTCGCATCTTGAGGAGTCAAACTGGGATCTAATGGTTAGTGGAAAATGCAAACATTTTGTTCGAGTGTTTTCGTCATCGTTATGCCATTGTTTGTTGGTTTTTTTTTTTAGACGGCTATTCAACGCGTCATACCACAAGAGGAGAGTCCCATGGAGGAGGCTTCATTTAATTCGAGCAGGGCGACGACTATGAACGATTTCTCGAGCGTTGTTTCCAATTTCAACAGGTGGGACTCCAGTGGAGCTGAGAGTGCTTTTGTGCCAGGTTTGTGTTGTCCCAAAACAAAGAACTTTTCCGGGGGTTGAATGCGTAATAAACGTTTTGCTTTGTCTGTCAACAGTTGCTTCCACATCTGCGGACGCAGACATTATTGATCTCACATCGGATATCGATTTAGATTCGTCAAAAAAAGAAGCACAGACACTGACATTTAACATACATTTCAATCAACAAATATACACCATAAAACTGCCGTCTGTTGCTACCGTTGGTAAGAATTTTTTTTTTGTTTTTTAAGATGTCAATCGGATTCATTTTGCTTTTGTTGTTTCTACAGGTCAGCTGAAGGAGAGAATCTTCAATACCACAAAAGTTCCCATATGTCGTCAAGCAATACGGGGCTGGCCTCCGGCTAAACTTCAAGATGCACAACATCCGATAACACAGCTGTGCAATTTAGACTTAACTGCTGAAAATGAACTGATACTAATTGATCTTACGGAAGAGGGGTACATGGACGACGAAAGGTGAGTGTTATTACTTATTTTAAAAGACGGTATTGGTTATCTATTTCTTTATTTGACCAACTATCTCTGTATAGTCATTGATTAGAAATTGTTTTTCTTCGCTGTTACAGTTTTTTATCAGTGAGTTTCTTACGACGAACTTTTGCTTTTGTGTTCGCAGTATAAGAACCGCCTACCCATAGGGTTAAATCTTTGATACCAAATGTCAGTCAATTAATTTTATATGGCTAAAATTCCATGTGCGTAGACAATTAATCCAGCGCCGTACAGTATGGCTGGGATGATCAGCGTCTTATAAGATTTTCTTAGTAGTTCGAGTGAGGGCTTTACTTTTTAGCTCGAAGGAACAGCGGTTGCAAAAGTAATTCTTCGTTTAATTTCTGACGAGAATTTGTCAAATTTAATAGCAAAGCCGAGGGAGACAAAGTCCCGACAATTCGTCGATTTTGTGTGTCCTCTCGTGTTGACAGCATATACTTCGTCTTGCCCTCATTTACTGCTGAACCTATTTTTGCCGCTTCCTTTTCTAAACTAGCAAACGTGGCTAGACATCACATTGAGTCCGATCAATGATGTCAATATCGTCGTCATATACTAGTAGTTGCACCGATTTTCCGAAAAATGTGCCTCTTGTGTTGGCTCGGGAGTTTTGGAGAATTCACATGACAGTGCATCGCCTTGCCAAAATCCTTTTTTGGTATTGAATGTGTCGGTGAGGTCGTTTCCGACCCTGATGGAGCAGCGAGAATTCTCCATCGTCCTATCTACACAGATGGACGAGTTTTGGGCGTTTAGAATCTTGCTGGCGATGTTGAGGAGACTTATGCCTCTGTAGTTGGCGCAGTTCAGAGGGTCCTCTTTTTTGTGGATCGGGCAACGATGCTGAGGATCCACACTTCAGGCACACTTTCATACGACCAGATTTGGCTTATGAGTTGGTGGATGTTATTTACCAAGTCATCTTCGTCGGCTTTATAAAACTTAGCGGGAAGGCCGTCATTTCCGGCAGCCTTATTGCGCTTGACTTGACTTTAGATATTGCTTTCCTCACTTGACTCAGGTTTGGTGGTTGGCAGTTTTCGCTGTCGTTGCTAATATTGAATGGTTCGTTCTGCCTGATAGCGGAATGTTGTTCGTCATCGCCGTTTAACAGTCTGCAGAAGTGGTTCTTCCATATCCTCAGCATCGACTAGGTTTCAGCTACGATATTTCCTTGTTCATCTCGACAGGATTCTGTTAGAGCCTTGTATCCTTTGATTTGACGCTTTATACTTTGGTAAAACCTAGGAACGAGTTGCTTTTGCACGCTTTTCTTGCTATTTTTCTTCTTTCTGAAAAGCCGGTGTTCTCTCCTTCATCTCTGCCTATAGAGTAGAGCACAACGTTTCACCTGCAGCTTAGACTTGTAGGCCTCGTTCTTGGCTGCGGCATTACTCATCAAACCAAGTTTTTCTTGCTGGTGGCTCGAGAAACTTATGACATCAATGGCCGCTGATCTAACGGCTTGTTGGTATTGTTGGCATTGTAATTCAAAATTCAATGCTGGAGGTATGGTATCAATCGAGAGGTTGAGGGATACGCGTTGCGCGAAGGTCTTGGCGGTCTCTTGCGATCGAAATTAAATTTTTTGACAGTATTTCTGGATTGTTGTGGCGTAGTGGATATCCGCATTTCTATATTGGCTGCAGCAAGTTAGTGGTTTGAGTCGATGTCAGCTATGCGGACATCCAAATACTGGATGTGTGTCTTTTGTCTATCGCAATGTGATCAATTTGGTTGACTGTTCGTTGATCTGGAGACCGCCATGTCCCATTATGGATATCGAGGTGAGGAAACCCTGTTCTGTCTATAGTGGCATCGTATTTCAGCTAGTTGTTCGCTTGCACCTATCCTGTTTAATGTTCTCACTTTCCAGGTGCAGATACGAACGTTGTTGTTTCGTTTAGCAAGGTCGTCAACAATGAATCAGTCCTTTCCGTCATGTTATCAACACTCGCGCTTATCGTTTAGCAAGTCAAATCCGGATGGATGAGACCAGTGACCGATTGTTACCACTCGGAAGTTAAAAATAAGCACTTGATGTGTAGTCAGAGTTACAACCACTAGGCATTGCCAAGTTTAAGCATATCAGAATCTACCCCCGTTCTACAACACCCAATCAAAAATATCGTTGGACGAAATATTAGCGTTAACATATTATCAAAGTTTTTGCATGGAAAGTTTTTTTTTAACGTAGAGTGGTCGACTTACTCTTTGATAATGTTAACGCGAATATTTCATCTATCGATCATTTTAATCCATAGCCTTTTTTTGGGCGCGATTTCCTATATAAAACATTTGTACATCCTACCCCTTAGCATGTGGAGTAGAAAAATCACAAAGTTTTTTGCCACCTCCACTTTTTTGAGACATTAGTTCCATAGGTGGAATTAGATGGGGGATATGGTATTAAACGATTCACACAGAGGATCGTAGCCTTGGGCTGTAGTTTTTAGCCAATATAATAATAATTTTTAATATTTTTATAGCGATGAAATCATTAGACGTTTTGAAAAAACATTCAATCTGAATATAGTACAACAACCTGAGGGTAAAGAAATATCGTTGAATCTACCTGGTAAAGAAACGATTCTCCAAGTCAAAACAGACGTATACTATATAACAAACATACAGGTGAGACACCAGGAATGGACTGGCTGGCCAGCTGGAACGGAAAACGGAACCACCTTAGCTGTAAGATGATTATCTCTATACACCACAAGGCATTTATTTAATTTATATCTGTTCTCTCAGCAATCTGGCATTGAGTTTTCGCATAATCTCATCCTTCATTCTAACGCTGACAAAGGCAAGAATAACACCAAACCTAATAAAGCCAACAAGTAAGTAAATAATCTTGCCCTAGCGAGGTATCCACCGTAGCGTACAATTTTCCGCAACGCATACTTCGTCGGAGGTTCAAATTCCATTCGAGGTATTTGTCATCGGAGAAAAAATCACTTCACTACAATTCGTAAATAAATTCCGCAAAGAATTTGTGTCGGAAGAAATCGGAAGAAGAATTGCACTTAGCTGTCAAAAATTGCACGAAGAATGCACCTGAACGCATATCAGCAATTTGCCAGCATTCGTTACAAAATGTCGGAGAAATATTCCGAACAGCTTTTCGGAAGAATACCTCGAAGCTAAAACACTCCGAATCGTACACTCCGACGGATACCTCGCTAGGGCTGAATGACTGGGAATTTCGTTGAATTCATGTACAATACTAAACTCCTTTCTAGCTCCTTAATAGCCGACAGCGATAGTTCGGCAGATGAGTTTGAAGACGCCTCTGATTTTAATGCATGTGAAGAGTTTTTCACAGACTCACCTCCCGTTCAACCACAGTCTCGTCACTTAAGTAAGAATATAATAAAAAAATATGGCAGTCTTTGCATTGTTGACATGTATCTTCATCTAGTTCCAAATCATACCGATGACGAAGCTCGGGGCTCAACACAGTTTGTCGATAACTATATTCAACGATTTGGAGAACCACACCCAGTATTTTACCGTGGAAGTTTGGAAGATGCTTTAAAAGAAGCATGCCACAAACCGGCCAAAGACGTAATAAACATTGTTGCCAAAGCTTAATATATCAATTACCACTTCTTTTGCTTATAACAGAGAAAACTCTTGGCCATTTACCTTCATCACGGCGAGAGCATACTAACCAATGTATTTTGTGATCACCTTATGAAACATGACAGTGTTATTCAAACGCTCATTCAAAACTTTATACTGTATGGATGGGACCTTACATTCGAAAGCAATAAAAATCTGTGAGTTTCACACTTTAAGGTTCGCTAAATCTTTAATCCATATCTCCCCTTAGACTATTGTCGTCGGTGTCAGCGTGCGTGGGAAATACAGCTTCGATGACTGTGCGAAATATTCCTTTAGACAAATTACCAGCAATCCTGATAATTGGCAAAAGCCGTTTATCTGGGCGCAGCTCATGCGAAGTCTTATCTGTGATTCATGGTAACTAAAAGAGAACCACACGTTATGATTAAATCAAACATATATTCGTTTTGTTGTAGGGAATGTTGGACTGGACGATCTATTCTCTAGGTTAATAGAGGCTGTGGAGATGTATTCTGAACATATTCAGGGTGAAATTCGAGACGAGGACGAACGGGCTGCTCGTGATCAAGTAAAAGCCGAACAGGATTTGGCATATCAGGTAACTTTGCAGGCCGACATGGCCAAGGAAGCGGCTAAACGACAAAAGGAAGCCGCAATTGTAGCGGAACGTCAGCGCTTGGAATCTGAAAAGGCCGAACAAGATGCCAAAAAAGAGTCGATTCGTTTTGAAGTAAGTAAAATAGTTAACCTCCCTCCCCACTCATTAAATATGCTTAAATTTGTTTTTTATTACTATTTAGGCCGAAAGAGCCCTACCATACGAACCAGAGGAATCCGAATCAAATATCACTAAAATTCGCATTCGAAAGCCCACTGGTGATTTTCTAGAGAGAAGATTTTACACACAAAATACGTTGAAAGTAAGTATTTTCAGAAATTGTTTGATTTCTAATTTTAAAAATGCGCATTTCGTCCCTCACCGAAACCAAGGATTTGCTTAACTTCATTACTTCCAACGGCTTCTTGGTCGAAGAATTCAAAGTAATAGCCAGCTGGCCACGTAGAGACTTAACAGCCATCGAAACCAACCAAACATTGCAAAGTCTTAAGCTATACCCACAGGAAACAGTCATTCTCGAGGAGCGATGATTCACAAACGTCTATCATAATAGAACAAACGAATAACTCACGCCTATTTTGCTAAAACATATTCTTAATAAATTAAAATTATCTTTTTAATTACTCTTATATTATTAAACACAACAAATAAGTTTATTAAGTATGTAATTAAGTAAACAAAAATCAAGATCAGTAATAATGGAAATAAATTCAAACATTTCGTAAAAGGGTAAATTCTGTTAAATTGGCTTTTTGAAGTGAAACTTCTTTTGGGGCGGAGTGAGTTGTAAGAAACGAAAAAGCGTCACGAAAAAGAGGAAACATCAGGAACTCTCAAGGGAAAGTTACCTGCCAGACATTCATTACTCGTGATAAAATACTTAATTGCAATACAAATGCAGGAAAAGTGTTGATTTTATTGATTAAAAATCTCAAACTTATTTGGGCACGTGCTCATCGTGTCTATGAAGATTTCCACCAGCCCAGGGACAAAAAAAGAAAAGGAGAAAAAAATTCACCAGCTGGTTCTGGAGTGTTGTGGTTTTTTTTTCTCTCCGTGGGTGGTGGAAATCTCAAAAGACACGATGAGCACGTGCCCAAAGTAGTGTTGGACTTTAACTCCACTAAAACCACCACCCTTTTTGTATTTTTATTGCAACTACGTATGCGACTTATCTAGCTATTTGTTTATAACGAGTAATGAATGTTTGACAGGCAACTATCCTGTGAGAGTTCCTGCTCTCTCCGCAATTTATTGTTTGATCGTGTGTCTTGTATCTCAACACGAACGTTGGTGTGCTAAAAAAGGGATCTATCGCGGAAGTTGCGCAGCTGGTATGTCATTTAAATTAAGTTAAATCACCTGACCCCGTTTCTTACGTATTTTTTGTTGTTCCTGTAAAACTTGAGGATCAAAGTGAATCGAATAAACTTATTTTCGAAAGACTAGTTACGCTTTAAACTATTATTCGCAACAGACGTATACCACCACCAACATGCACAGATTTCTTAACATTGTTACGTGGAATGCCAATGGCCTCTGACAGAAACTTGGCAAACTTGAATTTTTTGTGCAAAAAAAGGATATCGACTTCTCTTCATTGTCCGAAACTCACGCAAAGAGTAATTCGAACTTTAAGATTAAAGGTAACCTCAACCAATCATGCTCTACATCCATCGAATAAGGCAAGAGGTGGAGCCTCACTATATATTAAAGAGTGTATCGCACATTGGATTGATCTTAGACGAAAACAATGCAAGTTAGCTCTATACAAGTCAAATGCTTACAATCCTTTCTAAAGCTGTCTTCTATTTACAGCTCACCACGATGCAACATGCAACGTTGAGAAAATCGACTTTGAAAACTTGATGAATTCTCTTAGACAGCGTATTGTCATCGGAGGCGACTTCAATGCAAAACATACATTCTGGGGGTCTACATGCATATCACAGAAACAGAAAGGTAAGATGCTTTATGATAAATGTAGAAAATGCAATACCGAATTTCATTCTACGGGAAAACCAACTAACTGACCAACTAAAGTTACAAAAATACCGGATTTGATCGATTTTCTCATCGTAAAAGATCTGCCATCCAAGCGAAACAACGTTCAAGAATGCATTGATCTTTGCTCTGATCATTCTCCGGTCAATCTAACAACGAGCGAGTCAATCATTAAAAATAAAAACCCACCAGATTAACAAACGGGAAAACCAACTGGGAAAGCTTCAAAACGATATTGAAATTAATATTCGACTGGGGGTATCGCTTAGAACCCCGTTGGAATTCGAAGTTAGCTCCTTTATCGATACCGGTGCATTCAGAGCTATCATCGGTGCCATTTGGTTACTCGCTCAGTTTTTAAACCCTATCCCATAGGGGTATACTAGTTTTAACATTAAGTTTGGAACATAGGGAAATAATTTCGATGGATATACCTCAAAGTATGTGGATCTACTCTGAATCGGCAGCTGAGTTGATCTAGCCAAGCCCTTCTATACGTCTGTGTGTCAGCGATTTGTTGGGACTTAAATTTTGAGCTAGAGTTCTAAAATTTTGGTATATAGACACTTTATCCGACAAAGCAGAACAAGTGTAAACATTTTTGAAATCCGCCAACTGCCACGCCCGCTTTGACCGTTATTTTTGTCAAAACTGTAAGAAATTTTGAAAAAGTTTGTGAACAAGTTATTTACACAGCCCAAACATTTATACTTCGTCTAAACACAGTTATTTGCCACGCCCACTCTTGATGCAAAATCATTGGTTATGATGATCGGCCCTATCATGCTATCCGTTCGGAGAGTAATTTTTTACTACTTACTTACTTATCGGGCTCCCGACCCGTGATGAGTCTCTGCTGAATGGCCGAGCCAATGTAGTCGACGTGTTTTGTTTTTTTGGACTACCACATCTTGGTACAGTTCATAGAGTTCGCGGTTATATCTTCTCCTCCATTCGCCATCTTAGCACACAGGGCCAAAAATCCGTCGAAGTATTTATATCTCGGGGGAGCCCAGTATCAGCTCTGCTTTCTTGCTTATCGTCCAGGCAGCCAAGAACGAGGCCTAAAAGGCTAAACCGCAGGTGAAGGTGAGAGCTGCCGTTGAGCTCTTAGGCATAGAAGAAGGGAAGAGAAAGAATGAAGAAGAAAAAAGAGCAAGAAAGCAGCGCGATCGAGAATATGTAGAGGTGCCACCCCAGGAACGATGTTCGCATGTTTTACGAAAGTGTAAAACGTCAAAGCCAAGGATACAAGGCTCGAACAGAATCCTGTCGAGATGACCAAGGGAATATCGTGGTTGAGACACAGTCGATGCTGAGGATATGGAAGAACCACTTCTGCAGACTATTAAACGGCGACGACGAACAACTTTCTTTTGTCAGGCAGAACGAACCATTCAACCAACCATACGATCTGAGTGAAGTGAGGATAGCGATATCTAAACTAAAGCTTTATCAGGCTGCCGGAAATGACAGCGGAGATGACTTGGCATGTAACATCCACCAAATCATAAGCCAACTCTGGTCGGAAGAAAGTTTGACTGATAATTGGAACCTCAGCATCGTTTACCTGATCCACAAAAAAGAGACATCGCCCTCAAGATTCTATCTGCCGTAATATGTAAACACCTGAAACCGTTTACCAACAATCGGATCGGCATTTTAAGGACAGGAAAGTCCACAACCGATAAAATTTTCACACTTCGGCAGATCCTGAAAAAAGAACCCAAGAAGTCCAAATCGATACCCCCCACCTATTCATCGATTTAAAGCCGCATACGACAGCATTTATAGAGACGAACTATACAGATCCATGTCTAGTTTTGGTATACCGTCCAAAATAGGCCGTTTGTGTAGGATGACGATCGAGAATTCTCGCTGCTCCATCAGGGTCAGAAACAACCTTACCGACATATTCGATACCAAAAAAGAATTTAGACAAGGCGATGTGCTGTCATGTGATTCTTAAGGAGGATATTGAAATAATTGGTAGAACTCAACGTGATGTCATAGCCACGTTTGCTAATATAGAGATGAAAGCGGCAAAAATGGGTTCAGCAGTAAATGAGAGCAAGACGAAGTATATGCTGTCAACACGAAATGACATATAACATCGATGAATTGGACAGAACGTCCCCATTGACAGATATAACTTTGAGGTAGTACCGGGCTTTGCCAATCTCGGCTCCGCTATTAGCTCTGACAACAACATCTCGTCAGAAATTAAACGAAGAATTACTCTTGCCAACCGCTGTTTCTTCGAGCTAAGAAGGCAATTCAGTAGTAAAGCCCTCACTCGAACTACTAAGGAGATCCTATATGACCCTGATCATCCCGGTCCTGCTCTACGGCGCTGAAGCATGGACCGTCTCAAAAGCGGATGAAGAAATCCTTGGTCGATTTGAGAGGAAAATTCTTCGGTCCGGTTTACGTTATACGAGCTGTACAGCGACATGCCCCTGGTCGAAAAACTCCGCATTGGACGTTTAAGATGACTAGGACATGTAGAACGAATGGACACCAATACTCTGGCGTGCAGTCTTCGGTTTCCAGACAGACGTCCGACGCAGTAGAGGAAGACCTCGCCTTAAGTGGCGTGCACAAGTAGAAACCGACCACAACCAACTTGGAGTGCGCAACTGGAGGCAGTTAGCTAAGGACCGGGCTAATTGGAGAGGCATGTTGGTTGAGGCCCAAGTTTATTTCGGAATAGAGCGCTGTATCGGGAATCAAATTGATTGCAAAGTAAATTAATTGCTGAATGGGAAAAATTCCTTGGGAATAATAATTCCCGATTACCCTAATTGATTGCCTACAGAAGGCGGCGTAAGAAAGAGGCCATTGTTGATGTTGGTTCAAGTACGTGTATAAATCTGTTCCCGTACTTTTGGAGTACCAAAAATTCTTAGGGGTGGGGACAGTTTCTGTCAGAAAGAAATGAATTTACTGAAAAGTTCGGGAAAACGTTTGAATAAATTACACTAAACTCATTCATTTGGTGAAATGACACACAACACATGCCAAAACAAACGACTTGTCACTTTCTTACGCCAACTGATAGTTTACTGATTTTTACCAACAGACATTTGTACAGTAAATTATTTAACAGATTTTTTTTGAAGGAGTAGTTTTTACCTCTCTTATTTGGATCTCTTTTACTACTTTCTGAATGAACGGGAACGGCAAAAAGTAAAATAAGTAAAATTCAGTAAGAATCTGTGAAAACAATATTGTACGGGAACACCCCTAATATTGTTTAGCGTGTTTATTTTCTTTACTGACCTTTGGACATAGAGTTGGATGGCTTTGGATGAAATTTTCAATTTGGCAAGCCATACACTCATCGATTCGTGTATTCAAAGAAACATGTCTCGGGAATTCAGCTGGATGTGTATTTTTTTTTTCATTCAAATGTATAAAGTACAAAATCAACATTAATTATTAACGGTTTATTATTACATATTAATTTGTTTTTAAAATAAATTAAACTTACTCTTAAAACAATTAAAAACATTAAACTCTATATACATCTTGTAAAACAAAACTATACAAACATATTTATATAAAAAAAATAGAAATGTACAAGTTAACCGGAAATGCACAATAGAAAATGGAGGTATGTACGTATTTAATTGAATTTGAGAAATTTTAGAATGTACAATTATATTAAAAACAACGAAAATATAATTACAATATTAATACTTAAGTTAACAAAAAATGCATACAAAAATATAAAACGGATTTTGTTCTCGATAGCAAACTTATTCGGATAATCTGTTTTTGAGCTCACTATACGTGCGATCGATGGGTGCCAGTGATACGATAACGTCTAGCGCCACTACGAAGAAGATCACCACGATGATGTAAATACTTAGAAGTCCTTTGCGGAAGCTCGCAAACTGTAATAAGTATTAATTTAAATAATTATTAATTAAAGTATCTACTAACAGACTACAATGAAGATTCAAAAACAAAATCTTACCGGTGCATCCATCTTCCTTTCTAATTTCATTCCATTCCGGTTGCCGGACATATCTCCCATCGGGAATGAGTTTACCCTTTGACTCGCGTGGCGATCAGCCATGCAGCCTCCGACCTGTGAACAATAGAACACCTATTAAGAAGGACTAATAGAAGAAATCTGTTCCACAAACACTTTAAACACATAATTAGTATAGGAAGAGAATTTTAAGCAATTTACAAGAAAATCATTCATTTTTTAAAAAGACTCAGAGTGTCGTTAATGACTGTTGTCTGTACAGGTTTTGTTTTACAAACATGGATTATTTACGTAGAATTATTTTTGTTGTCATTGTTTTTAGAAATGTGTAATGTGACGAGGAGGCCGGCCTGTGGTACGGAATCAACTGATTAAGTGTCTGGATGCCATATTATGCTGTGCTCCGGGACACTCGGACATTTCGGAAAACGCCCCCAAAAAGTGTCAAAAAGCTGTGTATAGGCGAGATATATATATTGGGATTTTCTGGCTATAAATTGAAGCCGGCCTTATACCAGGTAGTACATCTTACTAATATGATTCGTGTATTTTGATGATTATTTAATTTTTAAAGTATAGAGTGTTGGCTATATAAAAACGCTTTAAAGCCTCAGCTTCGATGCTGTTTTTAAAAGCTAAATTTTGTATACGAAGAGATGCAAATCATTTTTCTTTCTTTTCTTCCAGTTGATGTCGCTGATTATTTTCTGACTCGGCTCAGCTTCGGTCCCGTTTACGTTGACGGGCTACGAAGATTCAACCAACCAAGAACTATACGAGCTGTACAGCGACATGCCCATTGTCAAAAGGTTCCGCATTGGATGTTTAAGATGAATGGGATGTGTAGAACGAATGGACACCAATACTCCGGCTTGCAGTCTTCGATTACCAGCCAGACGTGGGATGCAGTAGACGCAGAAGACCTCGCCTTAATTGGCGCGAACAATTATAAATCGACATTAACCAACTTGGAGTTCGCAACTGGAGGCAGTAACCTAAGGACCGGGCTAATTGGAGAGGCATGTTTGTTGAGGCCCAGGTTCATTGTTAAATATAGCGCCACTTAAGTAAGTAAGTAGGATCTAGAAGTGATTAATGGGGTCAGAATGATGCTTATTCGCAAACCTTCTTATCAGTGTTGTTTCCAAGTTTCCCTTGAAATTTAAGACTGCTTCTCCGTTATACCAAGAGCAATGCGGATTTCAAGGACGTAGTTTTTGAGCTAGCTAGATTTTGTGCGGCAAGTGCTTAAAGTTATTTTTCAAAGTTCTTTGACAAATTCGGTCAGAAACTCGATTATTCGATTTTTTTTTTACAGGAACAGGTGCAAAATATATTTCAAAACCCTGTGGAGATTTTATAACTATTATGCTATTACCATAGATATCGATGACTGTGAACTCTCCAATAGGTTTTTATTTATACAACCTGAAGTCTTGAATGATCTTTTCTCTGAGTTATTCTTCTCCAAAGTAACAGTTTTGTATACAGGCCTTTGTGATTTTGAAAGCAACTGGTACTCTAAAAAATCAAATCCGTCTGGTGTTGATGGTTATTTCAAATTTGATTGTTCAACATACAGCCGTTTTGTTTTTATTAACGTGATATTAACGTGAGGCTTTCTTTTTCTGCTTTTAGTAAATTCTTTGACAAGCTTTTTACAAAGTCAAGAATATCTATAATTTTGTAAGCTTTTGATAAGTTAGCATTCTGAAATAAACAGATAATTGTCTATCTATCTATCTAAATAGTTCGACTGATTTTAGCAACCACATACTTTTCAAAGAGAATACACATAACAAAAACGACTTACCTTGAAATATTCAAAATTAAATATCACAAGTTATGTAAAGGATACACTTACGGAAAATATTAAATGAACTAAAACATGGAAGGCGACGAATCCCACCAATATCCAGTCAACCCATTCGGGAAGTTCTGCTTTTGATAATTTAACCGCAAAGAAAATGGTAACAACTGAAAGCAAAAACGTTTATTATTTTTGTGGACTTATTACAATTCGTTGAAAGACTTACTTGCAAGGATGTGAGCCAAATTTCCACCCAGCCAATGTAACCAGTTGAAAAGTGGACGGTTTTTCGTGTTGGGACCTGGCCTGAACATGGCGCCGATGGGTTGGATAAAGCACAAGACTGTCGTTATAACACCTAATATAGCGTGTGGATTAGGGGCAGCTGACCAACCTCCAATCTCAACAAATATGATAACAAATGCAGCCATTGTTAGCGACCATGTTGTCACCATGCATATTCTGTGCCACTAAAGATTTCATTTATTAAATATAGAAATATATGTAAACGTTTATATTATATTTGCTCTTACAGCAAACCATTGATCCTTTCCACATGTCTGACTTCCAACCCATGTTTGTTTAAAGTAGCGAGCCAATAAAATCCCAAGTGATGTTGTACCAATCCAAGCAGTCACCATGAAAGCACCGTGCAGGCGGAGAAGAATATTTGAGGACCCTGAGAGATCTTGCACGTCAGACAGAACTATAGATTTAGCCGAAACAATGCGACCAATGTCGTGGAATCCAGCGCCATTTTCTGAGAGGTAAATGTTGTCAGTTGAGATGTCAAGAGATATTTCTATGAAATCCTTTACCCTTTACACTGGAACCCATAGCAAGCAAGAGATAGTATTGGTTGTTCATCAAGTCGAACATTTGCCCTTGAACGGTGGTTACGATGTCTCTTTGAATTCGGCAGTATATCTTACCATTCTCTAGGGATGATTCCACAAGTCTTGCGGTATTTTGAGGCTGCGAACAAATTTTTTCTTTGCGATTAAAATTCCCAAATTTTCCGAGTATGTACTTACAACTCCGATTCGGGTAGTTCCGTAGTTTGGTTTTCCAGTTGTTAATGATGTGTGCAGGGCAACTGAATCTCCCTGAGCAATGCATTCTGTCACCAAGTCGTCACCCATTTTTTGATCATTTGAGAGCCCAAGTGCAACATAGGCCGGTTGTGCTAAAAAATATAATCAAGCAAGCGAGGTTATTATTTTTAATCGATTTTTGAACGGTCTATTGAAAATTAAAAATGTTGTCCATAAAATCGAATCATATTTTAATCGATTTTATGAACGGTCTATGTAAAGTATAAAATTCTGTCCATAAAATCGAATCATTTTTTAATCGATTTTATGAACGGTCTATTGAAAATAATAAATTCTGTCCATAAAATCGAATCATTTTTTAATCGACTTTATGAACGGTCTATTGAAAAGTATAAAATTCTGTCCATAAAATCGAATCATTTTTTAATCGATTCTATAAACAGTATATGAAAAGAATAAAATTCTTTCCATAAAATCGAATCATTTTTTAATCGATTTAATCGATATTTTTTAGGTGTTTTAGGAAAAAAAAACGGGTAAGTGTTTGATTTTTGCAGTTCATGTCATCAAACTGCCATAAATGCCCTGTAATTTGTACATTTTATAGTTTGTTACATAACTAGATTTCTTTAGCTTCAATATAGGGGGTATATCATTAAAATCGGAGCATGAATTAGTCTCAATATGACGTCATGAAACGCTAAAATCAAACATTTCTTTAAAATGTACCTAAAACACCTATAAAAAATTTATAAAAATTCAGAAATAGCTTTTATTTTCTATTTTTAATATGCTCTACAATTCTGCATACCAAAAAAAAATTTTAAAAAATGTCGGTTTTTTGAGTCAAAAAAATGACAAGGGGTACCCCTTATACTTTTTTTGACTCAAAAAATCGATGTTTTTTAAAAATTTTTTTTGGTATGCAGAATTGAAGAGCATATTAAAAATAGTAGAAAAAAACACTTTCTGAATTTTTAAACATATTTTTTAGGTGTTTTAGGAGAAAAAAATGGGTAAGTGTTTGATTTTTGCAGTTCATGTCATCAAACTGCCATAAATGCCCTGTAATTTGTACATTTTATAGTTTGTTACATAACTAGATTTCTTTAGCTTCAATATAGGGGGTATATCATTAAAATCGGAGCATGAATTAGTCTCAATATGACGTCATGAAACGCTAAAATCAAACATTTCTTTAAAATGTACCTAAAACACCTATAAAAAATTTATAAAAATTCAGAAATAGCTTTTATTTTCTATTTTTAATATGCTCTACAATTCTGCATACCAAAAAAAAATTTTAAAAAATGTCGGTTTTTTTAGTCAAAAAAATGACAAGGGGTACCCCTTATACTTTTTTTGACTCAAAAAATCGATGTTTTTTAAAAATTTTTTTTGGTATGCAGAATTGAAGAGCATATTAAAAATAGTAGAAAAAAACACTTTCTGAATTTTTAAACATATTTTTTAGGTGTTTTAGGAGAAAAAAAACGGTTTTTTGAGTCAAAAAAATGACAAGGGGTACCCCTTATACTTTTTTATTGACTCAAAAAATCGATGTTTTTTAAAAATTTTTTTTTGGTATGCAGAATTGAAGAGCATGTTAAAAATAGTAGAAAAAAACACTTTCTGAATTTTTAAACATATTTTTTAGGTGTTTTAGGAGAAAAAAATGGGTAAGTGTTTGATTTTTGCAGTTCATGTCATCAAACTGCCATAAATGCCCTGTAATTTCTACATTTTATAGTTTGTTACATAACTAGATTTCTTTAGCTTCAATATAGGGGGTATATCATTAAAATCGGAGCATGAATTAGTCTCAATATGACGTCATGAAACGCTAAAATCAAACATTTCTTTAAAATGTACCTAAAACACCTATAAAAAATTTATAAAAATTCAGAAATAGCTTTTATTTTCTATTTTTAATATGCTCTACAATTCTGCATACCAAAAAAAAATTTTAAAAAATGTCGGTTTTTTGAGTCAAAAAAATGACAAGGGGTACCCCTTATACTTTTTTTGACTCAAAAAATCGATGTTTTTTAAAAATTTTTTTTGGTATGCAGAATTGAAGAGCATGTTAAAAATAGTAGAAAAAAACACTTTCTGAATTTTTAAACATATTTTTTAGGTGTTTTAGGAGAAAAAAATGGGTAAGTGTTTGATTTTTGCAGTTCATGTCATCAAACTGCCATAAATGCCCTGTAATTTGTACATTTTATAGTTTGTTACATAACTAGATTTCTTTAGCTTCAATATAGGGGGTATATCATTAAAATCGGAGCATGAATTAGTCTCAATATGACGTCATGAAACGCTAAAATCAAACATTTCTTTAAAATGTACCTAAAACACCTATAAAAAATTTATAAAAATTCAGAAATAGCTTTTATTTTCTATTTTTAATATGCTCTACAATTCTGCATACCAAAAAAAATTTTTAAAAAATGTCGGTTTTTTGAGTCAAAAAAATGACAAAATCGATGTTTTTAAAAAATTTTTTTTGGTATGCAGAATTGAAGAGCATATTAAAAATAGTAGAAAAAAACACTTTCTGAATTTTTAAACATATTTTTTAGGTGTTTTAGGAGAAAAAAATGGGTAAGTGTTTGATTTTTGCAGTTCATGTCATCAAACTGCCATAAATGCCCTGTAATTTGTACATTTTATAGTTTGTTACATAACTAGATTTCTTTAGCTTCAATATAGGGGGTATATCATTAAAATCGGAGCATGAATTAGTCTCAATATGACGTCATGAAACGCTAAAATCAAACATTTCTTTAAAATGTACCTAAAACACCTATAAAAAATTTATAAAAATTCAGAAATAGCTTTTATTTTCTATTTTTAATATGCTCTACAATTCTGCATACCAAAAAAAATTTTTAAAAAATGTCGGTTTTTTGAGTCAAAAAAATGACAAGGGGTACCCCTTATACTTTTTTTGACTCAAAAAATCGATGTTTTTTAAAAATTTTTTTTGGTATGCAGAATTGAAGAGCATATTAAAAATAGTAGAAAAAAACACTTTCTGAATTTTTAAACATATTTTTTAGGTGTTTTAGGAGAAAAAAATGGGTAAGTGTTTGATTTTTGCAGTTCATGTCATCAAACTGCCATAAATGCCCTGTAATTTGTACATTTTATAGTTTGTTACATAACTAGATTTCTTTAGCTTCAATATAGGGGGTATATCAATAAAATCGGAGCATGAATTAGTCTCAATATGACGTCATGAAACGCTAAAATCAAACATTTCTTTAAAATGTACCTAAAACACCTATAAAAAATTTATAAAAATACAGAAATAGCTTTTATTTTCTATTTTTAATATGCTCTACAATTCTGCATACCAAAAAAAATTTTTAAAAAATGTCGGTTTTTTGAGTCAAAAAAATGACAAGGGGTACCCCTTATACTTTTTTTGACTCAAAAAATCGATGTTTTTTAAAAATTTTTTTTGGTATGCAGAATTGAAGAGCATATTAAAAATAGTAGAAAAAAACACTTTCTGAATTTTTAAACATATTTTTTAGGTGTTTTAGGAGAAAAAAATGGGTAAGTGTTTGATTTTTGCAGTTCATGTCATCAAACTGCCATAAATGCCCTGTAATTTGTACATTTTATAGTTTGTTACATAACTAGAATTCTTTAGCTTCAATATAGGGGGTATATCAATAAAATCGGAGCATGAATTAGTCTCAATATGACGTCATGAAACGCTAAAATCAAACATTTCTTTAAAATGTACCTAAAACACCTATAAAAAATTTATAAAAATTCAGAAATAGCTTTTATTTTCTATTTTTAATATGCTCTACAATTCTGCATACCAAAAAAAATTTTTAAAAAATGTCGGTTTTTTGAGTCAAAAAAATGACAAGGGGTACCCCTTATACTTTTTTTGACTCAAAAAATCGATGTTTTTTAAAAATTTTTTTTGGTATGCAGAATTGAAGAGCATATTAAAAATAGTAGAAAAAAACACTTTCTGAATTTTTAAACATATTTTTTAGGTGTTTTAGGAGAAAAAAATGGGTAAGTGTTTGATTTTTGCAGTTCATGTCATCAAACTGCCATAAATGCCCTGTAATTTGTACATTTTATAGTTTGTTACATAACTAGATTTCTTTAGCTTCAATATAGGGGGTATATCATTAAAATCGGAGCATGAATTAGTCTCAATATGACGTCATGAAACGCTAAAATCAAACATTTCTTTAAAATGTACCTAAAACACCTATAAAAAATTTATAAAAATTCAGAAATAGCTTTTATTTTCTATTTTTAATATGCTCTACAATTCTGCATACCAAAAAAAAATTTTAAAAAATGTCGGTTTTTTGAGTCAAAAAAATGACAAGGGGTACCCCTTATACTTTTTTTGACTCAAAAAATCGATGTTTTTTAAAAATTTTTTTTGGTATGCAGAATTGAAGAGCATATTAAAAATAGTAGAAAAAAACACTTTCTGAATTTTTAAACATATTTTTTTAGGTGTTTTAGGAGAAAAAAATGGGTAAGTGTTTGATTTTTTCAGTTCATGTCATCAAACTGCCATAAATGCCCTGTAATTTGTACATTTTATAGTTTGTTACATAACTAGATTTCTTTAGCTTCAATATAGGGGGTATATCATTAAAATCGGAGCATGAATTAGTCTCAATATGACGTCATGAAACGCTAAAATCAAACATTTCTTTAAAATGTACCTAAAACACCTATAAAAAATTTATAAAAATTCAGAAATAGCTTTTATTTTCTATTTTTAATATGCTCTACAATTCTGCATACCAAAACAAATTTTTAAAAATGTCGGTTTTTTGAGTCAAAAAAATGACAAGGGGTACCCCTTATACTTTTTTTGACTCAAAAAATCGATGTTTTTTAAAAATTTTTTTGGTATGCAGAATTGAAGAGCATGTTAAAAATAGTAGAAAAAAACACTTTCTGAATTTTTAAACATATTTTTTAGGTGTTTTAGGAGAAAAAAATGGGTAAGTGTTTGATTTTTGCAGTTCATGTCATCAAACTGCCATAAATGCCCTGTAATTTGTACATTTTATAGTTTGTTACATAACTAGAATTCTTTAGCTTCAATATAGGGGGTATATCAATAAAATCGGAGCATGAATTAGTCTCAATATGACGTCATGAAACGCTAAAATCAAACATTTCTTTAAAATGTACCTAAAACACCTATAAAAAATTTATAAAAATTCAGAAATAGCTTTTATTTTCTATTTTTAATATGCTCTACAATTCTGCATACCAAAAAAAATTTTAAAAAATGTCGGTTTTTTGAGTCAAAAAAATGACAAGGGGTACCCCTTATACTTTTTTTGACTCAAAAAATCGATGTTTTTTAAAAAATTTTTTTGGTATGCAGAATTGAAGAGCATATTAAAAATAGTAGAAAAAAAACACTTTCTGAATTTTTAAACATATTTTTTAGGTGTTTTAGGAGAAAAAAAATGGGTAAGTGTTTGATTTTTGCAGTTCATGTCATCAAACTGCCATAAATGCCCTGTAATTTGTACATTTTATAGTTTGTTACATAACTAGATTTCTTTAGCTTCAATATAGGGGGTATATCATTAAAATCGGAGCATGAATTAGTCTCAATATGACGTCATGAAACGCTAAAATCAAACATTTCTTTAAAATGTACCTAAAACACCTATAAAAAATTTATAAAAATTCAGAAATAGCTTTTATTTTCTATTTTAATATGCTCTACAATTCTGCATACCAAAAAAAATTTTAAAAAATGTCGGTTTTTTGAGTCAAAAAATGACAAGGGGTACCCCTTATACTTTTTTTGACTCAAAAAATCGATGTTTTTTAAAAAATTTTTTTGGTATGCAGAATTGAAGAGCATATTAAAAATAGTAGAAAAAAACACTTTCTGAATTTTTAAACATATTTTTTAGGTGTTTTAGGAGAAAAAAATGGGTAAGTGTTTGATTTTGCAGTTCATGTCATCAAACTGCCATAAATGCCCTGTAATTTGTACATTTTATAGTTTGTTACATAACTAGATTTCTTTAGCTTCAATATAGGGGGTATATCATTAAAATCGGAGCATGAATTAGTCTCAATATGACGTCATGAAACGCTAAAATCAAACATTTCTTTAAAATGTACCTAAAACACCTATAAAAAATTTATAAAAATTCAGAAATAGCTTTTATTTTCTATTTTTAATATGCTCTACAATTCTGCATACCAAACAAAATTTTTAAAAAATGTCGGTTTTTTGAGTCAAAAAAATGACAAGGGGTACCCCTTATACTTTTTTTGACTCAAAAAATCGATGTTTTTTAAAATTTTTTTTTGGTATGCAGAATTGAAGAGCATATTAAAAATAGTAGAAAAAAACACTTTCTGAATTTTTAAACATATTTTTTAGGTGTTTTAGGAGAAAAAAATGGTAAGTGTTTGATTTTTGCAGTTCATGTCATCAAACTGCCATAAATGCCCTGTAATTTGTACATTTTATAGTTTGTTACATAACTAGATTTCTTTAGCTTCAATATAGGGGGTATATCATTAAAATCGGAGCATGAATTAGTCTCAATATGACGTCATGAAACGCTAAAATCAAACATTTCTTTAAAATGTACCTAAAACACCTATAAAAAATTTATAAAAATTCAGAAATAGCTTTTATTTTCTATTTTTAATATGCTATGCTCTACAATTCTGCATACCAAAAAAAATTTTTAAAAAATGTCGGTTTTTTGAGTCAAAAAAATGACAAGGGGTACCCCTTATACTTTTTTTGACTCAAAAAATCGAACTGCCATAAATGCCCTGTAATTTGTACATTTTATAGTTTGTTACATAACTAGAATTCTTTAGCTTCAATATAGGGGGTATATCAATAAAATCGGAGCATGAATTAGTCTCAATATGACGTCATGAAACGCTAAAATCAAACATTTCTTTAAAATGTACCTAAAACACCTATAAAAAATTTATAAAAATTCAGAAATAGCTTTTATTTTCTATTTTTAATATGCTCTACAATTCTGCATACCAAAAAAAATTTTTAAAAAATGTCGGTTTTTTGAGTCAAAAAAATGACAAGGGGTACCCCTTATACTTTTTTTGACTCAAAAAATCGATGTTTTTTAAAAAATTTTTTTGGTATGCAGAATTGAAGAGCATATTAAAAATAGTAGAAAAAAACACTTTCTGAATTTTTAAACATATTTTTTAGGTGTTTTAGGAGAAAAAAATGGGTAAGTGTTTGATTTTTGCAGTTCATGTCATCAAACTGCCATAAATGCCCTGTAATTTGTACATTTTATAGTTTGTTACATAACTAGATTTCTTTAGCTTCAATATAGGGGGTATATCATTAAAATCGGAGCATGAATTAGTCTCAATATGACGTCATGAAACGCTAAAATCAAACATTTCTTTAAAATGTACCTAAAACACCTATAAAAAATTTATAAAAATTCAGAAATAGCTTTTATTTTCTATTTTTAATATGCTCTACAATTCTGCATACCAAAAAAAAATTTTAAAAAATGTCGGTTTTTTGAGTCAAAAAAATGACAAGGGGTACCCCTTATACTTTTTTTGACTCAAAAAATCGATGTTTTTTAAAAATTTTTTTTGGTATGCAGAATTGAAGAGCATATTAAAAATAGTAGAAAAAAACACTTTCTGAATTTTTAAACATATTTTTTAGGTGTTTTAGGAGAAAAAAATGGGTAAGTGTTTGATTTTTGCAGTTCATGTCATCAAACTGCCATAAATGCCCTGTAATTTGTACATTTTATAGTTTGTTACATAACTAGATTTCTTTAGCTTCAATATAGGGGGTATATCATTAAAATCGGAGCATGAATTAGTCTCAATATGACGTCATGAAACGCTAAAATCAAACATTTCTTTAAAATGTACCTAAAACACCTATAAAAAATTTATAAAAATTCAGAAATAGCTTTTATTTTCTATTTTTAATATGCTCTACAATTCTGCATACCAAAAAAAATTTTTAAAAAATGTCGGTTTTTTGAGTCAAAAAAATGACAAGGGGTACCCCTTATACTTTTTTTGACTCAAAAAATCGATGTTTTTTAAAAATTTTTTTGGTATGCAGAATTGAAGAGCATGTTAAAAATAGTAGAAAAAAACACTTTCTGAATTTTTAAACATATTTTTTAGGTGTTTTAGGAGAAAAAAATGGGTAAGTGTTTGATTTTTGCAGTTCATGTCATCAAACTGCCATAAATGCCCTGTAATTTGTACATTTTATAGTTTGTTACATAACTAGATTTCTTTAGCTTCAATATAGGGGGTATATCATTAAAATCGGAGCATGAATTAGTCTCAATATGACGTCATGAAACGCTAAAATCAAACATTTCTTTAAAATGTACCTAAAACACCTATAAAAAATTTATAAAAATTCAGAAATAGCTTTTATTTTCTATTTTTAATATGCTCTACAATTCTGCATACCAAAAAAAAATTTTAAAAAATGTCGGTTTTTTGAGTCAAAAAAATGACAAGGGGTACCCCTTATACTTTTTTTGACTCAAAAAATCGATGTTTTTTAAAATTTTTTTTTGGTATGCAGAATTGAAGAGCATATTAAAAATAGTAGAAAAAAACACTTTCTGAATTTTTAAACATATTTTTTAGGTGTTTTAGGAGAAAAAAATGGGTAAGTGTTTGATTTTTGCAGTTCATGTCATCAAACTGCCATAAATGCCCTGTAATTTGTACATTTTATAGTTTGTTACATAACTAGATTTCTTTAGCTTCAATATAGGGGGTATATCATTAAAATCGGAGCATGAATTAGTCTCAATATGACGTCATGAAACGCTAAAATCAAACATTTCTTTAAAATGTACCTAAAACACCTATAAAAAATTTATAAAAATTCAGAAATAGCTTTTATTTTCTATTTTTAATATGCTCTACAATTCTGCATACCAAAAAAAATTTTAAAAAATGTCGGTTTTTTGAGTCAAAAAAATGACAAGGGGTACCCCTTATACTTTTTTTGACTCAAAAAATCGATGTTTTTTAAAAATTTTTTTTGGTATGCAGAATTGAAGAGCATATTAAAAATAGTAGAAAAAAACACTTTCTGAATTTTTAAACATATTTTTTAGGTGTTTTAGGAGAAAAAAATGGGTAAGTGTTTGATTTTTGCAGTTCATGTCATCAAACTGCCATAAATGCCCTGTAATTTGTACATTTTATAGTTTGTTACATAACTAGATTTCTTTAGCTTCAATATAGGGGGTATATCATTAAAATCGGAGCATGAATTAGTCTCAATATGACGTCATGAAACGCTAAAATCAAACATTTCTTTAAAATGTACCTAAAACACCTATAAAAAATTTATAAAAATTCAGAAATAGCTTTTATTTTCTATTTTTAATATGCTCTACAATTCTGCATACCAAAAAAAAATTTTAAAAAATGTCGGTTTTTTGAGTCAAAAAAATGACAAGGGGTACCCCTTATACTTTTTTTGACTCAAAAAATCGATGTTTTTTAAAAATTTTTTTTGGTATGCAGAATTGAAGAGCATATTAAAAATAGTAGAAAAAAACACTTTCTGAATTTTTAAACATATTTTTTAGGTGTTTTAGGAGAAAAAAATGGGTAAGTGTTTGATTTTTGCAGTTCATGTCATCAAACTGCCATAAATGCCCTGTAATTTGTACATTTTATAGTTTGTTACATAACTAGATTTCTTTAGCTTCAATATAGGGGGTATATCATTAAAATCGGAGCATGAATTAGTCTCAATATGACGTCATGAAACGCTAAAATCAAACATTTCTTTAAAATGTACCTAAAACACCTATAAAAAATTTATAAAAATTCAGAAATAGCTTTTATTTTCTATTTTTAATATGCTCTACAATTCTGCATACCAAAAAAAATTTTAAAAAATGTCGGTTTTTTGAGTCAAAAAAATGACAAGGGGTACCCCTTATACTTTTTTTGACTCAAAAAATCGATGTTTTTTAAAAATTTTTTTGGTATGCAGAATTGAAGAGCATGTTAAAAATAGTAGAAAAAAACACTTTCTGAATTTTTAAACATATTTTTTAGGTGTTTTAGGAGAAAAAAATGGGTAAGTGTTTGATTTTTGCAGTTCATGTCATCAAACTGCCATAAATGCCCTGTAATTTGTACATTTTATAGTTTGTTACATAACTAGAATTCTTTAGCTTCTATAGGGGGTATATCAATAAAATCGGAGCATGAATTAGTCTCAATATGACGTCATGAAACGCTAAAATCAAACATTTCTTTAAAATGTACCTAAAACACCTATAAAAAATTTATAAAAATTCAGAAATAGCTTTTATTTTCTATTTTTAATATGCTCTACAATTCTGCATACCAAAAAAAAATTTTAAAAAATGTCGGTTTTTTGAGTCAAAAAAATGACAAGGGGTACCCCTTATACTTTTTTTGACTCAAAAAATCGATGTTTTTTAAAAAATTTGTTTGGTATGCAGAATTGAAGAGCATATTAAAAATAGTAGAAAAAAACACTTTCTGAATTTTTAAACATATTTTTTAGGTGTTTTAGGAGAAAAAAATGGGTAAGTGTTTGATTTTTGCAGTTCATGTCATCAAACTGCCATAAATGCCCTGTAATTTGTACATTTTATAGTTTGTTACATAACTAGATTTCTTTAGCTTCAATATAGGGGGTATATCATTAAAATCGGAGCATGAATTAGTCTCAATATGACGTCATGAAACGCTAAAATCAAACATTTCTTTAAAATGTACCTAAAACACCTATAAAAAATTTATAAAAATTCAGAAATAGCTTTTATTTTCTATTTTTAATATGCTCTACAATTCTGCATACCAAAAAAAAATTTTAAAAAATGTCGGTTTTTTGAGTCAAAAAAATGACAAGGGGTACCCCTTATACTTTTTTTGACTCAAAAAATCGATGTTTTTTAAAAATTTTTTTTGGTATGCAGAATTGAAGAGCATATTAAAAATAGTAGAAAAAAACACTTTCTGAATTTTTAAACATATTTTTTATGTGTTTTAGGAGAAAAAAATGGGTAAGTGTTTGATTTTTGCAGTTCATGTCATCAAACTGCCATAAATGCCCTGTAATTTGTACATTTTATAGTTTGTTACATAGCTAGATTTCTTTAGCTTCAATATAGGGGGTATATCATTAAAATCGGAGCATGAATTAGTCTCAATATGACGTCATGAAACGCTAAAATCAAACATTTCTTTAAAATGTACCTAAAACACCTATAAAAAATTTATAAAAATTCAGAAATAGCTTTTATTTTCTATTTTTAATATGCTCTACAATTCTGCATACCAAAAAAAATTTTTAAAAAATGTCGGTTTTTTGAGTCAAAAAAATGACAAGGGGTACCCCTTATACTTTTTTTGACTCAAAAAATCGATGTTTTTTAAAAATTTTTTTTGGTATGCAGAATTGAAGAGCATATTAAAAATAGTAGAAAAAAACACTTTCTGAATTTTTAAACATATTTTTTAGGTGTTTTAGGAGAAAAAAATGGGTAAGTGTTTGATTTTTGCAGTTCATGTCATCAAACTGCCATAAATGCCCTGTAATTTGTACATTTTATAGTTTGTTACATAACTAGAATTCTTTAGCTTCAATATAGGGGGTATATCAATAAAATCGGAGCATGAATTAGTCTCAATATGACGTCATGAAACGCTAAAATCAAACATTTCTTTAAAATGTACCTAAAACACCTATAAAAAATTTATAAAAATTCAGAAATAGCTTTTATTTTCTATTTTTAATATGCTCTACAATTCTGCATACCAAAAAAAATTTTTAAAAAATTTCGGTTTTTTGAGTCAAAAAAATGACAAGGGGTACCCCTTATACTTTTTTTGACTCAAAAAATCGATGTTTTTTAAAAAATTTTTTTGGTATGCAGAATTGAAGAGCATATTAAAAATAGTAGAAAAAAACACTTTCTGAATTTTTAAACATATTTTTTAGGTGTTTTAGGAGAAAAAAATGGGTAAGTGTTTGATTTTTGCAGTTCATGTCATCAAACTGCCATAAATGCCCTGTAATTTGTACATTTTATAGTTTGTTACATAACTAGATTTCTTTAGCTTCAATATAGGGGGTATATCATTAAAATCGGAGCATGAATTAGTCTCAATATGACGTCATGAAACGCTAAAATCAAACATTTCTTTAAAATGTACCTAAAACACCTATAAAAAATTTATAAAAATTCAGAAATAGCTTTTATTTTCTATTTTTAATATGCTCTACAATTCTGCATACCAAAAAAAAATTTTAAAAAATGTCGGTTTTTTGAGTCAAAAAAATGACAAGGGGTACCCCTTATACTTTTTTTGACTCAAAAAATCGATGTTTTTTAAAAATTTTTTTTGGTATGCAGAATTGAAGAGCATATTAAAAATAGTAGAAAAAAACACTTTCTGAATTTTTAAACATATTTTTTATGTGTTTTAGGAGAAAAAAATGGGTAAGTGTTTGATTTTTGCAGTTCATGTCATCAAACTGCCATAAATGCCCTGTAATTTGTACATTTTATAGTTTGTTACATAGCTAGATTTCTTTAGCTTCAATATAGGGGGTATATCATTAAAATCGGAGCATGAATTAGTCTCAATATGACGTCATGAAACGCTAAAATCAAACATTTCTTTAAAATGTACCTAAAACACCTATAAAAAATTTATAAAAATTCAGAAATAGCTTTTATTTTCTATTTTTAATATGCTCTACAATTCTGCATACCAAAAAAAATTTTTAAAAAATGTCGGTTTTTTGAGTCAAAAAAATGACAAGGGGTACCCCTTATACTTTTTTTGACTCAAAAAATCGATGTTTTTTAAAAATTTTTTTTGGTATGCAGAATTGAAGAGCATATTAAAAATAGTAGAAAAAAACACTTTCTGAATTTTTAAACATATTTTTTAGGTGTTTTAGGAGAAAAAAATGGGTAAGTGTTTGATTTTTGCAGTTCATGTCATCAAACTGCCATAAATGCCCTGTAATTTGTACATTTTATAGTTTGTTACATAACTAGATTTCTTTAGCTTCAATATAGGGGGTATATCATTAAAATCGGAGCATGAATTAGTCTCAATATGACGTCATGAAACGCTAAAATCAAACATTTCTTTAAAATGTACCTAAAACACCTATAAAAAATTTATAAAAATTCAGAAATAGCTTTTATTTTCTATTTTTAATATGCTCTACAATTCTGCATACCAAAAAAAATTTTTAAAAAATGTCGGTTTTTTGAGTCAAAAAAATGACAAGGGGTACCCCTTATACTTTTTTTGACTCAAAAAATCGATGTTTTTTAAAAATTTTTTTGGTATGCAGAATTGAAGAGCATGTTAAAAATAGTAGAAAAAAACACTTTCTGAATTTTTAAACATATTTTTTAGGTGTTTTAGGAGAAAAAAATGGGTAAGTGTTTGATTTTTGCAGTTCATGTCATCAAACTGCCATAAATGCCCTGTAATTTGTACATTTTATAGTTTGTTACATAACTAGAATTCTTTAGCTTCAATATAGGGGGTATATCAATAAAATCGGAGCATGAATTAGTCTCAATATGACGTCATGAAACGCTAAAATCAAACATTTCTTTAAAATGTACCTAAAACACCTATAAAAAATTTATAAAAATTCAGAAATAGCTTTTATTTTCTATTTTTAATATGCTCTACAATTCTGCATACCAAAAAAAATTTTTAAAAAATGTCGGTTTTTTGAGTCAAAAAAATGACAAGGGGTACCCCTTATACTTTTTTTGACTCAAAAAATCGATGTTTTTTAAAATTTTTTTTGGTATGCAGAATTGAAGAGCATATTAAAAATAGTAGAAAAAAACACTTTCTGAATTTTTAAACATATTTTTTAGGTGTTTTAGGAGAAAAAAATGGGTAAGTGTTTGATTTTTGCAGTTCATGTCATCAAACTGCCATAAATGCCCTGTAATTTGTACATTTTATAGTTTGTTACATAACTAGATTTCTTTAGCTTCAATATAGGGGGTATATCATTAAAATCGGAGCATGAATTAGTCTCAATATGACGTCATGAAACGCTAAAATCAAACATTTCTTTAAAATGTACCTAAAACACCTATAAAAAATTTATAAAAATTCAGAAATAGCTTTTATTTTCTATTTTTAATATGCTCTACAATTCTGCATACCAAAAAAAATTTTTAAAAAATGTCGGTTTTTTGAGTCAAAAAAATGACAAGGGGTACCCCTTATACTTTTTTTGACTCAAAAAATCGATGTTTTTTAAAAATTTTTTTTGGTATGCAGAATTGAAGAGCATATTAAAAATAGTAGAAAAAAACACTTTCTGAATTTTTAAACATATTTTTTAGGTGTTTTAGGAGAAAAAAATGGGTAAGTGTTTGATTTTTGCAGTTCATGTCATCAAACTGCCATAAATGCCCTGTAATTTGTACATTTTATAGTTTGTTACATAACTAGATTTCTTTAGCTTCAATATAGGGGGTATATCATTAAAATCGGAGCATGAATTAGTCTCAATATGACATCATGAAACGCTAAAATCAAACATTTCTTTAAAATGTACCTAAAACACCTATAAAAAATTTATAAAAATTCAGAAATAGCTTTTATTTTCTATTTTTAATATGCTCTACAATTCTGCATACCAAAAAAAATTTTTAAAAAATGTCGGTTTTTTGAGTCAAAAAAATGACAAGGGGTACCCCTTATACTTTTTTTGACTCAAAAAATCGATGTTTTTTAAAAATTTTTTTTGGTATGCAGAATTGAAGAGCATATTAAAAATAGTAGAAAAAAACACTTTCTGAATTTTTAAACATATTTTTTAGGTGTTTTAGGAGAAAAAAATGGGTAAGTGTTTGATTTTTGCAGTTCATGTCATCAAACTGCCATAAATGCCCTGTAATTTGTACATTTTATAGTTTGTTACATAACTAGATTTCTTTAGCTTCAATATAGGGGGTATATCAATAAAATCGGAGCATGAATTAGTCTCAATATGACGTCATGAAACGCTAAAATCAAACATTTCTTTAAAATGTACCTAAAACACCTATAAAAAATTTATAAAAATTCAGAAATAGCTTTTATTTTCTATTTTTAATATGCTCTACAATTCTGCATACCAAAAAAAATTTTTAAAAAATGTCGGTTTTTTGAGTCAAAAAAATGACAAGGGGTACCCCTTATACTTTTTTTGACTCAAAAAATCGATGTTTTTTAAAAAATTTTTTGGTATGCAGAATTGAAGAGCATGTTAAAAATAGTAGAAAAAAACACTTTCTGAATTTTTAAACATATTTTTTAGGTGTTTTAGGAGAAAAAAATGGGTAAGTGTTTGATTTTTGCAGTTCATGTCATCAAACTGCCATAAATGCCCTGTAATTTGTACATTTTATAGTTTGTTACATAACTAGAATTCTTTAGCTTCAATATAGGGGGTATATCAATAAAATCGGAGCATGAATTAGTCTCAATATGACGTCATGAAACGCTAAAATCAAACATTTCTTTAAAATGTACCTAAAACACTTATAAAAAATTTATAAAAATTCAGAAATAGCTTTTATTTTCTATTTTTAATATGCTCTACAATTCTGCATACCAAAAAAAATTTTTAAAAAATGTCGGTTTTTTGAGTCAAAAAAATGACAAGGGGTACCCCTTATACTTTTTTTGACTCAAAAAATCGATGTTTTTTAAAAATTTTTTTTGGTATGCAGAATTGAAGAGCATATTAAAAATAGTAGAAAAAAACACTTTCTGAATTTTTAAACATATTTTTTAGGTGTTTTAGGAGAAAAAAATGGGTAAGTGTTTGATTTTTGCAGTTCATGTCATCAAACTGCCATAAATGCCCTGTAATTTGTACATTTTATAGTTTGTTACATAACTAGATTTCTTTAGCTTCAATATAGGGGGTATATCATTAAAATCGGAGCATGAATTAGTCTCAATATGACGTCATGAAACGCTAAAATCAAACATTTCTTTAAAATGTACCTAAAACACCTATAAAAAATTTATAAAAATTCAGAAATAGCTTTTATTTTCTATTTTTAATATGCTCTACAATTCTGCATACCAAAAAAAAATTTTAAAAAATGTCGGTTTTTTGAGTCAAAAAAATGACAAGGGGTACCCCTTATACTTTTTTTGACTCAAAAAATCGATGTTTTTTAAAATTTTTTTTTGGTATGCAGAATTGAAGAGCATATTAAAAATAGTAGAAAAAAACACTTTCTGAATTTTTAAACATATTTTTTAGGTGTTTTAGGAGAAAAAAATGGGTAAGTGTTTGATTTTTGCAGTTCATGTCATCAAACTGCCATAAATGCCCTGTAATTTGTACATTTTATAGTTTGTTACATAACTAGATTTCTTTAGCTTCAATATAGGGGGTATATCATTAAAATCGGAGCATGAATTAGTCTCAATATGACGTCATGAAACGCTAAAATCAAACATTTCTTTAAAATGTACCTAAAACACCTATAAAAAATTTATAAAAATTCAGAAATAGCTTTTATTTTCTATTTTTAATATGCTCTACAATTCTGCATACCAAAAAAAATTTTTAAAAAATGTCGGTTTTTTGAGTCAAAAAAATGACAAGGGGTACCCCTTATACTTTTTTTGACTCAAAAAATCGATGTTTTTTAAAAATTTTTTTTGGTATGCAGAATTGAAGAGCATATTAAAAATAGTAGAAAAAAACACTTTCTGAATTTTTAAACATATTTTTTAGGTGTTTTAGGAGAAAAAAATGGGTAAGTGTTTGATTTTTGCAGTTCATGTCATCAAACTGCCATAAATGCCCTGTAATTTGTACATTTTATAGTTTGTTACATAACTAGATTTCTTTAGCTTCAATATAGGGGGTATATCAATAAAATCGGAGCATGAATTAGTCTCAATATGACGTCATGAAACGCTAAAATCAAACATTTCTTTAAAATGTACCTAAAACACCTATAAAAAATTTATAAAAATTCAGAAATAGCTTTTATTTTCTATTTTTAATATGCTCTACAATTCTGCATACCAAAAAAAATTTTTAAAAAATGTCGGTTTTTTGAGTCAAAAAAATGACAAGGGGTACCCCTTATACTTTTTTTGACTCAAAAAATCGATGTTTTTTAAAATTTTTTTTTGGTATGCAGAATTGAAGAGCATATTAAAAATAGTAGAAAAAAACACTTTCTGAATTTTTAAACATATTTTTTAGGTGTTTTAGGAGAAAAAAATGGGTAAGTGTTTGATTTTTGCAGTTCATGTCATCAAACTGCCATAAATGCCCTGTAATTTGTACATTTTATAGTTTGTTACATAACTAGATTTCTTTAGCTTCAATATAGGGGGTATATCATTAAAATCGGAGCATGAATTAGTCTCAATATGACGTCATGAAACGCTAAAATCAAACATTTCTTTAAAATGTACCTAAAACACCTATAAAAAATTTATAAAAATTCAGAAATAGCTTTTATTTTCTATTTTTAATATGCTCTACAATTCTGCATACCAAAAAAAAATTTTAAAAAATGTCGGTTTTTTGAGTCAAAAAAATGACAAGGGGTACCCCTTATACTTTTTTTGACTCAAAAAATCGATGTTTTTTAAAAATTTTTTTTGGTATGCAGAATTGAAGAGCATATTAAAAATAGTAGAAAAAAAACACTTTCTGAATTTTTAAACATATTTTTTAGGTGTTTTAGGAGAAAAAAATGGGTAAGTGTTTGATTTTTGCAGTTCATGTCATCAAACTGCCATAAATGCCCTTAATTTGTACATTTTATAGTTTGTTACATAACTAGATTTCTTTAGCTTCAATATAGGGGGTATATCATTAAAATCGGAGCATGAATTAGTCTCAATATGACGTCATGAAACGCTAAAATCAAACATTTCTTTAAAATGTACCTAAAACACCTATAAAAAATTTATAAAAATTCAGAAATAGCTTTTATTTTCTATTTTTAATATGCTCTACAATTCTGCATACCAAAAAAAATTTTTAAAAAATGTCGGTTTTTTGAGTCAAAAAAATGACAAGGGGTACCCCTTATACTTTTTTTGACTCAAAAAATCGATGTTTTTTAAAAATTTTTTTTGGTATGCAGAATTGAAGAGCATATTAAAAATAGTAGAAAAAAACACTTTCTGAATTTTTAAACATATTTTTTAGGTGTTTTAGGAGAAAAAAATGGGTAAGTGTTTGATTTTTGCAGTTCATGTCATCAAACTGCCATAAATGCCCTGTAATTTGTACATTTTATAGTTTGTTACATAACTAGATTTCTTTAGCTTCAATATAGGGGGTATATCATTAAAATCGGAGCATGAATTAGTCTCAATATGACGTCATGAAACGCTAAAATCAAACATTTCTTTAAAATGTACCTAAAACACCTATAAAAAATTTATAAAAATTCAGAAATAGCTTTTATTTTCTATTTTTAATATGCTCTACAATTCTGCATACCAAAAAATTTTTTTAAAAAATGTCGGTTTTTTGAGTCAAAAAAATGACAAGGGGTACCCCTTATACTTTTTTTGACTCAAAAAATCGATGTTTTTTAAAAATTTTTTTTGGTATGCAGAATTGAAGAGCATATTAAAAATAGTAGAAAAAAACACTTTCTGAATTTTTAAACATATTTTTTAGGTGTTTTAGGAGAAAAAAATGGGTAAGTGTTTGATTTTTGCAGTTCATGTCATCAAACTGCCATAAATGCCCTGTAATTTGTACATTTTATAGTTTGTTACATAACTAGATTTCTTTAGCTTCAATATAGGGGGTATATCTATAAAATCGGAGCATGAATTAGTCTCAATATGACGTCATGAAACGCTAAAATCAAACATTTCTTTAAAATGTACCTAAAACACCTATAAAAAATTTATAAAAATTCAGAAATAGCTTTTATTTTCTATTTTTAATATGCTCTACAATTCTGCATACCAAAAAAAATTTTTAAAAAATGTCGGTTTTTTGAGTCAAAAAAATGACAAGGGGTACCCCTTATACTTTTTTTGACTCAAAAAATCGATGTTTTTTAAAAAATTTTTTTGGTATGCAGAATTGAAGAGCATGTTAAAAATAGTAGAAAAAAACACTTTCTGAATTTTTAAACATATTTTTTAGGTGTTTTAGGAGAAAAAAATGGGTAAGTGTTTGATTTTTGCAGTTCATGTCATCAAACTGCCATAAATGCCCTGTAATTTGTACATTTTATAGTTTGTTACATAACTAGATTTCTTTAGCTTCAATATAGGGGGTATATCAATAAAATCGGAGCATGAATTAGTCTCAATATGACGTCATGAAACGCTAAAATCAAACATTTCTTTAAAATGTACCTAAAACACCTATAAAAAATTTATAAAAATTCAGAAATAGCTTTTATTTTCTATTTTTAATATGCTCTACAATTCTGCATACCAAAAAAAATTTTTAAAAAATGTCGGTTTTTTGAGTCAAAAAAATGACAAGGGGTACCCCTTATACTTTTTTTGACTCAAAAAATCGATGTTTTTTAAAAATTTTTTTTGGTATGCAGAATTGAAGAGCATGTTAAAAATAGTAGAAAAAAACATTTTGTGAATTTTTAAACATATTTTTTAGGTGTTTTAGGAGAAAAAAATGGGTAAGTGTTTGATTTTTGCAGTTCATGTCATCAAACTGCCATAAATGCCCTGTAATTTGTACATTTTATAGTTTGTTACATAACTAGATTTCTTTAGCTTCAATATAGGGGGTATATCATTAAAATCGGAGCATGAATTAGTCTCAATATGACGTCATGAAATGCTAAAATCAAACATTTCTTTAAAATGTACCTAAAACACCTATAAAAAATTTATAAAAATTCAGAAATAGCTTTTATTTTCTATTTTTAATATGCTCTACAATTCTGCATACCAAAAAAAATTTTTAAAACAATGTCGGTTTTTTGAGTCAAAAAAATGACAAGGGCCTTATACTTTTTTTGACTCAAAAAATCGATGTTTTTTAAAAAATTTTTTTGGTATGCAGAATTGAAGAGCATATTAAAAATAGTAGAAAAAAACACTTTCTGAATTTTTAAACATATTTTTTAGGTGTTTTAGGAGAAAAAAATGGGTAAGTGTTTGATTTTTGCAGTTCATGTCATCAAACTGCCATAAATGCCCTGTAATTTGTACATTTTATAGTTTGTTACATAACTAGATTTCTTTAGCTTCAATATAGGGGGTATATCATTAAAATCGGAGCATGAATTAGTCTCAATATGACGTCATGAAACGCTAAAATCAAACATTTCTTTAAAATGTACCTAAAACACCTATAAAAAATTTATAAAAATTCAGAAATAGCTTTTATTTTCTATTTTTAATATGCTCTACAATTCTGCATACCAAAAAAAAATTTTAAAAAATGTCGGTTTTTTGAGTCAAAAAAATGACAAGGGGTACCCCTTATACTTTTTTTGACTCAAAAAATCGATGTTTTTTAAAATTTTTTTTTGGTATGCAGAATTGAAGAGCATGTTAAAAATAGTAGAAAAAAACACTTTCTGAATTTTTAAACATATTTTTTAGGTGTTTTAGGAGAAAAAAATGGGTAAGTGTTTGATTTTTGCAGTTCATGTCATCAAACTGCCATAAATGCCCTGTAATTTGTACATTTTATAGTTTGTTACATAACTAGATTTCTTTAGCTTCAATATAGGGGGTATATCATTAAAATCGGAGCATGAATTAGTCTCAATATGACGTCATGAAACGCTAAAATCAAACATTTCTTTAAAATGTACCTAAAACACCTATAAAAAATTTATAAAAATTCAGAAATAGCTTTTATTTTCTATTTTTAATATGCTCTACAATTCTGCATACCAAAAAAAAATTTTAAAAAATGTCGGTTTTTTGAGTCAAAAAAATGACAAGGGGTACCCCTTATACTTTTTTTGACTCAAAAAATCGATGTTTTTTAAAATTTTTTTTTGGTATGCAGAATTGAAGAGCATATTAAAAATAGTAGAAAAAAACACTTTCTGAATTTTTAAACATATTTTTTAGGTGTTTTAGGAGAAAAAAATGGGTAAGTGTTTGATTTTTGCAGTTCATGTCATCAAACTGCCATAAATGCCCTGTAATTTGTACATTTTATAGTTTGTTACATAACTAGATTTCTTTAGCTTCAATATAGGGGGTATATCATTAAAATCGGAGCATGAATTAGTCTCAATATGACGTCATGAAACGCTAAAATCAAACATTTCTTTAAAATGTACCTAAAACACCTATAAAAAATTTATAAAAATTCAGAAATAGCTTTTATTTTCTATTTTTAATATGCTCTACAATTCTGCATACCAAAAAAAATTTTTAAAAAATGTCGGTTTTTTGAGTCAAAAAAATGACAAGGGGTACCCCTTATACTTTTTTTGACTCAAAAAATCGATGTTTTTAAAAAATTTTTTTTTGGTATGCAGAATTGAAGAGCATGTTAAAAATAGTAGAAAAAAACACTTTCTGAATTTTTAAACATATTTTTTAGGTGTTTTAGGAGAAAAAAATGGGTAAGTGTTTGATTTTTGCAGTTCATGTCATCAAACTGCCATAAATGCCCTGTAATTTGTACATTTTATAGTTTGTTACATAACTAGATTTCTTTAGCTTCAATATAGGGGGTATATCATTAAAATCGGAGCATGAATTAGTCTCAATATGACGTCATGAAACGCTAAAATCAAACATTTCTTTAAAATGTACATAAAACACCTATAAAAATTTATAAAAATTCAGAAATAGCTTTTATTTTCTATTTTTAATATGCTCTACAATTCTGCATACCAAAAAAAAATTTTAAAACATGTCGGTTTTTTGAGTCAAAAAAATGACAAGGGCCCTTATACTTTTTTTGACTCAAAAAATCGATGTTTTTTAAAAATTTTGTTTGGTATGCAGAATTGAAGAGCATATTAAAAATAGTAGAAAAAAACACTTTCTGAATTTTTAAACATATTTTTTAGGTGTTTTAGGAGAAAAAAATGGGTAAGTGTTTGATTTTTGCAGTTCATGTCATCAAACTGCCATAAATGCCCTGTAATTTGTAAATTTTATAGTTTGTTACATAACTAGATTTCTTTAGCTTCAATATAGGGGGTATATCATTAAAATCGGAGCATGAATTAGTCTCAATATGACGTCATGAAACGCTAAAATCAAACATTTCTTTAAAATGTACCTAAAACACCTATAAAAAATTTATAAAAATTCAGAAATAGCTTTTATTTTCTATTTTTAATATGCTCTACAATTCTGCATACCAAAAAAAAATTTTAAAAAATGTCGGTTTTTTGAGTCAAAAAAATGACAAGGGGTACCCCTTATACTTTTTTTGACTCAAAAAATCGATGTTTTTTAAAAATTTTTTTTGGTATGCAGAATTGAAGAGCATATTAAAAATAGTAGAAAAAAACACTTTCTGAATTTTTAAACATATTTTTTAGGTGTTTTAGGAGAAAAAAAATGGGTAAGTGTTTGATTTTTGCAGTTCATGTCATCAAACTGCCATAAATGCCCTGTAATTTGTACATTTTATAGTTTGTTACATAACTAGATTTCTTTAGCTTCAATATAGGGGGTATATCATTAAAATCGGAGCATGAATTAGTCTCAATATGACGTCATGAAACGCTAAAATCAAACATTTCTTTAAAATGTACCTAAAACACCTATAAAAAATTTATAAAAATTCAGAAATAGCTTTTATTTTCTATTTTTAATATGCTCTACAATTCTGCATACCAAAAAAAATTTTAAAAAATGTCGGTTTTTTGAGTCAAAAAAATGACAAGGGGTAAAAATTTTTTTTGGTATGCAGAATTGAAGAGCATATTAAAAATAGTAGAAAAAAACACTTTCTGAATTTTTAAACATATTTTTTAGGTGTTTTAGGAGAAAAAAATGGGTAAGTGTTTGATTTTTGCAGTTCATGTCATCAAACTGCCATAAATGCCCTGTAATTTGTACATTTTATAGTTTGTTACATAACTAGATTTCTTTAGCTTCAATATAGGGGGTATATCATTAAAATCGGAGCATGAATTAGTCTCAATATGACGTCATGAAACGCTAATATCAAACATTTCTTTAAAATGTACCTAAAACACCTATAAAAAATTTATAAAAATTCAGAAATAGCTTTTATTTTCTATTTTTAATATGCTCTACAATTCTGCATACCAAAAAAAATTTTAAAAAATGTCGGTTTTTTGAGTCAAAAAAATGACAAGGGGTACCCCTTATACTTTTTTTGACTCAAAAAATCGATGTTTTTTAAAAAAATTTTTTGCTATGCAGAATTGAAGAGCATATTAAAAATAGTAGAAAAAAACACTTTCTGAATTTTTAAACATATTTTTTAGGTGTTTTAGGAGAAAAAATGGGTAAGTGTTTGATTTTTGCAGTTCATGTCATCAAACTGCCATAAATGCCCTGTAATTTGTACATTTTATAGTTTGTTACATAACTAGATTTCTTTAGCTTCAATATAGGGGGTATATCAATAAAATCGGAGCATGAATTAGTCTCAATATGACGTCATGAAACGCTAAAATCAAACATTTCTTTAAAATGTACCTAAAACACCTATAAAAAATTTATAAAAATTCAGAAATAGCTTTTATTTTCTATTTTTAATATGCTTTACAATTCTGCATACCAAAAAAAAATTTTAAAAAATGTCGGTTTTTTGAGTCAAAAAAATGACAAGGGGTACCCCTTATACTTTTTTTGACTCAAAAAATCGATGTTTTTTAAAAATTTTTTTTGGTATGCAGAATTGAAGAGCATGTTAAAAATAGTAGAAAAAAACACTTTCTGAATTTTTAAACATATTTTTTAGGTGTTTTAGGAGAAAAAAATGGGTAAGTGTTTGATTTTTGCAGTTCATGTCATCAAACTGCCATAAATGCCCTGTAATTTGTACATTTTATAGTTTGTTACATAACTAGATTTCTTTAGCTTCAATATAGGGGGTATATCATTAAAATCGGAGCATGAATTAGTCTCAATATGACGTCATGAAACGCTAAAATCAAACATTTCTTTAAAATGTACCTAAAACACCTATAAAAAATTTATAAAAATTCAGAAATAGCTTTTATTTTCTATTTTTAATATGCTCTACAATTCTGCATACCAAAAAAAATTTTTTAAAAATGTCGGTTTTTTGAGTCAAAAAAATGACAAGGGGTACCCCTTATACTTTTTTTGACTCAAAAAATCGATGTTTTTTAAAAAATTTTTTTGGTATGCAGAATTGAAGAGCATATTAAAAATAGTAGAAAAAAACACTTTCTGAATTTTTAAACATATTTTTTAGGTGTTTTAGGAGAAAAAAATGGGTAAGTGTTTGATTTTTGCAGTTCATGTCATCAAACTGCCATAAATGCCCTGTAATTTGTACATTTTATAGTTTGTTACATAACTAGATTTCTTTAGCTTCAATATAGGGGGTATATCATTAAAATCGGAGCATGAATTAGTCTCAATATGACGTCATGAAACGCTAAAATCAAACATTTCTTTAAAATGTACCTAAAACACCTATAAAAAATTTATAAAAATTCAGAAATAGCTTTTATTTTCTATTTTTAATATGCTCTACAATTCTGCATACCAAAAAAAATTTTAAAAAATGTCGGTTTTTTGAGTCAAAAAAATGACAAGGGACTTTTCTTGACTCAAAAAATCGATGTTTTTTAAAAATTTTTTTTGGTATGCAGAATTGAAGAGCATGTTAAAAATAGTAGAAAAAAACACTTTCTGAATTTTTAAACATATTTTTTAGGTGTTTTAGGAGAAACAATGGGTAAGTGTTTGATTTTTGCAGTTCATGTCATCAAACTGCCATAAATGCCCTGTAATTTGTACATTTTATAGTTTGTTACATAACTAGATTTCTTTAGCTTCAATATAGGGGGTATATCAATAAAATCGGAGCATGAATTAGTCTCAATATGACGTCATGAAACGCTAAAATCAAACATTTCTTTAAAATGTACCTAAAACACCTATAAAAAATTTATAAAAATTCAGAAATAGCTTTTATTTTCTATTTTTAATATGCTTTACAATTCTGCATACCAAAAAAAAATTTTAAAAAATGTCGGTTTTTTGAGTCAAAAAAATGACAAGGGGTACCCCTTATACTTTTTTTGACTCAAAAAATCGATGTTTTTTAAAAAATTTTTTTGGTATGCAGAATTGAAGAGCATGTTAAAAATAGTAGAAAAAAACACTTTCTGAATTTTTAAACATATTTTTTAGGTGTTTTAGGAGAAAAAAATGGGTAAGTGTTTGATTTTTGCAGTTCATGTCATCAAACTGCCATAAATGCCCTGTAATTTGTACATTTTATAGTTTGTTACATAACTAGATTTCTTTAGCTTCAATATAGGGGGTATATCATTAAAATCGGAGCATGAATTAGTCTCAATATGACGTCATGAAACGCTAAAATCAAACATTTCTTTAAAATGTACCTAAAACACCTATAAAAAATTTATAAAAATTCAGAAATAGCTTTTATTTTCTATTTTTAATATGCTCTACAATTCTGCATACCAAAAAAATTTTTTTAAAAATGTCGGTTTTTTGAGTCAAAAAAATGACAAGGAGCATTTTTTATACTTTTTTTGACTCAAAAAATCGATGTTTTTTAAAAAATTTTTTTGGTATGCAGAATTGAAGAGCATATTAAAAATAGTAGAAAAAAACACTTTCTGAATTTTTAAACATATTTTTTAGGTGTTTTAGGAGAAAAAAATGGGTAAGTGTTTGATTTTTGCAGTTCATGTCATCAAACTGCCATAAATGCCCTGTAATTTGTACATTTTATAGTTTGTTACATAACTAGATTTCTTTAGCTTCAATATAGGGGGTATATCATTAAAATCGGAGCATGAATTAGTCTCAATATGACGTCATGAAACGCTAAAATCAAACATTTCTTTAAAATGTACCTAAAACACCTATAAAAAATTTATAAAAATTCAGAAATAGCTTTTATTTTCTATTTTTAATATGCTCTACAATTCTGCATACCAAAAAAAATTTTAAAAAATGTCGGTTTTTTGAGTCAAAAAAATGACAAGGGACTTTTTTTGACTCAAAAAATCGATGTTTTTTAAAAATTTTTTTTGGTATGCAGAATTGAAGAGCATGTTAAAAATAGTAGAAAAAAACACTTTCTGAATTTTTAAACATATTTTTTAGGTGTTTTAGGAGAAAAAATGGGAAAGTGTTTGATTTTTGCAGTTCATGTCATCAAACTGCCATAAATGCCCTGTAATTTGTACATTTTATAGTTTGTTACATAACTAGATTTCTTTAGCTTCAATATAGGGGGTATATCATTAAAATCGGAGCATGAATTAGTCTCAATATGACGTCATGAAACGCTAAAATCAAACATTTCTTTAAAATGTACCTAAAACACCTATAAAAAATTTATAAAAATTCAGAAATAGCTTTTATTTTCTATTTCTAATATGCTCTACAATTCTGCATACCAAAAAATTTTTTTTAAAAATGTCGGTTTTTTGAGTCAAAAAAATGACAAGGGGTACCCCTTATACTTTTTTTGACTCAAAAAATCGATGTTTTTTAAAAAAAATTTTTGGTATGCAGAATTGAAGAGCATATTAAAAATAGTAGAAAAAAACACTTTCTGAATTTTTAAACATATTTTTTAGGTGTTTTAGGAGAAAAAAATGGGTAAGTGTTTGATTTTTGCAGTTCATGTCATCAAACTGCCATAAATGCCCTGTAATTTGTACATTTTATAGTTTGTTACATAACTAGATTTCTTTAGCTTCAATATAGGGGGTATATCATTAAAATCGGAGCATGAATTAGTCTCAATATGACGTCATGAAACGCTAAAATCAAACATTTCTTTAAAATGTACCTAAAACACCTATAAAAAATTTATAAAAATTCAGAAATAGCTTTTATTTTCTATTTTTAATATGCTCTACAATTCTGCATACCAAACAAAAATTTTAAAAAATGTCGGTTTTTTGAGTCAAAAAAATGACAAGGGGTACCCCTTATACTTTTTTTGACTCAAAAAATCGATGTTTTTTAAAATTTTTTTTTGGTATGCAGAATTGAAGAGCATGTTAAAAATAGTAGAAAAAAACACTTTCTGAATTTTTAAACATATTTTTTAGGTGTTTTAGGAGAAAAAAATGGGTAAGTGTTTGATTTTTGCAGTTCATGTCATCAAACTGCCATAAATGCCCTGTAATTTGTACATTTTATAGTTTGTTACATAACTAGATTTCTTTAGCTTCAATATAGGGGGTATATCATTAAAATCGGAGCATGAATTAGTCTCAATATGACGTCATGAAACGCTAAAATCAAACATTTCTTTAAAATGTACCTAAAACACCTATAAAAAATTTATAAAAATTCAGAAATAGCTTTTATTTTCTATTTTTAATATGCTCTACAATTCTGCATACCAAAAAAATTTTTTAAAAAATCTCGGTTTTTTGAGTCAAAAAAATGACAAGGGGTGTACCCCTTATACTTTTTTTGACTCAAAAAATCGATGTTTTTTAAAATTTTTTTTTGGTATGCAGGATTGAAGAGCATATTAAAAATAGTAGAAAAAAACACTTTCTGAATTTTTAAACATATTTTTTAGGTGTTTTAGGAGAAAAAAATGGGTAAGTGTTTGATTTTTGCAGTTCATGTCATCAAACTGCCATAAATGCCCTGTAATTTGTACATTTTATAGTTTGTTACATAACTAGATTTCTTTAGCTTCAATATAGGGGGTATATCATTAAAATCGGAGCATGAATTAGTCTCAATATGACGTCATGAAACGCTAAAATCAAACATTTCTTTAAAATGTACCTAAAACACCTATAAAAAATTTATAAAAATTCAGAAATAGCTTTTATTTTCTATTTTTAATATGCTCTACAATTCTGCATACCAAAAAAAAATTTTAAAAAATGTCGTTTTTTTGAGTCAAAAAAATGACAAGGGGTACCCCTTATACTTTTTTTGACTCAAAAAATCGATGTTTTTTAAAAAAATGTTTTGCTATGCAGAATTGAAGAGCATATTAAAAATAGTAGAAAAAAACACTTTCTGAATTTTTAAACATATTTTTTAGGTGTTTTAGGAGAAAAAAATGGGTAAGTGTTTGATTTTTGCAGTTCATGTCATCAAACTGCCATAAATGCCCTGTAATTTGTACATTTTATAGTTTGTTACATAACTAGATTTCTTTAGCTTCAATATAGGGGGTATATCATTAAAATCGGAGCATGAATTAGTCTCAATATGACGTCATGAAACGCTAAAATCAAACATTTCTTTAAAATGTACCTAAAACACCTATAAAAAATTTATAAAAATTCAGAAATAGCTTTTATTTTCTATTTTTAATATGCTCTACAATTCTGCATAGCAAAAAAAAAATTTTAAAAATGTCGGTTTTTTGAGTCAAAAAAATGACAAGGGGTACCCCTTATACTTTTTTTGACTCAAAAAATCGATGTTTTTTAAAAATTTTTTTTGGTATGCAGAATTGAAGAGCATATTAAAAATAGTAGAAAAAAACACTTTCTGAATTTTTAAACATATTTTTTAGGTGTTTTAGGAGAAAAAAAATGGGTAAGTGTTTGATTTTTGCAGTTCATGTCATCAAACTGCCATAAATGCCCTGTAATTTGTACATTTTATAGTTTGTTACATAACTAGATTTCTTTAGCTTCAATATAGGGGGTATATCATTAAAATCGGAGCATGAATTAGTCTCAATATGACGTCATGAAACGCTAAAATCAAACATTTCTTTAAAATGTACCTAAAACACCTATAAAAAATTTATAAAAATTCAGAAATAGCTCTTATTTTCTATTTTTAATATGCTCTACAATTCTGCATACCAAAAAAAATTTTAAAAAATGTCGGTTTTTTGAGTCAAAAAAATGACAAGGGGTACCCCTTATACTTTTTTTGACTCAAAAAATCGATGTTTTTTAAAAATTTTTTTGGTATGCAGAATTGAAGAGCATATTAAAAATAATAGAAAAAAACACTTTCTGAATTTTTAAACATATTTTTTAGGTGTTTTAGGAGAAAAAAAACGGGTAAGTGTTTGATTTTTGCAGTTCATGTCATCAAACTGCCATAAATGCCCTGTAATTTGTACATTTTATAGTTTGTTACATAACTAGATTTCTTTAGCTTCAATATAAGGGGTATATCATTAAAATCGGAGCATGAATTAGTCTCAATATGACGTCATGAAACGCTAAAATCAAACATTTCTTTAAAATGTACCTAAAACACCTATAAAAAATTTATAAAAATTCAGAAATAGCTTTTATTTTCTATTTTTAATATGCTCTACAATTCTGCATACCAAAAAAAAATTTTAAAAATGTCGGTTTTTTGAGTCAAAAAAATGACAAGGGGTACCCCTTATACTTTTTTTGACTCAAAAAATCGATGTTTTTTAAAAATTTTTTTTGGTATGCAGAATTGAAGAACATATTAAAAATAGTAGAAAAAAACACTTTCTGAATTTTTAAACATATTTTGTTAGGTGTTTTAGGAGAAAAAAATGGGTAAGTGTTTGATTTTTGCAGTTCATTTCATCAAACTGCCATAAATGCCCTGTAATTTGTACATTTTATAGTTTGTTACATAACTAGATTTCTTTAGCTTCAATATAGGGGGTATATCATTAAAATCGGAGCATGAATTAGTCTCAATATGACGTCATGAAACGCTAAAATCAAACATTTCTTCAAAATGTACCTAAAACACCTATAAAAAATTTATAAAAATTCAGAAATAGCTTTTATTTTCTATTTTTAATATGCTCTACAATTCTGCATACCAAAAAAAAATTTAAAAAATGTCGGTTTTTTGAGTCAAAAAAATGACAAGGGGTACCCCTTATACTTTTTTTGACTCAAAAAATCGATGTTTTTTAAAAATTTTTTTTGGTATGCAGAATTGAAGAGCATATTAAAAATAATAGAAAAAAACACTTTCTGAATTATTAAACATATTTTTTAGGTGTTTTAGGAGAAAAAAAACGGGTAAGTGTTTGATTTTTGCAGTTCATGTCATCAAACTGCCATAAATGCCCTGTAATTTGTACATTTTATAGTTTGTTACATAACTAGATTTCTTTAGCTTCAATATAGGGGGTATATCATTAAAATCGGAGCATGAATTAGTCTCAATATGACGTCATGAAACGCTAAAATCAAACATTTCTTTAAAATGTACCTAAAACACCTATAAAAAATTTATAAAAATTCAGAAATAGCTTTTATTTTCTATTTTTAATATGCTCTACAATTCTGCATACCAAAAAAAAATTTTAAAAAATGTCGGTTTTTTGAGTCAAAAAAATGATTGGTACTTATACTTTTTTGACTCAAGAAATCGATGTTTTTGTAAAAATTTTTTTGGTATGCAGAATTGAAGAGCATATTAAAAATAGTAGAAAAAAACACTTTCTGAATTTTTAAACATATTTTTTAGGTGTTTTAGGAGAAAAAAATGGGTAAGTGTTTGATTTTTGCAGTTCATGTCATCAAACTGCCATAAATGCCCTGTAATTTGTACATTTTATAGTTTGTTACATAACTAGATTTCTTTAGCTTCAATATAGGGGGTATATCATTAAAATCGGAGCATGAATTAGTCTCAATATGACGTCATGAAACGCTAAAATCAAACATTTCTTTAAAATGTACCTAAAACACCTATAAAAAATTTATAAAAATTCAGAAATAGCTTTTATTTTCTATTTTTAATATGCTCTACAATTCTGCATACCAAAAAAAAATTTTAAAAAATGTCGGTTTTTTGAGTCAAAATACTTTTACTTTTTTTGACTCAAAAAATCGATGTTTTTTAAAAATTTTTTTTGGTATGCAGAATTGAAGAGCATATTAAAAATAGTAGAAAAAAACACTTTCTGAATTTTTCATGTCATCAAACTGCCATAAATGCCCTGTAATTTGTACATTTTATAGTTTGTTACATAACTAGATTTCTTTAGCTTCAATATAGGGGGTATATCATTAAAATCGGAACATTTCTTTAAAATGTACCTAAAACACCTATAAAAAATTTATAAAAATTCAGAAATAGCTTTTATTTTCTATTTTTAATATGCTCTACAATTCTGCATACCAAAAAAAAATTTTAAAAAATGTCGGTTTTTTGAGTCAAAAAAATGACAAGGGGTACCCCTTATACTTTTTTTGACTCAAAAAATCGATGTTTTTTAAAAAAATTTTTTGGTATGCAGAATTGAAGAGCATATTAAAAATAATAGAAAAAAACACTTTCTGAATTTTTAAACATATTTTTTAGGTGTTTTAGGAGAAAAAAAACGGGTAAGTGTTTGATTTTTGCAGTTCATGTCATCAAACTGCCATAAATGCCCTGTAATTTGTACATTTTATAGTTTGTTACATAACTAGATTTCTTTAGCTTCAATATAGGGGGTATATCATTAAATTCGGAGCATGAATTAGTCTCAATATGACGTCATGAAACGCTAAAATCAAACATTTCTTTAAAATGTACCTAAAACACCTATAAAAAATTTATAAAAATTCAGAAATAGCTTTTATTTTCTATTTTTAATATGCTCTACAATTCTGCATACCAAAAAAAAAATTTTAAAAATGTCGGTTTTTTGAGTCAAAAAAATGATAGGTACTTATACTTTTTTTGACTCAAAAAATCGATGTTTTTAAAAAATTTTTTTTGGTATGCAGAATTGAAGAGCATATTAAAAATAGTAGAAAAAAACACTTTCTGAATTTTTAAACATATTTTTTAGGTGTTTTAGGAGAAAAAAATGGGTAAGTGTTTGATTTTTGCAGTTCATGTCATCAAACTGCCATAAATGCCCTGTAATTTGTACATTTTATAGTTTGTTACATAACTAGATTTCTTAAGCTTCAATATAGGGGGTATATCATTAAAATCGGAGCATGAATTAGTCTCAATATGACGTCATGAAACGCTAAAATCAAACATTTCTTTAAAATGTACCTAAAACACCTATAAAAAATTTATAAAAATTCAGAAATAGCTTTTATTTTCTATTTTTAATATGCTCTACAATTCTGCATACCAAAAAAAATTTTTAAAAAATGTCGGTTTTTTGAGTCAAAAAAATGACAAGGGGTACCCCTTATACTTTTTTTGACTCAAAAAATCGATGTTTTTTAAAAATTTTTTTTGGTATGCAGAATTGAAGAGCATATTAAAAATAGTAGAAAAAAACACTTTCTGAATTTTTAAACATATTTTTTAGGTGTTTTAGGAGAAAAAAAACGGGTAAGTGTTTGATTTTTGCAGTTCATGTCATCAAACTGCCATAAATGCCCTGTAATTTGTACATTTTATAGTTTGTTACATAACTAGATTTCTTTAGCTTCAATATAGGGGGTATATCATTAAATTCGGAGCATGAATTAGTCTCAATATGACGTCATGAAACGCTAAAATCAAACATTTCTTTAAAATGTACCTAAAACACCTATAAAAAATTTATAAAAATTCAGAAATAGCTTTTATTTTCTATTTTTAATATGCTCTACAATTCTGCATACCAAAAAAAAAATTTTAAAAATGTCGGTTTTTTGAGTCAAAAAAATGATAGGTACTTATACTTTTTTTGACTCAAAAAATCGATGTTTTTAAAAAATTTTTTTTGGTATGCAGAATTGAAGAGCATATTAAAAATAGTAGAAAAAAACACTTTCTGAATTTTTAAACATATTTTTTAGGTGTTTTAGGAGAAAAAAATGGGTAAGTGTTTGATTTTTGCAGTTCATGTCATCAAACTGCCATAAATGCCCTGTAATTGGTACATTTCATAGTTTGTTACATAACTAGATTTCTTTAGCTTCAATATAGGGGGTATATCATTAAAATCGGAGCATGAATTAGTCTCAATATGACGTCATGAAACGCTAAAATCAAACATTTCTTTAAAATGTACCTAAAACACCTATAAAAAATTTAATGACAAGGGCCCTTATACTTTTTTTTACTCAAAAAATCGATGTTTTTTAAAAAAAATTTTTGGTATGCACAATTGAAGAGCATATTAAAAATAGTAGAAAGAAACACCTTCTGAATTTTTAAACATATTTTTTAGGTGTTTTAGGAGAAAAAAATGGGTAAGTGTTTGATTTTTGCAGTTCATGTCATCAAACTGCCATAAATGCCCTGTAATTTGTACATTTTATAGTTTGTTACATAACTAGATTTCTTTAGCTTCAATATAGGGGGTATATCATTAAAATCGGAGCATGAATTAGTCTCAATATGACGTCATGAAACGCTAAAATCAAACATTTCTTTAAAATGTACCTAAAACACCTATAAAAAATTTATAAAAATTCAGAAATAGCTTTTATTTTCTATTTTTAATATGCTCTACAATTCTGCATACCAAAAAAAAATTTTAAAAAATGTCGGTTTTTTGAGTCAAAAAAATGATTGGTACTTATACTTTTTTGACTCAAGAAATCGATGTTTTTGTAAAAATTTTTTTGGTATGCAGAATTGAAGAGCATATTAAAAATAGTAGAAAAAAACACTTTCTGAATTTTTAAACATATTTTTTAGGTGTTTTAGGAGAAAAAAATGGGTAAGTGTTTGATTTTTGCAGTTCATGTCATCAAACTGCCATAAATGCCCTGTAATTTGTACATTTTATAGTTTGTTACATAACTAGATTTCTTTAGCTTCAATATAGGGGGTATATCATTAAAATCGGAGCATGAATTAGTCTCAATATGACGTCATGAAACGCTAAAATCAAACATTTCTTTAAAATGTACCTAAAACACCTATAAAAAATTTATAAAAATTCAGAAATAGCTTTTATTTTCTATTTTTAATATGCTCTACAATTCTGCATACCAAAAAAAAATTTTAAAAAATGTCGGTTTTTTGAGTCAAAATACTTTTACTTTTTTTGACTCAAAAAATCGATGTTTTTTAAAAATTTTTTTTGGTATGCAGAATTGAAGAGCATATTAAAAATAGTAGAAAAAAACACTTTCTGAATTTTTCATGTCATCAAACTGCCATAAATGCCCTGTAATTTGTACATTTTATAGTTTGTTACATAACTAGATTTCTTTAGCTTCAATATAGGGGGTATATCATTAAAATCGGAACATTTCTTTAAAATGTACCTAAAACACCTATAAAAAATTTATAAAAATTCAGAAATAGCTTTTATTTTCTATTTTTAATATGCTCTACAATTCTGCATACCAAAAAAAAATTTTAAAAAATGTCGGTTTTTTGAGTCAAAAAAATGACAAGGGGTACCCCTTATACTTTTTTTGACTCAAAAAATCGATGTTTTTTAAAAAAATTTTTTGGTATGCAGAATTGAAGAGCATATTAAAAATAATAGAAAAAAACACTTTCTGAATTTTTAAACATATTTTTTAGGTGTTTTAGGAGAAAAAAAACGGGTAAGTGTTTGATTTTTGCAGTTCATGTCATCAAACTGCCATAAATGCCCTGTAATTTGTACATTTTATAGTTTGTTACATAACTAGATTTCTTTAGCTTCAATATAGGGGGTATATCATTAAATTCGGAGCATGAATTAGTCTCAATATGACGTCATGAAACGCTAAAATCAAACATTTCTTTAAAATGTACCTAAAACACCTATAAAAAATTTATAAAAATTCAGAAATAGCTTTTATTTTCTATTTTTAATATGCTCTACAATTCTGCATACCAAAAAAAAAATTTTAAAAATGTCGGTTTTTTGAGTCAAAAAAATGATAGGTACTTATACTTTTTTTGACTCAAAAAATCGATGTTTTTAAAAAATTTTTTTTGGTATGCAGAATTGAAGAGCATATTAAAAATAGTAGAAAAAAACACTTTCTGAATTTTTAAACATATTTTTTAGGTGTTTTAGGAGAAAAAAATGGGTAAGTGTTTGATTTTTGCAGTTCATGTCATCAAACTGCCATAAATGCCCTGTAATTTGTACATTTTATAGTTTGTTACATAACTAGATTTCTTAAGCTTCAATATAGGGGGTATATCATTAAAATCGGAGCATGAATTAGTCTCAATATGACGTCATGAAACGCTAAAATCAAACATTTCTTTAAAATGTACCTAAAACACCTATAAAAAATTTATAAAAATTCAGAAATAGCTTTTATTTTCTATTTTTAATATGCTCTACAATTCTGCATACCAAAAAAAATTTTTAAAAAATGTCGGTTTTTTGAGTCAAAAAAATGACAAGGGGTACCCCTTATACTTTTTTTGACTCAAAAAATCGATGTTTTTTAAAAAATTTTTTTGGTATGCAGAATTGAAGAGCATATTAAAAATAGTAGAAAAAAACACTTTCTGAATTTTTAAACATATTTTTTAGGTGTTTTAGGAGAAAAAAAACGGGTAAGTGTTTGATTTTTGCAGTTCATGTCATCAAACTGCCATAAATGCCCTGTAATTTGTACATTTTATAGTTTGTTACATAACTAGATTTCTTTAGCTTCAATATAGGGGGTATATCATTAAATTCGGAGCATGAATTAGTCTCAATATGACGTCATGAAACGCTAAAATCAAACATTTCTTTAAAATGTACCTAAAACACCTATAAAAAATTTATAAAAATTCAGAAATAGCTTTTATTTTCTATTTTTAATATGCTCTACAATTCTGCATACCAAAAAAAAAATTTTAAAAATGTCGGTTTTTTGAGTCAAAAAAATGATAGGTACTTATACTTTTTAAAAAATTTTTTTTGGTATGCAGAATTGAAGAGCATATTAAAAATAGTAGAAAAAAACACTTTCTGAATTTTTAAACATATTTTTTAGGTGTTTTAGGAGAAAAAAATGGGTAAGTGTTTGATTTTTGCAGTTCATGTCATCAAACTGCCATAAATGCCCTGTAATTTGTACATTTTATAGTTTGTTACATAACTAGATTTCTTTAGCTTCAATATAGGGGGTATATCAATAAAATCGGAGCATGAATTAGTCTCAATATGACGTCATGAAACGCTAAAATCAAACATTTCTTTAAAATGTACCTAAAACACCTATAAAAAATTTATAAAAATTCAGAAATAGCTTTTATTTTCTATTTTTAATATGCTCTACAATTCTGCATACCAAAAAAAAATTTTAAAAAATGTCGATTTTTTGAGTCAAAAAAATGACAAGGGGTACCCCTTATACTTTTTTTTACTCAAAAAATCGATGTTTTTTAAAAAAATTTTTTGGTATGCACAATTGAAGAGCATATTAAAAATAATAGAAAAAAACACTTTCTGAATTTTTAAACATATTTTTTAGGTGTTTTAGGAGAAAAAAATGGGTAAGTGTTTGATTTTTGCAGTTCATGTCATCAAACTGCCATAAATGCCCTGTAATTTGTACATTTTATAGTTTGTTACATAACTAGATTTCTTAAGCTTCAATATAGGGGGTATATCATTAAAATCGGAGCATGAATTAGTCTCAATATGACGTCATGAAACGCTAAAATCAAACATTTCTTTAAAATGTACCTAAAACACCTATAAAAAATTTATAAAAATTCAGAAATAGCTTTTATTTTCTATTTTTAATATGCTCTACAATTCTGCATACCAAAAAAAATTTTTAAAAAATGTCGGTTTTTTGAGTCAAAAAAATGACAAGGGGTACCCCTTATACTTTTTTTGACTCAAAAAATCGATGTTTTTTAAAAAATTTTTTTGGTATGCAGAATTGAAGAGCATATTAAAAATAGTAGAAAAAAACACTTTCTGAATTTTTAAACATATTTTTTAGGTGTTTTAGGAGAAAAAAATGGGTAAGTGTTTGATTTTTGCAGTTCATGTCATCAAACTGCCATAAATGCCCTGTAATTTGTACATTTTATAGTTTGTTACATAACTAGATTTCTTTAGCTTCAATATAGGGGGTATATCATTAAAATCGGAGCATGAATTAGTCTCAATATGACGTCATGAAACGCTAAAATCAAACATTTCTTTAAAATGTACCTAAAACACCTATAAAAAATTTATAAAAATTCAGAAATAGCTTTTATTTTCTATTTTTAATATGCTCTACAATTCTGCATACCAAAAAAAAATTTTAAAAAATGTCGGTTTTTTGAGTCAAAATACTTTTACTTTTTTTGACTCAAAAAATCGATGTTTTTTAAAAATTTTTTTTGGTATGCAGAATTGAAGAGCATATTAAAAATAGTAGAAAAAAACACTTTCTGAATTTTTCATGTCATCAAACTGCCATAAATGCCCTGTAATTTGTACATTTTATAGTTTGTTACATAACTAGATTTCTTTAGCTTCAATATAGGGGGTATATCATTAAAATCGGAACATTTCTTTAAAATGTACCTAAAACACCTATAAAAAATTTATAAAAATTCAGAAATAGCTTTTATTTTCTATTTTTAATATGCTCTACAATTCTGCATACCAAAAAAAAATTTTAAAAAATGTCGGTTTTTTGAGTCAAAAAAATGACAAGGGGTACCCCTTATACTTTTTTTGACTCAAAAAATCGATGTTTTTTAAAAAAATTTTTTGGTATGCAGAATTGAAGAGCATATTAAAAATAATAGAAAAAAACACTTTCTGAATTTTTAAACATATTTTTTAGGTGTTTTAGGAGAAAAAAAACGGGTAAGTGTTTGATTTTTGCAGTTCATGTCATCAAACTGCCATAAATGCCCTGTAATTTGTACATTTTATAGTTTGTTACATAACTAGATTTCTTTAGCTTCAATATAGGGGGTATATCATTAAATTCGGAGCATGAATTAGTCTCAATATGACGTCATGAAACGCTAAAATCAAACATTTCTTTAAAATGTACCTAAAACACCTATAAAAAATTTATAAAAATTCAGAAATAGCTTTTATTTTCTATTTTTAATATGCTCTACAATTCTGCATACCAAAAAAAAAATTTTAAAAATGTCGGTTTTTTGAGTCAAAAAAATGATAGGTACTTATACTTTTTTTGACTCAAAAAATCGATGTTTTTAAAAAATTTTTTTTGGTATGCAGAATTGAAGAGCATATTAAAAATAGTAGAAAAAAACACTTTCTGAATTTTTAAACATATTTTTTAGGTGTTTTAGGAGAAAAAAATGGGTAAGTGTTTGATTTTTGCAGTTCATGTCATCAAACTGCCATAAATGCCCTGTAATTGGTACATTTCATAGTTTGTTACATAACTAGATTTCTTTAGCTTCAATATAGGGGGTATATCATTAAAATCGGAGCATGAATTAGTCTCAATATGACGTCATGAAACGCTAAAATCAAACATTTCTTTAAAATGTACCTAAAACACCTATAAAAAATTTAATGACAAGGGCCCTTATACTTTTTTTTACTCAAAAAATCGATGTTTTTTAAAAAAAATTTTTGGTATGCACAATTGAAGAGCATATTAAAAATAGTAGAAAGAAACACCTTCTGAATTTTTAAACATATTTTTTAGGTGTTTTAGGAGAAAAAAATGGGTAAGTGTTTGATTTTTGCAGTTCATGTCATCAAACTGCCATAAATGCCCTGTAATTTGTACATTTTATAGTTTGTTACATAACTAGATTTCTTTAGCTTCAATATAGGGGGTATATCATTAAAATCGGAGCATGAATTAGTCTCAATATGACGTCATGAAACGCTAAAATCAAACATTTCTTTAAAATGTACCTAAAACACCTATAAAAAATTTATAAAAATTCAGAAATAGCTTTTATTTTCTATTTTTAATATGCTCTACAATTCTGCATACCAAAAAAAAATTTTAAAAAATGTCGGTTTTTTGAGTCAAAAAAATGATTGGTACTTATACTTTTTTGACTCAAGAAATCGATGTTTTTGTAAAAATTTTTTTGGTATGCAGAATTGAAGAGCATATTAAAAATAGTAGAAAAAAACACTTTCTGAATTTTTAAACATATTTTTTAGGTGTTTTAGGAGAAAAAAATGGGTAAGTGTTTGATTTTTGCAGTTCATGTCATCAAACTGCCATAAATGCCCTGTAATTTGTACATTTTATAGTTTGTTACATAACTAGATTTCTTTAGCTTCAATATAGGGGGTATATCATTAAAATCGGAGCATGAATTAGTCTCAATATGACGTCATGAAACGCTAAAATCAAACATTTCTTTAAAATGTACCTAAAACACCTATAAAAAATTTATAAAAATTCAGAAATAGCTTTTATTTTCTATTTTTAATATGCTCTACAATTCTGCATACCAAAAAAAAATTTTAAAAAATGTCGGTTTTTTGAGTCAAAATACTTTTACTTTTTTTGACTCAAAAAATCGATGTTTTTTAAAAATTTTTTTTGGTATGCAGAATTGAAGAGCATATTAAAAATAGTAGAAAAAAACACTTTCTGAATTTTTCATGTCATCAAACTGCCATAAATGCCCTGTAATTTGTACATTTTATAGTTTGTTACATAACTAGATTTCTTTAGCTTCAATATAGGGGGTATATCATTAAAATCGGAACATTTCTTTAAAATGTACCTAAAACACCTATAAAAAATTTATAAAAATTCAGAAATAGCTTTTATTTTCTATTTTTAATATGCTCTACAATTCTGCATACCAAAAAAAAATTTTAAAAAATGTCGGTTTTTTGAGTCAAAAAAATGACAAGGGGTACCCCTTATACTTTTTTTGACTCAAAAAATCGATGTTTTTTAAAAAAATTTTTTGGTATGCAGAATTGAAGAGCATATTAAAAATAATAGAAAAAAACACTTTCTGAATTTTTAAACATATTTTTTAGGTGTTTTAGGAGAAAAAAAACGGGTAAGTGTTTGATTTTTGCAGTTCATGTCATCAAACTGCCATAAATGCCCTGTAATTTGTACATTTTATAGTTTGTTACATAACTAGATTTCTTTAGCTTCAATATAGGGGGTATATCATTAAATTCGGAGCATGAATTAGTCTCAATATGACGTCATGAAACGCTAAAATCAAACATTTCTTTAAAATGTACCTAAAACACCTATAAAAAATTTATAAAAATTCAGAAATAGCTTTTATTTTCTATTTTTAATATGCTCTACAATTCTGCATACCAAAAAAAAAATTTTAAAAATGTCGGTTTTTTGAGTCAAAAAAATGATAGGTACTTATACTTTTTTTGACTCAAAAAATCGATGTTTTTAAAAAATTTTTTTTGGTATGCAGAATTGAAGAGCATATTAAAAATAGTAGAAAAAAACACTTTCTGAATTTTTAAACATATTTTTTAGGTGTTTTAGGAGAAAAAAATGGGTAAGTGTTTGATTTTTGCAGTTCATGTCATCAAACTGCCATAAATGCCCTGTAATTGGTACATTTCATAGTTTGTTACATAACTAGATTTCTTTAGCTTCAATATAGGGGGTATATCATTAAAATCGGAGCATGAATTAGTCTCAATATGACGTCATGAAACGCTAAAATCAAACATTTCTTTAAAATGTACCTAAAACACCTATAAAAAATTTAATGACAAGGGCCCTTATACTTTTTTTTACTCAAAAAATCGATGTTTTTTAAAAAAAATTTTTGGTATGCACAATTGAAGAGCATATTAAAAATAGTAGAAAGAAACACCTTCTGAATTTTTAAACATATTTTTTAGGTGTTTTAGGAGAAAAAAATGGGTAAGTGTTTGATTTTTGCAGTTCATGTCATCAAACTGCCATAAATGCCCTGTAATTTGTACATTTTATAGTTTGTTACATAACTAGATTTCTTTAGCTTCAATATAGGGGGTATATCATTAAAATCGGAGCATGAATTAGTCTCAATATGACGTCATGAAACGCTAAAATCAAACATTTCTTTAAAATGTACCTAAAACACCTATAAAAAATTTATAAAAATTCAGAAATAGCTTTTATTTTCTATTTTTAATATGCTCTACAATTCTGCATACCAAAAAAAAATTTTAAAAAATGTCGGTTTTTTGAGTCAAAAAAATGATTGGTACTTATACTTTTTTGACTCAAGAAATCGATGTTTTTGTAAAAATTTTTTTGGTATGCAGAATTGAAGAGCATATTAAAAATAGTAGAAAAAAACACTTTCTGAATTTTTAAACATATTTTTTAGGTGTTTTAGGAGAAAAAAATGGGTAAGTGTTTGATTTTTGCAGTTCATGTCATCAAACTGCCATAAATGCCCTGTAATTTGTACATTTTATAGTTTGTTACATAACTAGATTTCTTTAGCTTCAATATAGGGGGTATATCATTAAAATCGGAGCATGAATTAGTCTCAATATGACGTCATGAAACGCTAAAATCAAACATTTCTTTAAAATGTACCTAAAACACCTATAAAAAATTTATAAAAATTCAGAAATAGCTTTTATTTTCTATTTTTAATATGCTCTACAATTCTGCATACCAAAAAAAAATTTTAAAAAATGTCGGTTTTTTGAGTCAAAATACTTTTACTTTTTTTGACTCAAAAAATCGATGTTTTTTAAAAATTTTTTTTGGTATGCAGAATTGAAGAGCATATTAAAAATAGTAGAAAAAAACACTTTCTGAATTTTTCATGTCATCAAACTGCCATAAATGCCCTGTAATTTGTACATTTTATAGTTTGTTACATAACTAGATTTCTTTAGCTTCAATATAGGGGGTATATCATTAAAATCGGAACATTTCTTTAAAATGTACCTAAAACACCTATAAAAAATTTATAAAAATTCAGAAATAGCTTTTATTTTCTATTTTTAATATGCTCTACAATTCTGCATACCAAAAAAAAATTTTAAAAAATGTCGGTTTTTTGAGTCAAAAAAATGATTGGTACTTATACTTTTTTGACTCAAGAAATCGATGTTTTTGTAAAAAATTTTTTGGTATGCAGAATTGAAGAGCATATTAAAAATAGTAGAAAAAAACACTTTCTGAATTTTTAAACATATTTTTTAGGTGTTTTAGGAGAAAAAAATGGGTAAGTGTTTGATTTTTGCAGTTCATGTCATCAAACTGCCATAAATGCCCTGTAATTTGTACATTTTATAGTTTGTTACATAACTAGATTTCTTTAGCTTCAATATAGGGGGTATATCATTAAAATCGGAGCATGAATTAGTCTCAATATGACGTCATGAAACGCTAAAATCAAACATTTCTTTAAAATGTACCTAAAACACCTATAAAAAATTTATAAAAATTCAGAAATAGCTTTTATTTTCTATTTTTAATATGCTCTACAATTCTGCATACCAAAAAAAAATTTTAAAAAATGTCGGTTTTTTGAGTCAAAATACTTTTACTTTTTTTGACTCAAAAAATCGATGTTTTTTAAAAATTTTTTTTGGTATGCAGAATTGAAGAGCATATTAAAAATAGTAGAAAAAAACACTTTCTGAATTTTTCATGTCATCAAACTGCCATAAATGCCCTGTAATTTGTACATTTTATAGTTTGTTACATAACTAGATTTCTTTAGCTTCAATATAGGGGGTATATCATTAAAATCGGAACATTTCTTTAAAATGTACCTAAAACACCTATAAAAAATTTATAAAAATTCAGAAATAGCTTTTATTTTCTATTTTTAATATGCTCTACAATTCTGCATACCAAAAAAAAATTTTAAAAAATGTCGGTTTTTTGAGTCAAAAAAATGACAAGGGGTACCCCTTATACTTTTTTTGACTCAAAAAATCGATGTTTTTTAAAAAAATTTTTTGGTATGCAGAATTGAAGAGCATATTAAAAATAATAGAAAAAAACACTTTCTGAATTTTTAAACATATTTTTTAGGTGTTTTAGGAGAAAAAAAACGGGTAAGTGTTTGATTTTTGCAGTTCATGTCATCAAACTGCCATAAATGCCCTGTAATTTGTACATTTTATAGTTTGTTACATAACTAGATTTCTTTAGCTTCAATATAGGGGGTATATCATTAAATTCGGAGCATGAATTAGTCTCAATATGACGTCATGAAACGCTAAAATCAAACATTTCTTTAAAATGTACCTAAAACACCTATAAAAAATTTATAAAAATTCAGAAATAGCTTTTATTTTCTATTTTTAATATGCTCTACAATTCTGCATACCAAAAAAAAAATTTTAAAAATGTCGGTTTTTTGAGTCAAAAAAATGATAGGTACTTATACTTTTTTTGACTCAAAAAATCGATGTTTTTAAAAAATTTTTTTTGGTATGCAGAATTGAAGAGCATATTAAAAATAGTAGAAAAAAACACTTTCTGAATTTTTAAACATATTTTTTAGGTGTTTTAGGAGAAAAAAATGGGTAAGTGTTTGATTTTTGCAGTTCATGTCATCAAACTGCCATAAATGCCCTGTAATTGGTACATTTCATAGTTTGTTACATAACTAGATTTCTTTAGCTTCAATATAGGGGGTATATCATTAAAATCGGAGCATGAATTAGTCTCAATATGACGTCATGAAACGCTAAAATCAAACATTTCTTTAAAATGTACCTAAAACACCTATAAAAAATTTAATGACAAGGGCCCTTATACTTTTTTTTACTCAAAAAATCGATGTTTTTTAAAAAAAATTTTTGGTATGCACAATTGAAGAGCATATTAAAAATAGTAGAAAGAAACACCTTCTGAATTTTTAAACATATTTTTTAGGTGTTTTAGGAGAAAAAAATGGGTAAGTGTTTGATTTTTGCAGTTCATGTCATCAAACTGCCATAAATGCCCTGTAATTTGTACATTTTATAGTTTGTTACATAACTAGATTTCTTTAGCTTCAATATAGGGGGTATATCATTAAAATCGGAGCATGAATTAGTCTCAATATGACGTCATGAAACGCTAAAATCAAACATTTCTTTAAAATGTACCTAAAACACCTATAAAAAATTTATAAAAATTCAGAAATAGCTTTTATTTTCTATTTTTAATATGCTCTACAATTCTGCATACCAAAAAAAAATTTTAAAAAATGTCGGTTTTTTGAGTCAAAAAAATGATTGGTACTTATACTTTTTTGACTCAAGAAATCGATGTTTTTGTAAAAATTTTTTTGGTATGCAGAATTGAAGAGCATATTAAAAATAGTAGAAAAAAACACTTTCTGAATTTTTAAACATATTTTTTAGGTGTTTTAGGAGAAAAAAATGGGTAAGTGTTTGATTTTTGCAGTTCATGTCATCAAACTGCCATAAATGCCCTGTAATTTGTACATTTTATAGTTTGTTACATAACTAGATTTCTTTAGCTTCAATATAGGGGGTATATCATTAAAATCGGAGCATGAATTAGTCTCAATATGACGTCATGAAACGCTAAAATCAAACATTTCTTTAAAATGTACCTAAAACACCTATAAAAAATTTATAAAAATTCAGAAATAGCTTTTATTTTCTATTTTTAATATGCTCTACAATTCTGCATACCAAAAAAAAATTTTAAAAAATGTCGGTTTTTTGAGTCAAAATACTTTTACTTTTTTTGACTCAAAAAATCGATGTTTTTTAAAAATTTTTTTTGGTATGCAGAATTGAAGAGCATATTAAAAATAGTAGAAAAAAACACTTTCTGAATTTTTCATGTCATCAAACTGCCATAAATGCCCTGTAATTTGTACATTTTATAGTTTGTTACATAACTAGATTTCTTTAGCTTCAATATAGGGGGTATATCATTAAAATCGGAACATTTCTTTAAAATGTACCTAAAACACCTATAAAAAATTTATAAAAATTCAGAAATAGCTTTTATTTTCTATTTTTAATATGCTCTACAATTCTGCATACCAAAAAAAAATTTTAAAAAATGTCGGTTTTTTGAGTCAAAAAAATGACAAGGGGTACCCCTTATACTTTTTTTGACTCAAAAAATCGATGTTTTTTAAAAAAATTTTTTGGTATGCAGAATTGAAGAGCATATTAAAAATAATAGAAAAAAACACTTTCTGAATTTTTAAACATATTTTTTAGGTGTTTTAGGAGAAAAAAAACGGGTAAGTGTTTGATTTTTGCAGTTCATGTCATCAAACTGCCATAAATGCCCTGTAATTTGTACATTTTATAGTTTGTTACATAACTAGATTTCTTTAGCTTCAATATAGGGGGTATATCATTAAATTCGGAGCATGAATTAGTCTCAATATGACGTCATGAAACGCTAAAATCAAACATTTCTTTAAAATGTACCTAAAACACCTATAAAAAATTTATAAAAATTCAGAAATAGCTTTTATTTTCTATTTTTAATATGCTCTACAATTCTGCATACCAAAAAAAAAATTTTAAAAATGTCGGTTTTTTGAGTCAAAAAAATGATAGGTACTTATACTTTTTTTGACTCAAAAAATCGATGTTTTTAAAAAATTTTTTTTGGTATGCAGAATTGAAGAGCATATTAAAAATAGTAGAAAAAAACACTTTCTGAATTTTTAAACATATTTTTTAGGTGTTTTAGGAGAAAAAAATGGGTAAGTGTTTGATTTTTGCAGTTCATGTCATCAAACTGCCATAAATGCCCTGTAATTGGTACATTTCATAGTTTGTTACATAACTAGATTTCTTTAGCTTCAATATAGGGGGTATATCATTAAAATCGGAGCATGAATTAGTCTCAATATGACGTCATGAAACGCTAAAATCAAACATTTCTTTAAAATGTACCTAAAACACCTATAAAAAATTTAATGACAAGGGCCCTTATACTTTTTTTTACTCAAAAAATCGATGTTTTTTAAAAAAAATTTTTGGTATGCACAATTGAAGAGCATATTAAAAATAGTAGAAAGAAACACCTTCTGAATTTTTAAACATATTTTTTAGGTGTTTTAGGAGAAAAAAATGGGTAAGTGTTTGATTTTTGCAGTTCATGTCATCAAACTGCCATAAATGCCCTGTAATTTGTACATTTTATAGTTTGTTACATAACTAGATTTCTTTAGCTTCAATATAGGGGGTATATCATTAAAATCGGAGCATGAATTAGTCTCAATATGACGTCATGAAACGCTAAAATCAAACATTTCTTTAAAATGTACCTAAAACACCTATAAAAAATTTATAAAAATTCAGAAATAGCTTTTATTTTCTATTTTTAATATGCTCTACAATTCTGCATACCAAAAAAAAATTTTAAAAAATGTCGGTTTTTTGAGTCAAAAAAATGATTGGTACTTATACTTTTTTGACTCAAGAAATCGATGTTTTTGTAAAAATTTTTTTGGTATGCAGAATTGAAGAGCATATTAAAAATAGTAGAAAAAAACACTTTCTGAATTTTTAAACATATTTTTTAGGTGTTTTAGGAGAAAAAAATGGGTAAGTGTTTGATTTTTGCAGTTCATGTCATCAAACTGCCATAAATGCCCTGTAATTTGTACATTTTATAGTTTGTTACATAACTAGATTTCTTTAGCTTCAATATAGGGGGTATATCATTAAAATCGGAGCATGAATTAGTCTCAATATGACGTCATGAAACGCTAAAATCAAACATTTCTTTAAAATGTACCTAAAACACCTATAAAAAATTTATAAAAATTCAGAAATAGCTTTTATTTTCTATTTTTAATATGCTCTACAATTCTGCATACCAAAAAAAAATTTTAAAAAATGTCGGTTTTTTGAGTCAAAATACTTTTACTTTTTTTGACTCAAAAAATCGATGTTTTTTAAAAATTTTTTTTGGTATGCAGAATTGAAGAGCATATTAAAAATAGTAGAAAAAAACACTTTCTGAATTTTTCATGTCATCAAACTGCCATAAATGCCCTGTAATTTGTACATTTTATAGTTTGTTACATAACTAGATTTCTTTAGCTTCAATATAGGGGGTATATCATTAAAATCGGAACATTTCTTTAAAATGTACCTAAAACACCTATAAAAAATTTATAAAAATTCAGAAATAGCTTTTATTTTCTATTTTTAATATGCTCTACAATTCTGCATACCAAAAAAAAATTTTAAAAAATGTCGGTTTTTTGAGTCAAAAAAATGACAAGGGGTACCCCTTATACTTTTTTTGACTCAAAAAATCGATGTTTTTTAAAAAAATTTTTTGGTATGCAGAATTGAAGAGCATATTAAAAATAATAGAAAAAAACACTTTCTGAATTTTTAAACATATTTTTTAGGTGTTTTAGGAGAAAAAAAACGGGTAAGTGTTTGATTTTTGCAGTTCATGTCATCAAACTGCCATAAATGCCCTGTAATTTGTACATTTTATAGTTTGTTACATAACTAGATTTCTTTAGCTTCAATATAGGGGGTATATCATTAAATTCGGAGCATGAATTAGTCTCAATATGACGTCATGAAACGCTAAAATCAAACATTTCTTTAAAATGTACCTAAAACACCTATAAAAAATTTATAAAAATTCAGAAATAGCTTTTATTTTCTATTTTTAATATGCTCTACAATTCTGCATACCAAAAAAAAAATTTTAAAAATGTCGGTTTTTTGAGTCAAAAAAATGATAGGTACTTATACTTTTTTTGACTCAAAAAATCGATGTTTTTAAAAAATTTTTTTTGGTATGCAGAATTGAAGAGCATATTAAAAATAGTAGAAAAAAACACTTTCTGAATTTTTAAACATATTTTTTAGGTGTTTTAGGAGAAAAAAATGGGTAAGTGTTTGATTTTTGCAGTTCATGTCATCAAACTGCCATAAATGCCCTGGTAATTTGTACATTTTATAGTTTGTTACATAACTAGATTTCTTAAGCTTCAATATAGGGGGTATATCATTAAAATCGGAGCATGAATTAGTCTCAATATGACGTCATGAAACGCTAAAATCAAACATTTCTTTAAAATGTACCTAAAACACCTATAAAAAATTTATAAAAATTCAGAAATAGCTTTTATTTTCTATTTTTAATATGCTCTACAATTCTGCATACCAAAAAAAATTTTTAAAAAATGTCGGTTTTTTGAGTCAAAAAAATGACAAGGGGTACCCCTTATACTTTTTTTGACTCAAAAAATCGATGTTTTTTAAAAATTTTTTTTGGTATGCAGAATTGAAGAGCATATTAAAAATAGTAGAAAAAAACACTTTCTGAATTTTTAAACATATTTTTTAGGTGTTTTAGGAGAAAAAAAACGGGTAAGTGTTTGATTTTTGCAGTTCATGTCATCAAACTGCCATAAATGCCCTGTAATTTGTACATTTTATAGTTTGTTACATAACTAGATTTCTTTAGCTTCAATATAGGGGGTATATCATTAAATTCGGAGCATGAATTAGTCTCAATATGACGTCATGAAACGCTAAAATCAAACATTTCTTTAAAATGTACCTAAAACACCTATAAAAAATTTATAAAAATTCAGAAATAGCTTTTATTTTCTATTTTTAATATGCTCTACAATTCTGCATACCAAAAAAAAAATTTTAAAAATGTCGGTTTTTTGAGTCAAAAAAATGATAGGTACTTATACTTTTTAAAAAATTTTTTTTGGTATGCAGAATTGAAGAGCATATTAAAAATAGTAGAAAAAAACACTTTCTGAATTTTTAAACATATTTTTTAGGTGTTTTAGGAGAAAAAAATGGGTAAGTGTTTGATTTTTGCAGTTCATGTCATCAAACTGCCATAAATGCCCTGTAATTTGTACATTTTATAGTTTGTTACATAACTAGATTTCTTTAGCTTCAATATAGGGGGTATATCAATAAAATCGGAGCATGAATTAGTCTCAATATGACGTCATGAAACGCTAAAATCAAACATTTCTTTAAAATGTACCTAAAACACCTATAAAAAATTTATAAAAATTCAGAAATAGCTTTTATTTTCTATTTTTAATATGCTCTACAATTCTGCATACCAAAAAAAAATTTTAAAAAATGTCGATTTTTTGAGTCAAAAAAATGACAAGGGGTACCCCTTATACTTTTTTTTACTCAAAAAATCGATGTTTTTTAAAAAAATTTTTTGGTATGCACAATTGAAGAGCATATTAAAAATAATAGAAAAAAACACTTTCTGAATTTTTAAACATATTTTTTAGGTGTTTTAGGAGAAAAAAATGGGTAAGTGTTTGATTTTTGCAGTTCATGTCATCAAACTGCCATAAATGCCCTGTAATTTGTACATTTTATAGTTTGTTACATAACTAGATTTCTTAAGCTTCAATATAGGGGGTATATCATTAAAATCGGAGCATGAATTAGTCTCAATATGACGTCATGAAACGCTAAAATCAAACATTTCTTTAAAATGTACCTAAAACACCTATAAAAAATTTATAAAAATTCAGAAATAGCTTTTATTTTCTATTTTTAATATGCTCTACAATTCTGCATACCAAAAAAAATTTTTAAAAAATGTCGGTTTTTTGAGTCAAAAAAATGACAAGGGGTACCCCTTATACTTTTTTTGACTCAAAAAATCGATGTTTTTTAAAAATTTTTTTTGGTATGCAGAATTGAAGAGCATATTAAAAATAGTAGAAAAAAACACTTTCTGAATTTTTAAACATATTTTTTAGGTGTTTTAGGAGAAAAAAATGGGTAAGTGTTTGATTTTTGCAGTTCATGTCATCAAACTGCCATAAATGCCCTGTAATTGGTACATTTCATAGTTTGTTACATAACTAGATTTCTTTAGCTTCAATATAGGGGGTATATCATTAAAATCGGAGCATGAATTAGTCTCAATATGACGTCATGAAACGCTAAAATCAAACATTTCTTTAAAATGTACCTAAAACACCTATAAAAAATTTAATGACAAGGGCCCTTATACTTTTTTTTACTCAAAAAATCGATGTTTTTTAAAAAAAATTTTTGGTATGCACAATTGAAGAGCATATTAAAAATAGTAGAAAGAAACACCTTCTGAATTTTTAAACATATTTTTTAGGTGTTTTAGGAGAAAAAAATGGGTAAGTGTTTGATTTTTGCAGTTCATGTCATCAAACTGCCATAAATGCCCTGTAATTTGTACATTTTATAGTTTGTTACATAACTAGATTTCTTTAGCTTCAATATAGGGGGTATATCATTAAAATCGGAGCATGAATTAGTCTCAATATGACGTCATGAAACGCTAAAATCAAACATTTCTTTAAAATGTACCTAAAACACCTATAAAAAATTTATAAAAATTCAGAAATAGCTTTTATTTTCTATTTTTAATATGCTCTACAATTCTGCATACCAAAAAAAATTTTTCAAAAATGTCGGTTTTTTGAGTCAAAAAAATGACAAGGGGTACCCCTTATACTTTTTTTGACTCAAAAAATCGATGTTTTTTAAAATTTTTTTTTGGTATGCAGAATTGTAGAGCATATTAAAAATAGAAAATAAAAGCTATTTCTGAATTTTTATAAATTTTTTATAGGTGTTTTAGGTACATTTTAAAGAAGTGTTTGATTTTAGCGTTTCATGACGTCATATTGAGACTAATTAATGCTCCGATTTTAATGATATACCCCCTATATTGAAGCTAAAGAAATCTAGTTATGTAACAAACTATAAAATGTACAAATTACAGGGCATTTATGGCAGTTTGATGACATGAACTGCAACAATCAAACACTTACCCATTTTTTTCTCCTAAAACACCTAAAAAATATGTTTAAAAATTAAGAAGGTGTTTTTTTCTACTATTTTTAATATGATCTTCAATTGTGCATAGCAAAAAAAATTTTTAAAAAACATCGATTTTTTGAGTCAAAAAAAGTATAAGGGGTACCCCTTGTCATTTTTTTGACTCAAAAAACCGACATTTTTTAAAATTTTTTTTTGGTATGCAGAATTGTAGAGCATATTAAAAATAGAAAATAAAAGCTATTTCTGAATTTTTATAAATTTTTTATAGGTGTTTTAGGTACATTTTAAAGAAATGTTTGATTTTTGCGTTTCATGACGTCATATTGAGACTAGTTCATGCTCCGATTTTAATGATATACCCACTATATTGAAGCTAAAGAAATCTAGTTATGTAACAAACTATAAAATGTACAAATTACAGGGCATTTATGGCAGTTTGATGACATGAACTGCAAAAATCAAACACTTACCCGTTTTTTTCTCCTAAAACACCTAAAAAATATGTTTAAAAATTCAGAAAGTGTTTTTTTAATCGATTTTATGAACGGTCTCTTGAAAATTATAAATTCTGTCCATAAAATCGAATCATATATCAATCGAGTTTATGAACGGTATATGAAAAGAATAAAATTCTGTCCATAAAATCGAATCATTTTTTAATTGATTTTATGAACGTTCTATTGAAAATAATAAATTCTGTCCATAAAATCGAATCATATTTCAATCGATTTTATGAGCGGTATATGAAAAGTATAAAATTCTGTCCATAAAATCGAATCATTTGTAATCGATTTTATGAACGGTCTATGAAAAGTTTAAAATTCTGTGCATAAAATCGAATCATTTTTTAATCGATTTTATGAAAGGTCGCACTTATCTCTTGAAAATTATAAAAATTCTGCTTGTTAAAGTGAGAGTCTTTGAAAGTAAAGTGAGAGTCTTTGGAAAATAAAAATAAAAATAATTTAGAAGGCTACAGTCAGCTGTGCGGATCGTTTAATATCCTATCTGTTGCAACATATTGTTAGGCGGGGGTTAAAATCATATATGGACGAAATATTGATATTATCAGAACCAATGACTTTTCATCAAAAGTTTTTTCGAATATTTTACAATGTGACCTAGAAAAGTTTTTTACTAAAAACACCCCCAAAAAGTGGGCGTGTGTATAAACAAAATGTAGATTTTTCAAAATTCCTGACCATTATGCCAAAAATAACGTTTTTCTTAAAAGTAAGCGTGGCAGTGGGGGGGTTTCAAAAATGTTTACACTTCTTCTGCTTCGTCGGATAGAGAGTCTATATACAAAATTTTAAAATTCTAGCTCAAAATTTAAGGCCCTAAAACCGGTGACGGACGGACGGACAGACAGACATGGCTAGATCAGATAGCGATTCTGAGTCGATCTACTTCGAGGTATATCTATCGAAATTATTGCATACCGATCTGAGTCGATCTACTTCGAGGTATATCTATCGAAATTATTGCACTATGTTACAAACTTAATGTCAAACTATATAAACCTATGGATAGGGTAAAAACGACCCCCCATTTCCGGCTGGTATCTGATAGTCAGAAATATTCGAGAGTCTAAGAAACAGTTTCCCTTTTCTAGATACAAGTATTTTAGAAACATTCTTGAGTGAAGTGTATTAAATAATAAATAAATTTAAATTAACATAAACACAAATGTATTAATTATGTATCTCACCTATTGTAGTCTTCAGTTCAAATTCGTAAACATCGCCACGCACTAAAACAGCTGCCATGGCTGTGCACGATTTTGTTTTGATACATCCATCTGGGAATCCAAAACACGTTTTACTTCTGGCACAGGCACTGTAGAAGGGATCGTCTGCTCTGGGCTTTGGGTTCTCAATTAGGTTATGTTTAATGTAACGAATTTACTTACTTACCACTGGAGCTGCTTGTTCCGGCTGTGGAATATATGACCTCCTGGTAGTGCTTAAAGGTGGTTGTGTGCTAGAGATACCGATAACTGGGGGTGCAGCATCGCGCTTTACAATTTGAACGGGATTCGATGGGATACCAACCCAAAATGTGTCGTATGATTGAGCCACCGTTGAACTAAGAAAAAACATTATTTGCACAATCCCTAGTATTAGATAATCGCATCTACTTACTTAAACACAATCTGACCAAGGAAATCCACTGGGCATTGCCATTCAAGACTAACGCTAACTTTTGGGCCAGCATTCGAATGGGTTGCAGAATTATTTACCGAATTCTCACAGTTCATAAGCTTCGCCGAACCATCTATAGTAGGATTGAATTGACCAACCTGAAAAAAAGTTGCATTTAGTAATTTCATAGGAACACTTAAAATTTGCTTACAATTTGATAAGGTGGATTGCGGTTTCTTGCTTGCACCATGAAACCTCCAAAGGAAAGACCTTGTGGTGCACCAATAATCTGTACTCCCAGAGTCTGTCCTTGTCCAATCACTGCCGATGTCGTCTCTATACGAAACGGTGGCACAGAACTGGCCGGTGGTATTCCACCTGCGTGGAATGGTAGCATAGTGTCACATACTGTTTCGGGAGCACCTTGTGGCAAACTCGATGTATTATGTGTCCATGAAATGATTAATACCACCACAGTAGCAACCAAATGTTTTCGCTGAATCATATCTGCAAAAATTAAGCAATCATCGTTATAACAACCATTTAAGTGGCATCACGATTAAGTCATCTTTCCAGTTGGTAATTATAATAACGAAGATGGTTTGATTAAGGAATGATATCTTGGCACAAGAGCAGCATATTACACTACACGCAAAGTGAAAGCTGGCCTATAGAATGTGCAATAGAGTGCGTTTAGATCTGGATTTATAGAAATTTTGCCAAATGTTACCGCTTTAGTTTAGGTTTGCCTTCGAGCGGTATAGATAAAAATATGCAATTAAGTTGCGCTATTGTAAAAGCAAATTACTGTCGAGACTTCGTAGTTTACGTAAATTTTTGGGAGTGACTTGGAGACATATGCGAGACCACAAAGTGTGACCATGAATGTATGCTTGAGTGAATACAAAATGACTTACTTGTGCAACGAACCATTTCATTTTTTGATTAACTTGACTAGAAGGACTTAGTTTATTATGCCAAAGCCGGCTATTGACATTTGATTAATTCATTTTCATTAGATAATTTTTCTATGCGCATGCAATATTAAGTCGGTGTCTTTCAGTCTACTACTTTGTCTATTGTCGGGTATGCATTTTTTTGGTCGGCTACTACCTCAATTAGGTTGAGTAAAGGTTAATTAGTTCCCTATGTCATTCTGTTGGCGAATCAGATAGTCGCTGTGGTTGAATATTTTCGCATCAGGTGACTAGATACCTTAGAAAACAATGTCTAGTTGTTTTTATTTATGGTAAATTTTGCTTGAATCTAGATACGTAATCATGCATGTTGTATACATATGACTATACAGCCTGGTATGAGCCTGGCCCTCAACCAACATGCCTCTCCAATTAACCCGAAACTTTTGTGAGCCACATAAGTCGAGGTTTTTCTCTACTGCGTCCGACTTATGGGCTGGGAATCGAAGACTCTGCGAGCAGGAGTATTGGTGTCCATTCTTTCTACATGTCAAAACCACCTCAAACGTCCAATGTGGAGTTTATTGTCTAGGGGCATGTCGCCGTAAAGCTCGTTCTCCATAGCACTTCAACCCAAACCGGAACGAAGAATTTTCCTCTTGAATCGACCAAGGATTTCTTCATCCGCTTTTGAGATGTTCCATGCTTCAGCGCCGTTGATCTTGACTGGGATGATCAGGGTCTTATATAGGATCTCCTTAGTAGTTCGAGTGGGGGCTTTACTACTAAATTGCCCTCTTAGCCCGAAGAAACAGCGTTTGGCAAGAGTAATTCATCGTATACTATCAGATGAGATGTTGTCAGAGTTAATAGCGGAACCGAGGTAGACAAAGTTCCATACTACCTCAAAGTTATATCTGTCAATGTTGACGTTATGTCCAATTCGTCGATGTTTTGTGTCCTTTCGTGTTGACAGCATATACTTCGTCTTGCCCTCATTTACTACCAAACACTTATTTGACGCGTCCTTCTCTATACTAGCAAAAGCGGCCATAAAAGCTCTGGCATTTAACACAATAAAATCACGAGTAGTTGGACGCTGCCGCACAGAGATAAGGGCTCTATGTAACCAGAAGAAAGTCCAAATTATCTGGGTGCCAGGACATAATAACGTTCCAGGAAACGAAAAAGCAGACGAGCTAGTCAAACTAGGATCGTCCAACTGCATTTCCTTATGCGGTAGCAGGGTTACACCCCCACTTACTTCTAAAAAAAAACAGACAATTACTAGATTCATGCAAAGCGATTTAGAATCTAGGTGGCAAAACATTAACACATGCAAACACACCAAATACCTTTGGCCGGAAATACGCGGTAGCTCTGAAAAGAGCTTTCATTTCTATAGCGGTGAGAGTGATAACAGGTCACAACCTGTTGGGTAAGCACTACCATAGAACTGCGGACTAGCTGACTCATACCAACTATGCAGGAAATGCGACGACTCAGAATTCGAGGAGGATGTCTCATACCTATTCTGTGACTGTCCCGCGATCGGCAACAGCCCCAATAAACTCCTTGGTAGCTTCTACATTCGACGAGGACCTAACGGAGCTGGCAACGAAACCTATAGCGCAGATCGTCCGTTTCTGTTGCAAATCGGGATGGAGCAAACATCTATTTAAAACGGATGGAACAACGCAGATAACAACATAAGTATCAGACTCTTTATACTTTCAAACATTCTTTTCAGGTACTAATCTTTCAACAAAGAGTATTGATATGGGCCCGAGTTTGACGACTCACCTGAGCGCCAAAAGCTTCTCGCGGAGAAGATACAACCGCGAACTCTATGAGCTGTACCAAGATGTGGATGTATTCCAAAAAGCCAAAACACGTCGACTACATTGGCTTGCCCAGATCGACCGAATGGAAAATAATGCTCCAGGTAAGAGGATCTTCTAATCGCAGCACTCAGGTTCGAGAAGACAAGGAAGGTTCGGTCTTCCGAACGGCCAAGTCATCGCGGATAACAGAGCGCTTGGTCTGGAGTGCCCGGGATCGTAGAGGATGGAAGGCTGCAGTGTCTCCGACAGATACTCTTCACTTATAAAAATAAATACTTTGGTGGAAGTCACTTTTAAAGGCGGGCACGTGTTTTTATTGATATATCAGTCATTAAGCAAATCTTACTTGATATAATATTTTCTACCGAATCAAGGAAAGTAATTTAAATTAAAACTTTTGAAGTGTAGATAAGCCGTTAGGTGTCTAATTGGCAAATTAATAGCTTAAAAGAATTTCTATTATTTCGGGACAAACATATAAATAGAGCACGTGCATTTGTAGTAAAAGCCTGTTCCCACTTCCGCTATCGCACCTCGCATTTTAATTACATGCCTTAATCTTGATATTGCTGTTATAAATGCTATCAGCTTTCAACTTGTTAGCGAATTGAACATTTGGGACATGAGCAAATAATAATTATAAGTTGAGGTACGACAACGCAATTTAATTCTTTAATACCTGGCCATATATTAGGTGAACTATTGAACTATTTTATGTTGTAAAAGAATTTTGTAGCTATTATCTGATTCAGATAGCTTATGTCGTAGCATTATCATTAAGTAATAATGATAGTTAATTATTATACGTACATTTTAGGGGAACTTGTGTCGGCATCTGTTGCATAAAATCCTTTTCATGTTTTAGATATGGCGACGCACTATCGAAATTTTTCATCGCTTAAACATTTACTACTTTATCAGCATATTGCAGGATATTTCTGCTTATTCAAGTGAGGAATTGTTAACCTCATTTTAATGAATTTTTAGGCTACGAGCCAGAAGTACGAAATTTCGGTACATTAACTCTCCAAAAGATAAAGCAAAACAAATGGAAGAAATTTTTGGAAAAACATCTTTTAAGTGATGCTGTAGGTCAATTTAGAAAACAGTCTTAGAAAAGTATTTAGATGATGTGTTTGCTTACATTTTGTCAATATATTTTGGTATTAAGCAACGCATACTTATTGGGCGAAAAACCACTTGGCAATAAATGGCCCTTTGTCTCTCTGCCGCTCGTTGCGCACGACGTGGTAAAATGGCGTAACATTTTTCAATAAGGACATGAGATGATATTTTAATTTGAACGCGTTCATATGACCACCGGGACCAGTTTAATTCTCTTCAAAACATATCGGCCGGGATATTTTCGTTTTTATCTTGCTGGCATAAACCAATGACTTCACCAAGACAACAAAATCCAAAGCCGTTTAGTCGCACGAGCGAGGTCGCGATTTGCATGATGATGGTGGTTGGATGTTGTAGAAGAACAGTAGACTCTGGTCAGCTTTAACCTAGTAATACCCAATGGCTGTAACTCTGGCTAACTCGGCCCTTAGCTAACTGCCTCCAGTTGCGCACTCCAAGTTTGTTGAGGTCGGTTTCTACTTGTGCGCGCCACTTAAGGCGAGGTCTTACTCTACTGCGTCCGACGTCTGGCTGGGAATCGAAGACTCTGCGAGCCGGAGTATTGGTGTCCATTCGTTCTACATGTCCTAGCCATCTTAAACGTCCAATGCGGAGTTTTTTGACCAGGGGCATGTCGCTGTACAGCTCGTATAGTTCTTGGTTGAATCTTCGTCTCCATAGCCCGTCAACGCAAAAAGTTTTACTAAAGTGTAAAAAAGCAAAGTTACAGGGCTCGAACAAAATGCTGTCGAGATGAACAAAGAAATATCGTAGTTGAGACACAGTCAATGCTGAAGATATGGAAGATCCACTTCTGCAGACTGTTAAGCGGTGATGACGAACAAAATTCCGCTGTCAGGCAGAACTAACCATTCAATATTGGCAACAACAGCGAAAACTGACAACCACCCGACCTGAGTAAATGAAGATAGCAATACATAAACTCAAGCTTTATAAGGCTGCCGGCAATGACGGCCTTCCCGCTGAGCTTTATAAAGTCGACGGAGATGACTTGGTAAGTTACATCCACCAACTCATAAGCCAAATCTTGTCGGATGAATGTATGCCTGAAAAATGGAACCTCAGCATGGTTTGCCCGATCCAAAATAAAGGAGACCGTCTGAACTGCAGTGAATACAGAGAATTCTCGCTGCTCCATCAGTGTCGGAAACGACCTCACCGACACATTCGATACCAAAAAAAGGTTTTAGGCAAGGCGATGCGCTGTCACGTGACTTCTTCAATTTGATTCTTGAGAGGGTTGTGTAAAACTCCGGAGCCAACACGAGAGGCACAATTGTCTAAAAATCGGTGCAAATACTAGCACACACTTGCAGGAACAGAACAAGCGATTTACTAAATAGAACCCGCCCAGATATCGCAAGATTAACGGCGATAGTCACGGGGCACTTGCCAATTGGAGACCATGCGGCCAAACTAGGGATCCAATACAACCCTCAATGCCTCATTTGCGGGAACGCAAATTAAAGACAAATCTTATTTGCAAATGTCTGGCACTACCAAGAGCCAGATTGCGTGCGTAAGATCAACCATTCTTCGACAAACTTAGCAACATCTCGGGTAAAAGGATACAAGATCTAATCCGTTTTCTAAACCTCACTGGCTGAATCTAGACACCGCCTGTATCACATCCAAAACAACAATCATAACAAAGGTCACAAAGGTAACAAAAAGCCACAAAAGTGCTTCTTGGGTTCATGCCGAACCGACACTTCTACCTACCTAACATATGCCAACGAAGTTGACATCTTGCCACGTATGCTAGTATAGAGAAGTAAGGGGCAAAAATGAGTTTAGCCTTAAATGAGGGTTAAACTAAGTATATGCTGTCAACACGAAAATACACACAACATCGACGAATTGAACAAAACGCACCATTGACAGATATAACTTTAAGGTGGGACTTTGTCAACCTTGGCTCCGCTATTAACTCTGCAAAAGTCTCTTCAGAAAGTAAACAAAGAATTACTCTTGCCAACCGCTGTTTCTTCGGGCTGTGAAGGAAATTTAGTAGCAAAGCCCTCCATCTAACTACTTAGGAGATCCTATATAAAACCCTGATCATCCCATCCCGGATCTACGGCGCTGTAGCATGGACCGTATCAAAAGCGATAAAGAAATCCTTGGTCTATTCGAGGGGAAAATTCTTCGAAAAATCTTCGGTTCCGTTTGCGTTTGAGGCGTGTTGGTTGACAACTAGGCTCATTCCGGAGTCCGGACTGTAGCGTCACTTAAGTAAGAAAGTAAAACAACAAACCGAAAATAGTAGTAGGTAAAAATAATTCCGAGTTCTCAATGAGTCTATCGCACCATTGGTTGTTTTCAATTTCTTAATTCTCTATCTGCACAGTATGACATTTCAAAGCACAACGTCATTTGACGCCATTTGTAAACATTAGACACATTCACATTATTACCCACCCTGTGGAATAGTTGGAATCTACAGGTATGAATATAGCCAATGAAATGAGTTAAACTACAAGCACCTTCAATTAACCCTTAACTGCTACATAAATTAAGTATGTGTCTAGAAATAGATATCTATGATATAAAGATGTATTTATGAACTCCTGCTTATTATTTATTAATTTATTCCCATCTGTCTGTCTTACTACGTTTCTATTAAAAAGATTTTCAAGTGTGTTGTAAGATTTTTGATAGGATTTTGTTTGTATGTATCAGAATATAATTTTATGGCATTAGAAATCAGATTCAGAATACTAATCCCGATTTCAAAAAAATATGTCAATACTATAGCAGCTAGGTAATTTTATCGCGTAACATTTAACTTCACTTTTCAACTTTTATAGACGCCCGTATGGTGTCCACCCCCGTAACAGTGTTTTCAAACTTTTTTCTTCGAATTGGGTCGGTGATAAAGAATTGAGCGGACATAATTAAATTTTGGACACGCAATGAGGTACCTAGTGATTGTACCTTGTTCTACTTTCTTGACCACTTTCCCTTGTTATGTATGGGTGTTTTTTCTTGGTTATGTGTATATAAATTGATTTTATTAAACTGAGCTGAAATTATTCATTAGTAACTGTATAGTTAACGAAAGTGTTTTTTATTTCTCACTGTTGATTTTGTATTCTATCACTGTGTATATCTATATATAGATTTGAATCATAAGATGCAAATACATTTTTTTTTGGCGCAAAGGAGTAGTTCGTACCTGTCGCATAACTTTTTCTCATAACCGTTCATGTATGCGTGTATACTTCTTGCACAATGGCGGGACCTCTTGTTTAAGGCTGAATCTGAACGTCTGAGTTGAGATGAACTTATCTTGACAATGGTTATTACTCGAGTGATTTGTCAGATCGTCGCAAGAGGAGAGGTGTTGTTACGGCTTCTCCTAAGAAAATAGCTGGGGCTCAAAACTAATCCAGAGTAGTGGACAGAATTTGGGAAAATGAAGTATTAGAAAATAGGCCGAAAGGCAGTAGATTTAAGTTGTTAGCCTGTAATTTAGGGTGCCCGCATTGGGCAAGTAAGTTAGTTAAGTAGTTGATAAGTAGGCTAGTTTTTTCATGAGTTTTTGTCTAGCATGTAAGTTAGTTGTAAGAATATTTAAAATAAAAATTAATACAAAAAAAAGGAGAAAAAAAGTCTAAAGTGTGACTTAGGGCCCAGTTATAGCTATCATTGAAAACTCTCATTGGAAACTTTCTTTTACTTTTTTCGGCTTTTTTATAAATTCAATCATTGGCGAGTTTATAAGGAACTATGGGGGTGACATTTCAATTCCATCATGTATTGTGTTCCAATGAAGTTGTTCGATGACAGTTCTAACTGGGCCATAAGGGTCCAGAAGTTCGTAAAGCTATAACTGGGCACTTATAGTCAGCGTGCCCACTTACACAACAATTGACGTGTGTCAATTAGATTTTTCTACTTTTCAACATTTTCACTACGCCACTACCAAAAATTTCAAAACACTGCGACTTGAGAAAAAAACATATGAGAAGGCAACAATACGTTGTGCGGACCATTTGGTACCCTATCCCATCCCATCCTTAAAACTAACACGCCTAAAATGTAAGCTTTATGGCAAGGAAATATTAAAATTGCCATTGCCACAAAATGTTGTTCAAAATCTTTTATGGTTCGACAAAAAATAACGTTTTTCTCCTGCATATGGTATGACGTAGGGTACAGAAATGATTTAAGATGTAAAACGCCTCCAAAAAGTGGGCATGGGTTCAAATATTGTAAGGACGAAATATTTGTTTTGTCAAACGCAATGATCTTGCATCAAAAGTTTTTTTCGAATATAGGTATTAAAATTTTATAGAAAAAGGTTCTTATTTTACTGAAAACGCCATCAAAAAGTGGGCGTGACTGTTGTTCCATTACTTTATAAAAAATGGGCGCGGCAGTGGGTGGATTTTGAAAATTTTTACATTTGTTCGTACATGGATCACATGTACCTTACAAGAAAACCTTACTTTGAGGTATAACTAGCTTAATTATTTCTCTATGTTACTAACTATGTATCCAAACAAATATACCACTATGGGATAGGGTATAAAAAATTTGATAAATTTAGTGCAATGTTTTAACGATTCAATGTTTCGGACTGAGTCTATGCATTGTAGACGCATTTCCACATTACAGTGGATGTATTCGGGAATTGAGTGCAGAGTGGAGGCTCGAAGTGTATTTGCAGTTTTGAGGACGACATTGTTAAATTCAGGTTGAGATTTAAAGTCTAAAAAGAACGGCTTAGGCCTTAGGGGAGTATAGTTTACGAACTAACCAACATTATATGCTAAATTTAGAAATATTACCACTTAGCAGTGCAGCAACAGAGAGGTGTTTTTCGACAGTTAACAACATAAAGACTTATTTAAGAAACAATTTAAATGTAAAAAGAGTAAACAATCTACATTTCTCTGAAGGTTTACTTTTGGAAAATAAAAGTACCTACGTCTGACCCACCAGAGTAATGCGAAGTTGACTGCTAAGCCAAACGCTGCGGGTTCAAGCTCCAGCTTTGGCAGCATTATTTTTCTACATAAATCGCCTGAGGCCAATTGTGCGATAATATGAGACAAAATAAATCTTTGTCTCCTCCTCTGTCAGTAACGAGATTTATGTTTCGTTCTATGTGTATATCTGTCTCTTTCTGTTGTATTAATGTCTTGCTCTGTCCCAGTCGATGGCATCAGTCATGTCGCCAGTGCTGTTGTGTGTAAGTAGTTCGTTGCATTCATGTGTAAAGTACTGTGATATCAATGTCAATGTCAATATCTTTTGTCAAATAATACCAATTTATTGACGGCTAATTCATTAACAAAAATGTCAAATGCAGCAAAAATATGCATGTAATACATAAATGCACTATATGAAAATAAACTTTGAAAAGAAATATTTTCTCTTATCACTTCAATTAACTGTGGAGCACTACGATTTTGGAGATATTCTCTAAAATTTGGAAAAAAAATTAAGCATAAACAAGATGTCTCTTGTTTTCACAAAATTCGCTAGAATTGCAACAGTATTTTTGCTAAATTTCTCTCTCTCTCACGCTTTCTGTCTGTTTACCACCTCCATTGACGCAGTATTTATCTCATTCGAGATGAGTTAAACTGACATACATATTGACATGACAATTGCCTTGGGTAGTTTTTGACAATTCGCAAGCTCCTTGGCTTATGTGAGGGTTATAAGCGACTTAATTGATGTTGACTGTTCGAATCACAAATCGCGTATGAAAGCCCAATGACATTTTTAACTTTGTTCTACCCCACAAACAACGTTAAAGAATTCAACTATTTCTTAACCCGAACCTCAGTTCCATAGCCTTCAAAACCGGTTGTATGCCAGTTGCACAGGTTTTTATTCCTTTGCACACGAGTATGCTTCAACCGGACAATCTAATACAAAAGCAGCAAATTCCAGAAGTAATTGAAAATGTTACTGCTGATTTCGAGACCAAATTAACTGAGGGCCACCCCAGAGATGACTACAAGGAGCTATTGTAGATCACTAGACGGTAATGTTGTGGGTTTTAGAACTCCAGGAGCCATTCATCACGCTCGATGGATGGCAAAGGTTATTTTCTGCTTAAAAATGTTAATTTTTCGTCGTCAATTTAAGATGTCCAAAGAAGAAGAAAATTGTATGCGTGCTATTTCTGTTTTCCTAGTTAAAATTTATTGTTAAGCTTGGTTCATTGCTCCAAAAGCTCATTTTGCACCAACGCAATATTTATATATTTACATAATCTGTTACACTATAAAGAATGTGACAAGGACATTGTGGAAATAGCCCTGACCAAATTTTCGAACCATTTGAGGTATTTGAATGCAAAGTTGGTGGGATTGTCGTTTTTTGATCCCACCATTACAGACGATGAAATGTTGTTAATGGCTAATAAATTGCTCACTAGCACAAATGAACCTTCAGAGCACGCTAGGGTTGTAAATCCAAAAATTAGGAATGAAAAATTAAAAGAGGTAGTCGGACCCGACCTTACGCCGTGTGTCAATTGATAGTTTTTGACATTAGTATGGTAAATAGAGACTTCAAAATTGTAACCTGCTCCACAGCTCGCTAAATTTTATCCAGTGGATGATTTTTGACATTTGTTATACCTACTGAGGAGTGAGAGAGATGGAAATCATTAATCGTCATTACCAGTGTTCACATGTGGCGGGAAAATAGCACATCATTCAGATTAAGAAATAAAAAGCAAAAAACAGCCTTTTTGAAAATGGCTGGTTACAAAAATGTTATGATTTATATCGTTTCGCTATATTTGAACAAAGTAGAATGGATAACACAACAATATTTTTGTTACAGATAATAATAAACAATTAAGGGTTTTGAATGATTTCTCTAAAATCTATTCTTTTTCTTTTGGGAAACGATTGAATACATTGATATTGACACAGCAAAAAGCCAATTTTTTTACCCCTGCAGGAATCTCAAAAATTAGCCAGTGGATAAAAATCTAACCCGCATTTTAACGCAATTGACACGCGGCCTTAGTTACATGATTAAATATTTAAACTGTCTTCAAGCAACGTTGCTTAAATTATTAATTTATACTTTTGACGAAAACATTTGTCTTGAAGTTCCATTAGGTTAATTCTCTGTTTGTACAGTTCTGCTCTACGGCGCCGAAGCATGGACCGTCTCAAAAGCGGATTAAGAAATCTTTGGTCGATTTGAGAGGAAAAGTCTTCGAAAAATCTTCGGCCCGTTTGCGTTGACGGGATGGTGACGAAGATTCAAACAAGAACTATACGAGCTGTACAGCGAAATGCCCCTGGTCAAAAAACTCCGCATTGGACGTAAAAGATGGCTATGACATGTAGAACGAATGAACACCTATACTACGACTCGCAGAGTTTCGATTCCCAGCCAGACGTTCGACGCAGTAGAGGAAGACCTCGCCTTAAGTGGTGCGCACAAGTAGAAACCGACCTCAATTCACTTGGAGTGCGCAACTGGAGGCAGTTAGCTTAGGACCAGACTAATTGGAGAGGCAAGTTGGTTGAGGCCCAGGTTCATTCCGGACTGTAGGGCCACTTAAGTAAGTAAGTAAGTAAGCTGATGGTCTTGTTTTCAGTTATCATATTCGCTAAATTTAAATCATTTACAATAGAAATTTAGCGTAAGTCCATTTTTATTGATTTTTTTTTCACTTTTTAACATAGAAACTCAGAATAAATATGAAAATAAAATTTTTAGATGGAAATTCTAGGATCTGTCAAAATTCATTTTGGAATGGCTCTTAACAAGCTAAAAACGTGGTCGATTGTGTTTACCTAAATTAAGCGACATCTAAGCAACGTTGCTTAAGTGTAAAAATGTATTACAAATAGATACTGATTTTGCAATTTAGTGATACTTAGAGGTGCTTTTGGGTTAAACAACCTCTAAAATTTCTTGATAAATAATACTGTTAATCACACGGGGCTAATGTATTAAACTTTTCGCACAACTGATTGTATCCTTCCCATAATGTTTGTTAATGCAAAATGGAGTCTCTTGAAGCGCATGTGGTTTTATTTCTGTCAAATAAGATCTTCACCGCTGTTGAGATTTTTTGTTGAAATTCAGGATTTTTTTTAAACTTTTGAAGAGCCCACTTCGAGAAGGTTTAGCTTTTGAAGTTCTCAAGAGGCTTCAGTTCATGAGTTGATCTAAGATCTAAGCTCGAATTTATATACTATAGCATGTACAGCCTGTCTGGTGCGATGATTAGTACTCCCGGTAATTGGAGTAAGTGCTCTCTAAGATGAGACCGCCGACTTAGCATTCGGAACATCACCATGATAAAATCTGACGTTTCGATGTTGAATTATAGACAAATTTAAGGGTGCGTTTGTAATAAAAGAGAAAACAATTTGCTAAGCACCTATCACAAATTCATTTCTGTAATTGGCAAAATTATAAAAAACATATAAAAGCAATTTGCTTTGCTGCTGCCGCATTTCATAAAGTTTCCATTATCAGTTGAAGAGTATTCTAATCTAAAGTATTCTAAAACTAAAACTAAAAACGACTTTATAAAATCGCCAGATTTCCTAAGATTATAGGAATAATTGACAGCCCTCATATGAAAATTAAGAGACAGGAGAGGTAGGACCAAATTTTTTTTCTTGTTTTTTTCAAAGCCGGCAAACGCACAAACAGCTGAAATGTTTTTGATTATGACTTTTAGTCGTGTTTGAGAGTGTTTCACTGACATTAGGTTTGTTTGATTGTCATAACTGGCACTTTTTAGGTGAGTTTGACTTAGAGTTCTTAGGGTGTGTTCATTAGCATCTACTGATAAGCGCCACGTTAAAAAGAGTCTATTATTAAAAATAAGTTAAAGCAAGCTTTTAATTTAAAATAGCTCATAACCAGTGTGGAGTTAAACCCTTAAACATCGAATGACTATAAATTTGCGCCAATATGTTTAGTTATCTCAATTTAATTGAAAGTATTTTCAAACAGTCCGCACCAGATAATTCAAGGTCCCACACAACATTAGTATATGGGTGATTCCCAGTCATAGATTTGTGGAACACAAACCTGGCTCAATACTAATATAAACAAAACACTCTCGTTATTAAAAAAAAAAGGCACAGCAGTTGGCTGTAAGATTAAATTTTATTATAAAAAAACCTGTTTCTGGTTCATTCATTTCCGTCGCAATAAAATGTTAAGTCTGTTCCCCACCTTAAAACAAGTCGTGGTAGGAATAGGAACTGAGCGACTTTGATTCCAACACTGCCTTCGGATGAATTATGACTCAGAAAACAAAATATTTTATATTACATATTCTCTGCAGCACAAGGCTGACTCACGTGATGACTACGGGAACGCACGGATTTCCCACAAATACTGAATAACACGCATTTGAGTTCATGGCGAATTATGCTCATGAGTAACAGACGTCTCGTGATAAGTGATTAGTTATTTCCCAACAATTCTATCAAGACCTTTGCAATAAGCCGAACAAACACAATAACTATAACTGACATCTGTCTGAAGGCGGGCAAATGATTGAATCTACATTAACATATAGCAAGATGTCATTGTACGATATTTCGGACAGGAACAACCCTCGGATTTAAAAGCTTAAAATGGTTTAACATAGAGATTAAATAGCATTAAACAAATTTCAATTAAATGAATGATTGAAGGCATGAAAAGTAAAAGGAACGACTTTAAACAGATTGACAAGTAAAACCGTGCGCCGCAACATTTGGTATACAAACAGTATTCGACAGTTAACCTTGAAACAAACAATGCGCCGCGCCGCGTCATTCCAAAACGTATGTCAGGTTGATATACGAGTTCGTTTAGTGCATACCTAACGGGTGGCTTTAACTAACGACTTATTCATTCCAACATTGTAATGGATTTTTAAATCCCTGACTTGTTCAGAGTGACCTTTCGTTTGTTTTAATATTTTGGTAGGTACAACAAATCACAATTGAATGTAAATCAATCCGAAATATCTTCAATTATTTTGAATTTTAAATTCAACCACAAGAAATTAGTGAGATACAAATGTTTCAATGTTAACCATATAGCCATATGTTTACCCTTTTTAATTATAAGGATTGAACACAGAAGCATGAAGCTTTGAGCACAACAACAATTAAGGTCAAACTTGATAGATCTGTGGTTATATCTCATTAACCACAATTGTGGATACCAAAACATTCAGTTTTCTCACCGACAATTCAACATCTACATTAATTCCTACGACAGTACTCTTGACTTCAGCCCTTTATGCCCGGTTTTTCAGATGACGCACTGCATACAAGAAAAATTGTTCTATGGCGGGTCGAACTGGCACAGCCCGCCATATATTTGGATCTCGTTTCTCATGTGTGCACGTGCACACTGCCCGCCCGTACCAAGAAGCTGGTGAGCAAAAGTTTCTATTTTTTGTTCTTGGTTCTTTGAGCGAAAAACCTTCTTGAGTGCGCGCAAATTATAAAAAAAAATACCGTCATCCTACACAAACGGACGAGTTTCATCTGTAAGGCTTTATAATCTTTGAGTTAACCCAGAGTTTACTAACGCCGAAACAAATTTAATCCAGAGTTAACTCATGAAGCAGTTTTTCAGTACAGGATTAAATTTGATTCCGAGTATGATGATTTGATTTGGTAGCACACATGATTTATCGATTTTGCTGTAAAAAAGCTATCGAAATATATAGACTATGCAGCTGTTTAGTTTATTTTTCCCCAAACAAATGAAAATGCTTTTGTCGCGATCTTACAAGTCTTTTTCTTCTTAAAACAGTCAAACTCAATATTTAAAACAGTTTGGAGTTGTTGGGATCTGAATTGAAATTGATCGTACACGTATTTAATTTCAAAAAATAGATTTGGTATTTTATCATCTGTCAAAAGCATCTGATCATTTAATCCCAGGGTTAACGCACCAAACTTGCTGGGTTAACTCGAAGTTAACTCTGGATTTAAATTGACTGAAAAACTACTTTCTCGAGTTAACTCGCAGGAATCGGAAGTAGAACGCAATATTGCTCTTCTATCATGTTTTTTTCTATACGACTTTTTGTTCCTCAAGTAGGACTTGCGATCATCAGCTTCTCCTAAAAATATTCCACTTTCTTTGAAAAGTGGAATATTTATATAAATTTGTATTCCACTTCAGCAATTTTTACTTTTTCTTACAAAGAAAAAGGTATAGTTTTCGTAAAAATGTCCGACCTCGAGATTCTCGTTGATTCTAACATTATGATGATAGCGGAACCCAAAAAAAGTGTTTTTTTTTTTGTAAATCCGTCTGCCCGTAATGGAAGTTCCAGCCTAAACGGCTTGATCGATTTTCTTGTTCATATCCACGTTTGTTGTGGTCATAATTCTAGGTCCATTTTGTTTACTTTTAGCCAATTTATCAAGGTGGCCTGTCATATTATACAAAATTTCAATTTGCTTGAAAACAGCTAAAACGTTTTTGATTAAACTTAACATATAAAATAAGTATATTTGTTCCAAAAAGCTGCATGTCCGTTTTTTTCCGAGAAAATCCATATAACTGATTTTTGAATTTGAATTTATGCAATATAAGGAAAATTGTCAATTTCTCGCAAACTATTTGGTCAAATCGATTTAAAGTAACTTTGCTAAGCCCATGTTACTCTTAATTTAAATTTATCGATTAAAATAACTTCAAACACTTAACCAATTGCTTAAAACTATCAATCTTCGCAGTTCACACAAAAACCATGTGCTTATTCAGGTGACACCAAAAAAGATGTAGTTTTCCATATGCCATGATTTGGAAGAGATCCAGAGAATAAACAACGGTGGTTTCAGAATTATTCTTTTTCATACATTCCATTTTTGCAACATCATAGACAAACAGTTAGCAACAAGAAATAATGAATTCACGTTCAATATTTGGAATAAATGAACCCCATACCCTCGAAAAATGTTGTGTCCATTTCGATGAAGCGAAGTGTAAGTAAATGTTGAATTGTTTGCAAATGCAGTTGAAATACCATTTACCTTGAGTTTGAAGAGGAAGTTTAGATTAGGAAAATCAAAGGACCAAGATTAGAATCCTGAGGAACACCTTTTTTCAGAAATCTTGACCCACTCAAGACATCAAAGACATTTACTGCTACCTTGAGTTTGAAGAGGAAGTTTAAATTAGGAAACACAAAGAACCAAGTACTGGACCCGGAGGAACAACTTTTTTTTAGAAATCGTGACTAAATCATGACACCACAGACATTAAACCTCTGTTTCCTATTTTTTTTAAAACCATTGCAGCCATTTAAAACTTGGACAACCAGCATTTTAAAGTTTGTTTAGTAGTATAAGCATCCAGAAATCCGACCCGATTCAACTGATTCAATGATGGGTAGGATGCAAACGTTGGTAACTATAAAATTACAAAAAAAAAAAAAAAAACTAATAACATCAATGCACCCCTCTTACTCGGACATTTGCAACTTGCGAGTGCGATATTTTTTTTTTTTTTTTTGAATACCAATGTTCGCATGTACGATAATTTTATAACAAAACCACCAACACCAACATCTTCTCAGAAAGATTAAATCTTGTTATACGTTGTATTAGGTATATCAAGGTTGAATTTTACATTTCGTTTAAATTACACATCTCGTGAATACATTTTGTTTTATGTACTACTGTACCATTTAAAATCATATTTACATATTATATGTATACCTATAGAAAATAAATGCAATATAGCATTGTTTATGACTTATACAAAATCCGGCTTAGAAACGCTTTTGACAAACAGATTTATTCAAATTTAATGACATAGATATTAATCGAATTCTATTTTAAATTTTAGGTAATATTGTCGCTTTTATTCCTTTAAATGCACGAGCTGAATATTTAATTAGTTTCCGCACTGGAGTGATTTTTCTCTGTAGGTATGTTGTTTCTTAAAAATGACGTCAGTGCAAAGATATTAATTGTATTGGGAACGAGGCCATGTCAAGCACAGGTAGTTTTTTTTAGTTAAGAACTCAAATCAATTTACACCGCCACATTAATGGAATGTGTATTCCATTTTTTTGCACTTAGTTCTACCGCCACCATAATAGATTTAATGATAATTTTCAAGCAAATACCGTCTGCCATACACATATACAAAGTTTGGAAAGTCACTCCATAAGAAATCACATTTCTATATTAATAATGACACTTTAAGCACGTTTTCAATTTTGTTTTAATGGAGAAACAATTTTTTTTTTAGAAGTGGGCCATGAACAACATTTTAATGGCGACAGTGCAGGTTCCACTTTTTTTTTTTGGTTTCATTTTAGGCAAACAATACAGTCCTCTGATGGTGTCATAGATTATGATTGTGATACTTATGTCGTTTTTTTTTTTTTTTTGTTGACTACCGATCTGTAAAATCTAAATATTCCGATAAGAGCCAACCGTTCGGGTGTGGTTAGAAATCGCACACCACAATGTAAATAACAATCCTATTGTAACGATGTCATTACCTTCTAAAATTGCAGGCAGCACTGTTGAGATGCTGATTTATCTAAGTGAAACTTAAATCACACTTGCAGATCAATTTGGCTGTTAACCAGTACTTCAAAATATGCTGCGTGATACACAGCAAACAAAACGAAAACCACCTCAACAGAGATGTGCTGTTGAAAAAATATGTTGCCACTCCGACACCAAAAAACGAGCGAGAATACCAGACTAGTTCGCGCAATCTAACTAACAGAAAATAAAACCGACCCGACCGTCTCGATCACAAGATTCAAACTAAATGCTTGCATGAACCAAAGACAGGTTAGCTGTCTATCTGTTAGCAGTAATATTCGTACTCATGAAGTCTGTTACTACTTTCCCCTACCAAGTACGTCGTTTACCTTCTCTGCTGGGCCGGACTCTGAATCTTAACGCAGTGTACCTAAATTCCATTCTGTGGTATTTTCTCACTGCTCTCAGCACTGACATTCCAAGAGCAGGTTGAAGCAGTTGAGCAAACTAAGTCAGCCAACAACAACAACAACCCACTCTTGTGCTTGTCTTATTGGCCATGGATCATTTGAGCATACTCATTCGTATCTAATGTGGGTAATGATAGTATGGTACCAAAACGTAGAGCTCATGCTCGGAAGCCCTGTAGTAGTACTTGGCTTTCCATTCATAGTTGCCTTGTATACAACAGGTTGTTCTAATGGCATGGTGGTGATGGTGATTCATAGTCATACTTGTATAATTCTACGAGGCGAAGGGCTAACAACCGCATTCAGAGCTGACCCATTACGGTGTGTGGTTATTGCGTGTTGGAATAAAAGTTGTCATGGTTTTTATTTAGTCCTCGAGCTTTTCAAACCCGTATAGCGAATTTAATGTTTTTTTTCTTATTGTATAAGTGGTTAAATAAATATGAGAGGAAAAAAACGTTAATCGGTGATATGGCAACACTTTCCTAGTTGTCATTTCGCCACTGAATGACCGGTTGTTGTTTTTTTTTTTTCAAAGTAATATTTTCCACTACTACACGTAAAGTAGGTAGGTAGGTACAAATAAAAAGAAATAAATAAACATTGTGTCGAATTATTTCAGAAAACATTAAAGGTATTCATGCAACTTTGTAATTTTACAACGTGGCTTGAGTGAGGGCTTTACTACTGAATTGCCTTTTTAGCCCGAAGAAACAGTGGATGGCAAGAGTTATTCTATCTAAAACAGCACCACTAAATAATGTGGTTTCCCAATTAATTTAATTTCGGTTTAGTAATATATTTATTGTTCGAATTCTGTTCCTGTTATTCTCTTTTCGTTCTCGAAAAAGAGTTTTCAGTTTACCGCTTATTTTTGATGTATACAAGTGACTGATTAAATGTCAAAGTAGCATTTCAAAAGTTTACAACGTTAACCATCTCAGTTTACACACCCAATCTTGTGAGAAAATTCCGATACTGTTGAAAAAGATTTCCCATACAAATTTTGACAGTTCATTTATCACGTCGTAATTTTATCTCGTTTCCAACGTTTTCAACGAGTTTCCGGAGTTGCATGAATATGGATTTTTGTGATTATTTGTGTCGATTGTTTACCGAATATCGTACGGCTGCCATTTTTTCGACAACAATTTCTAAAAAATATGCAATTGGTAGCACATTTCCTATTCAGGCTACGAGCATTCATATCTTGGGAAGTTATCCATGCTTTTAGAAATCTATACAAACTTATAGTACATTTCCATCGAACCGAAATGCGTCATTTCATTACATAAATTCAACATTTGAAAATAGTGTTCCCACGGTGGGTACGATTTGCCGATTTTTAAAATTTCGATTTAAGAAAATCGACAGTCATGATGTCGACTTTCGAAAAGTCGATTGGTAAAAACACCGACTGTGCAAAATGTCGACTCTTATAAAGTCGATTTTAAAAATATCGACTCATAAAAGATCGACAGTGGCAAAGTGAATGACGTTCACATGCATGGGTTGGGTACGATAGACCGCTTTTTAAAATATCGATCGCAAAAAATCGATCCGACAAAATACCGACAAAAAAAAAATTCGATTGGTTAAAATGTCGACAGATCAAAAATTCGATGACAAATATGTCGATTTTTTAAAATATCAATTTTAAAATGTCGACTGTAGTTAAGTGAATGAGGTTAACATCATTCGACATTGAGACAAAAAAAAAACTCCAGGCTAACTGTTTAACTCTACGTACAGAACTCTCCGCTTGATAATGTTGAAAACATAGATGAAACAAATTTTTAACTTGGAGTTTTGTTCAAGTGATTCTATGCTGCAACCCTTAGCGGTAGAGTAAATTCGAAACGTAATGAATATCAGCAGGATAATATCGAATAAAATAAAAATAGCTTGGTGATGGATGGCTTCGTATAATTTTTGACAAAAAATTAATATTTATATATAAGTCTTCCAAAGGTTGAGTAAGCTCTACTATTGTTAACAGCAAACAAACTGTTTGAAAAAGCCTTTCCCATTCCCATGAACTTCTATTTCATGAACAATATGGTAAACATTGGTAAAGTTGTCGAAAATTTGACCGACATTCGAAAAATTTAATTGTATTTTTATGTGTCGAGATTTTAAACTTTCGATATTTTCAAAAATCGATCAAATTTTTTTTCGAGATTTTAGCAAGTGCCGAAGTCGACATTATTGGTTGTTGACTTTTTTTTTGACGGCAATTCGTGCGTTTCCCCACATGCACGCGTATGGTTTTAATTATATCAACCTGCAATTCCTGTTTTATTTTAGATAAAAATCGACAGTTTTACCGACAACTTTTTTTTTGTCGATCAAACTTCAGACGACATTTTAGCAGTCGATGAAATTTTTATATGTCAAGTCGACATTTTTTGTCGAATGCTTCCCTATTCCCACAAAAAAGGAATGGTGGGTGAACGACTGGGTCGTTCGCAGATCTCTCTTTCACAGCGTGTAAATTTGACATTTTTAATGATTTGGACAAAATACACAACATAATTATGTTAGTTAATGCTAAAAATGATATAAATAATGTCGAAATGCGATTATACGAACGTTTATTCCGTTATTGAAAGGAATCGGTGTCAAAGTGATTGTTAATGATTTTCCGTTATTGGCCAAAACTGAAAATTCCGTTTAGGTATAATTGGGACAAAACCAATTATGTGGAATTTATGAAAACAGTTATATATAAATTAAAATTCATTCAATTCAATTTTCTTTATATGGATTTTCTCGAGAAAAAAACCGGGTATACAGTTTTGTTGGAACTAATATACTTATAGTGTATATGAAGTTTAATCAAAATCGTTAGAGCCAATTTGGGAAAATTGGTGTTCTGTATACTTTTCATATGCAGGTAATTACATGGCCAAGAGCAAACAATAACAAATGGCATGGAATTATGACCAAAAAAAAACGCTGGATACGAAGTTTTAAGAAAATCGCTCAAGTCGTTGAGGCTGGAGAGACCAGTACGGACAGACGAACCGACGAGCCGACGCGACGGACGGAATTCCAAAAACCACTTTTTTGGGTTCCGCTGTCATCGTAATGTTAGAATCAATCGAAATCTCGAGGTCAAACATTTAAACGAAAACAATACCTTTCTCTTGGCAAAAAAAAAAAAACGAATAGTATTTTTGTAGTTGACTGTAATTTGCGTTTCAGCCAAACTCAGCATTCTGGAATGTTAAATTGTTTGGCAAACATATATAGCATTTCGGCTGAAATCACAAATTTCGCTGAAATGATGAATTCGGGCTCGGTGGAAACATACTGAATATAAGGTGTTGTTTTATTTTGCACGTGAATTATTTCCTAAGCCTATGTAAAGCAAAAAACGATCCCAATGTTGTTGTCGAAAAAAGGAGAATTGATTATTAGCTGCATATTTTTGGTTAATATAGGTAGACTTGAAATTACGTTGAGTCCGACCAACGATATTTATGTCGCCGGCAGCGGCGTATGCTAGGGATTTTTGCAGAACCCTGTCAAGAATGATGCTGAAAAAGTCACATGGGCATGAGTACGATAAGTTTGTCGCCAAAAATTGATAGCGGTTTTTAGTAGAGAGATCAAAAACGTACTTTTTTGTACTATGGGTGAGGGTCTATCTTCCCCTTTCGGGCGGGAGGGAAATTTAATAAAAAAGTACTAAAAATGAGAAAAAAATATATAAAAAAAACAATAAAGGTAACTATAATACTTCCAATTAAGTAGTACACCGTTTTTTATAAGCCAATGTTTTGTTCTATTACCAAACGAAGTACGATGTTAAGATCGTACTGGAAAATTTTAATGCAAAGGTAGGAATAGATGACATCTTTGGCAGTATTATCGGAAAACATAGCGTACACGAAAACAATTCTGGTAACGGACTTAGTCTTATTGACTTCGTTACGGAACGAAATGGCAGTATAGCTAGCACACGGTTTCCTCACCTCGATAATGGGACATGGCGGTCTCAACCAACGAAATATATCACATTTCTATAGACAAGAGACCCGCATCCAGTATTTTGGTTGTCCCAAGATTCCAAGGAGCTAAAATCGTCTCCGATCACTACCTATTTGCAGAAAAGGTAAGAATACCGATCTACACCACACCACAACAATCCACAAATACAGTGAAAAATGTAATGTCAAAAGAGTGCAATCGCAAGACACCGCCAAGACCTTCGCGCAACTCGTATCCCTTAACACCATACCACCAGCATCGAATGTCGAAGAACAATGGCAATGATGCCAACAAGCCATTTGATCAGCCGCAACTGATGTGCTAGGTTTCTCGCGCCCACCAGCAAGAAATCCCTGGTTTGCTTAGGAATGCCGAGAGATATGCTCTTAGCCAAGAACTAGGCCTACAAGGCTAAGCTGCAGGTGACGACGAGAGCTGCCATCGAGCTCTATAGGAAAAGAAGAAGGGAAGAACACCGGCTTTTCAGAAAGAAGCTAAATAAGCAAGAAAAGTGCTCGATCGAGGATGTAGAGAGGTGCCACTGCAAGAACGATGTTCGCAAGTTTTGAAATGCGCCGATTATAGAGGTATAAGTCTCCTCAACATCGCCTTAAGGATCCTTTCTGCCGTAATATGTGATGGAAACCGTTTACCAATAACCTGATCGGCCCTTATCATTGCAGTTTAAGGCCAGGAAAGTCAACAACCGATAAAATTTTCCCACTTCGGCAGATCCCGGAAAACCCCCAAGAAGTCCGAATGAAATAACCACCACATACTCATCGATTTCAAAGCCGCATAGACGATCTATACAGAGCCATGTCTAGTTTTGGTATACCGCCCAAGCCCGTCCGTTTGTGTACGATGACTGGAGAATAGGAGAATTCTCGCTGCCCCATGAGGATTATGGCAAGGCGATGCATTGTCATGTGGCTTCTTCAACTTTATTCTTGAGGGGTTGTGTAAAGCCAAGACCAGAACCACAAGTAGGTAATACATATTGACATAAATATCAATGTCAATATGAGAATAGTGATCGTTTACTGGGATAGAGATAATAGGATAGGGTATAAAACTATTCACATAGTTGTTTTTAGCCTTTTCATATGTTATTTATTCTGCCCCTAAAAATATTCGGGCATTAAAAAAACCGTATGTGTGATCTGGAGACCGTCATGTCTTCTTATTGATATGGAGTTGAATAAACCTGGCTATAGTGACATTTCGTTCCACAGCGAAGTCAATTGCCTAAGTCTTTTTCCAAGCGTGGTGTCGTGTAGGATGTCTTTTCTAGTTGTTTTATCTGCCTGCCCAATTAACAATTATTCTTCTATAAGGCAATAAAATGTTATTTCCACAAGCAATTATTTCTGTAGGACGGGCTCAGTGGTGCGATAGTTAGTGCGATGAACTGCCCAGCCGTGTAGCAACACCTTAATGACTTTTAAAATGTCAAGAATAGCTTATGTCAACTTCGCCGTTTGGAATCGGCATAAAACAGGAGACCTCGCCATCGTGCAAGAAGTATACACGCAGGCATGAATGGTTGTGAGAAAACTAGTCCTTGAATGGTTGTGAGAAAACTAGTCCTTGGGTTATAAAGAGCCTGTTGCGCCAAAAATTTGTTTTTTGTATTATTTCTGTAGGCCTTATGTAGTACTTGTGCGTGGAGGTTGGGCATTTTTGCAGTCGATTGTTTGGGTAGAAGCCTGTTTAAGACATTTTGCAAGAAAATTCGCAGGCGTAACCGAAATTATGATGGTGTAACCTCTATAAGGTTGTTTTTAAGATTCTAGAGACGGATGTACATGTAACATATATTAAGATGTTTAAAGACTTTTTGCGAAGTTTATAATTTGCTTTATACTTTTAAAGCAAACATTTTTTTCTGTAAGGCTTTTTAGAAAAATTTAAAGAAGTCTTATAGAACTAAATAGCTTATTAAAAGTGAGGCAAATATTTTTCCATAGGACTGCATATAGGTAAAGATTTTACTTCGGTAGTCGCTCATAAGTTTTGTCCAGGAGCACACAGTATCATCATCGCAGTATCATCTTTTTCCTTCGTCGGAGCTTAAATGCATATAGGTCTTATGTTGACTAACTCATCCTTGATGCGGATTATTACAATGCGTTTCCTAATGTCTTCGAAACATAAGACTTCTTGCTATGTATGACACTTAAGCCAAATGCACATCCTATAAGTCGATGTATCTGCCACAGTTTTTCATCCTGTCTTTGCGCGGGCCAACCCATCGTAATTTCTAGATGGCAGCTATGCCTTTGTAGTTGTTGGTATGCAACTCTTTTATTTAATGTTCGCACATTCCTGGTGCAGACACGAGAGTTGCTGTCCTTTTTTCGTTTATCATATGATCACCAACCATAAAATCGGTCCTTGTCAATTGCTTGGCAACATCTTTTCTAGGTAGGTGGGTAGCTAACCCAAATCAGAACCCCCAACTTCAAGAGGCAAGCCCATGTGTTCACTGGAGGACTGCAGGCTGGATATCTCTTGTTTTTATAGTGTTGCTGTTTTTCATCTTGTTTTCAACACTCGAACTTATAAGTCTAGCAAAGTCAATTCTGGTTGGATGAGACATGTATTCGATGTTTACCACTAAGAGGTAAAATTAAGATATGTAATTGATACGGGCGTTGCTAAGTTAACGCTGATCGAGTTTCGCCATTTATTTGTTTATGACAATCTCGAAGATAACGCATAAATCATTTTTTTACTAAACCGGAAAAAATGGTAGACTGCGTGTACGTCTCCTTTAACAAACGATTTATCAATTTCCATGACGTGTGCGTAGTTTTTAATCTAATCAAAGAAAATTGTGAGTTTTGTAAAGTAGTTTTCAAGTAGATTAAAATATATTATCTGCATTTTCAAGTTTTAAGGTATCCAAAGTTAAAAAAAGTGTACTTGAACCGGAGTCTTAATCTGTGATCTAAAGTTTGTTATATAGGCGTGTTTTTTTTTTTATTCTTTGTATAGCGTTTGATAAGAATGTGAAAAAAACTGTAATCAGTGATCTTGCAGTACTTTCGTGTTAGCTTTGTGGTGTTAAATTTTCTTCATTTTACCATGTACTGCACTAATGGTAGATAATGTTGTAATTTTAGTTTTAAAGCAATTACTTCCTTAAGTGGCTCTACAGTCCGAAATGAACCGGGCCTCAACCAACATGCCTCTCCAATTAGCCCGGTCCTTAGCTAACTGCATCCAGTTGCGCACTCCAAGTTGGTTGGGGTCGGTTTATACTTGTGCGCGTCACTTACGGAGAGATCTTCCTCCACTGCGTCCGACGTCGTGCTGGAAATCGAAGACTCTGTGAGCCGGAGTATTAGTGTCCATTCGTTCTACATGTCCTAGCCATGTTAAACGTCCAATGCGGATTTTTTCGACCAGGGGCATGTCGCTGTACAGCTCGTATAGTTCTTAGTTGAATCTTTGTCTCCATTGCCCATCAACGCCAACGGGACCAAAGAATTTTCGAAGAATTTTCCTCTCAAATTGACCAAGGATTTCTTTATCCGCTTTTGAGACGGTTCATGCTTCAGCGCCGTAGAGTAGGACTGGGATGATCAGGGTCTTATATAGGATCTCCTTAGTAGTTCGAGTGAGTGCTTTACTATATCGTCATCCTACACAGACGGGCGAGTCATGGCGGGTCCTCATCAAACCAGGAGTTTGTTGCGCGAGATACCTAGCTCATCAGTTGCGGCTGATCTAATGGCTTGTTAGCATCGATGACATTGTTCTTCGACATTCAATTGCGCTGCGCGAAGGCTTTGTAGTCTCTTGTAATTGCAGTCTTTTGACATTAAATTTGTTGACAGTTTTTCTAATTCGTTGTAGCGTGGCGGATATCCGCATTCTTGTCTTGATTGCAACAAGGTAGTTTTCCGAGTTGATGTTAGCCCCTCGGAATGCTCTGACAGCCAAAATTTTGGATGCGTGCCTCTTGTCTATCGCAATCTGATACGATTCGTTGATCTAGAGACCGCTTTGTTCTCTTATGGATATCGAGGTCCTCTTATGGAGGTTATAACAAATCCGCATCCGAATAGGCGCTGATTCTGCTCACTATAACAAGGCCCGTAGTAGATGTCACATTTTTTTGTTCTCTTTTCGCCTGGCCCATACCATCGTATTTCCTGCATGGTAGTAATGATTGCTGTGTAGCAGTTTTGGGCTTCCGCTAGTTGTTCGCCTGCACCTCTCCTATTTATTGTTCTCACATTCCAGGTGCAGATACTCGGTGTTGGTTTTGCAGGGTTGTCTACAATAAAGACAGTCTTTTCCCAGGCAATTGTTTGCTCGTTGACAATTTGTTTTTTTTCCATGAGTGGGTAGGTAACCTAAAGCACAACCCACCACATGGAGGGTAAGTTCCAATTTATAAGATATCTCAAGGACACCGGGCCATCAGTATCCACTACGGGATAAAGCACTGTTGTTGGCCTTTCGTTCCATCCTGTTTTCTTTTTTGGTCCCTTTCTGCTTTTGCTAAAGGTTCATAAAAAAGATACCCCACAGATACGTCAAGGACACCGGGCCATAAGTATCCACTACGGGATAAAGAGCTGTTGTCGGCCTTTCGTTCCATCCTGTTTTCTTTTTTGGTCAATTTCCGCTGTCGGCCTTTCTTTCCATCCTGTTTTCGTTTTTGGTCCCTTTCTGCTTTTGCTAAAAGTTCATAAAAAAGACCCCAAAGGGGTTGCCGGAGTAGATTCTGTTGAAACTAAAAAAAAGCATTAGGCAGTAGATTTCTGTTTGAATTAATAAGAAAATGTTTAGTAAAACGTTTTCGTTTTATATCGAATCTGCTAATAGATCTGCCACTTCTAGGCAACTCACTCCCTCTGTTTCCGGGAGTCATTTCCCCTCAAATGTCACGTGACTAGAATGGTCGATTGACCAATGAGAGCAGTGCACCGGCAAAGTTAACTTAGTAAAACTGAAATCCGGAGCGAACCCAATGATTGAATTTATAAAATATTATAAACATAATGGTTTTCAATGATAGCTATAACTGCACCCTTAGAAAAGAACTTTACATACCTACCGATTGTTTTGAAATATTTACCGAAATATACTAGATACCTACCTAGATATGTATGTTGAAGTGCAACACAATTTTGTTTCAAATTTTTAAGGATTTTACCACACATTTTGGCAAATCATTTTCTAATTTTGTTTGTGTACTGATAAATATTTTTCTAAATAAAAAAAAAACCATCACCAAAAGTAAATAATTAAAAGAAAAGCCCTTTCGTTAAAAGAGTCTAGGTAGCATACATAGCACATGTTCCAAAATCACCAGCGTTTACTATGCCGAATCCTTAAAATATTCATAAAAAAGAATAACGATAACAAAAACAAGAATGCGTGGCATATTTTGGTGACATTGACAGTTGGCATGAATAAATTGTTTCAGTTTTGTTACCCGGGGTCTTCACGAGCAATATTTCATAGAATGCAATGTGGCATTCCGATTCCATGGAATCAAATAGTGTTCTATGAAAAATGTCTTTCTATGTATTGCTCAGTTCATTACTTTCTATAGATAGTATGCTATGGGCTGTCGTTTCTGTTTGGAATTGTAATATTGTATCTCAAACAATATATTATAAGCAATGGAAATGCCCACCCTACATTTCATAGCATTCTATCATTATTTCTTTCTATGAAAAGTGTCAGATAGTAGGCTATCAAATACTGCTCGTGGAGACGCGGTGTTAGGTACACGCCACTGACGCTCGCACTTGCACTCACAGCTAATGAATGATTGAATTATGCGATTTCTTGTATACATACTTTGCTCTTGTATCTGCTCTAAATAGTATCAACTCAGTAGTTAAATAGGTCTGGGTTCGATCCCCAGCCGTAGCAACGCCAAAAATGATTTTTCACTGGCCCTCCGTCTCGTTATGATCTGACAAATCATCCGAGTAGTATCAATTCTCAAGAAAAGCTTATCTCAACTTCGCCGTTCGGAGTCGGCATAAAACATGAGTTCTCACCATCGTGTAGGAAGTACACACGCACACATGAATGGTTTTGAGAAAGCTAGGTCCTGGGTACTAACGAGCCTGTTGCGCCAAAAATGTATATATGTAAGTACATATTTAATTTAGTATTCCAGATTTCATTTAATCATAATACAAGTAGTACAGAGTTGCATTTGCAAAAAAGTCTGAAGTGTCGTATTCGTAATTCACATATCCGTCTTTTTCTGCGTCCCATAAAAAACTCACAACTGACGTGAAACCTTGCATGCACTTTTCTCCAATCGTTACAATGCATACGAGTCGATATCTGCAAAGTTATGTTAGCTTAATTTATTTGAAATACATTTACAAACGCACTTAAACACCTGTCATAGTTTTTGGACTTCACACGGCTCTTTATTTCTTCACTTATTTCCCGACAGAGATCTTGAGCTTTTTTTGAGGTGTAGACAAAGTCCTCCAACGACTTGTCAATCACCGTTTTCATAATAATTTTGCATTGCTCTCGATTCAATGGATTCAGTGGTTCCAAGCGGTATGTAGGCATAAAACGCATTACAGCAGGCTATGGAATAATTAAGATTCCAATAACAAAATTTTAAATATATGGAATGTAATCCAAAATGAAATACCTTTGCTGTTCCTCCGCCAAGAAATAGGCTCATTCTTTGCGAATTGGATCGGGAGGATCTGCCATACTATGGAGAGAAATAAAAGACGAATTCAATTTCGATGTGAACATGAACAGCGCCCTGCTACGTTTGTATAAATTCCATTTCTATTTTATGGATATTTACCTATAGTTACACAAATATCCAACCGCATTCATATCGGCAGGTAAATAGTAATAAAAATAGAATTCCTAAGCATTTACCTGTTCTCTCTCCCGACCGAGATATATTTTCATCAAACCTGACCAACTTGCTGCCATTTTAGGGTACTAGATATGGTTTCAATGCTAAGGTTTTCCATTTGAAAATATGATTGTTAAATCGATATTTTATACAGGTATATCGTATACCCGTCGTATTCAACGTTCGTGACATTCCATTCAAATATTGTAAACGGTTGTCAATTATTTCCAATTGAATTGCAATAAACTTGCAAGTCGAAAAGAATATTTGTAGCGATTTCATAATTTCTAAATAGGAATGCTCCAGTCGGATGTGCCAACAGGTGTCGCCTGTTGTTGGTTATAAATGATTTAGGGCACATTTCAAACGGTTTTGAAGAATGGATATTTTGCGTGTTCTTAAGTTAGACCTTCTCGTAGAGTACGAATGCGTGACAACTGTTCATTGGAACTGGAATTACTCTCAAGTAAGTATGCTTCAGCAATACCTACATTCATTTCGTTTGAGTTGAGTTCATTAAACTTAAGAATCAAAACAGTTCATCAAATGATTAAAAACGATAACATACATAGGCGTTGATGTAGTTCAACAGGAAGTTGCTTAATTGTTACACGTGAGAACGGTACGATAAGATTTATGGTTAGTGGAAGATAAGTAAACGTGAAGTAGTTGTCACTACAACGATTACTGCAGGTTCACCACATGCGACAATACCGGAAAACAAATAAATACGTTCTACAAAATTTGAGATCTGGGAATACCAACATATCGGAACGGAAACACACTTTGGTCCTCAATGACAGATTAATCACATCATTTAGAGGGCAGAGAGGAGAAATCGATGGAACTTGGTAAAGCTGATGTAAACTCAAACTTGTCATCCAGGGGATTTTAGCACTTCCAAATATAATAAACAAATTAATGGCACAACGGGATCGTTAGTACCCAGGGCCCAGCTTTCTCACAAACATTCATGTGTGCGTGCATTTTTTGCACGATGGCGGGACCTCCTGTTTTAAGCCGACTCCGAACGGCGAAGTTGACACAAGCTATTCTTGACAATTTATACTACTCGAATGATTTGTCAGATCATCACAAGAGGAGGGCCAGTGAAAAATCATTTCAGGTGTTGCTACGGCTGGGAATCGAACCCAGACCTTCTGCGCACCCCCTAATACATACAACGGGAGTTGCATTAATACCCATATTACCTGTAGCATCAAATTATTTAAAATCATTTTATAGTGATTGGCCGTTGTCCGGACGGAAAAATGAGGTAAGATAACGTGGAACGCAAAATCTCAAAATTTCACCAAAAGAGGACACCAAAAAAGGTTGTTGATTTTTGCTGAATTCAAATGAATGCGTTGATGCATCTTCGAAAAACGAATACTATGAATGTACATTCAGGCTCAAGCTGGATTTGCGTTGCGTTAAAAATTACTATCCGAACGGATACCACGATAGGGCGGATTATTTGTCAACTGGCTTGTCCATATGACATTTGTGTTTAGCATGTGTTGCCATTTCATCGTGAAAAGACATATCTACGAGGGAACAACGACTGCTAACTGTGAAAACTTCATGGAATACTGGCCGATATGCTTCACTTTCACAGAGTAGTCAAAAATTGTACTCACAGAATGGACCATTTAAGAGTTAGTTTTGTGCAACATATGAACATATGAATTCAGATCTTTTCCAGATTCTTTTCTAGATTAGCTCATTGCATCGTATTGTCGTTTATACACCTATGATGATCATAAAATACAGAAGGGGATAGCTCTGTACTTGTAACTTCAAACATTTAATTTAAAAAACAAGCTTTCCTTTGATTTTTACCTAAAATCTGATCATTTTACATGTTATTGTTATGGTGGTAATTAAAAAAATAATTTAACTATGTAGCCACTTACTTTTCTTCTATCATGATGCCCTTCCATTAGCTATTAAGTTATGTATTTAGGAGAAACTTGAAATTCGACAGTTGTTGACTATTAAAGTTAATCAAAATTATTTTTTATAACATGACGTATGACAGATTTGTGAAGTGTTGCTTCTTTAAATTTATTTTTTATACGCTAGCAATTATATACTAAATAAGGTGAAATACAGTTGATAAAATAAAGCAATTTTTTGATATTAAAAACTTACCAACTCATTAATAAACTCTAACTAACTAAAGGTTGGGTGTTGTAGAACAAGGGTAGACTCTGATTGACTTTAACTCGCCAATGCCCAGTGGTTGTAACTCTGAATACACACCAAATGTGCTTATTTTTAACCTCCAATTGGTAACCCGGATTTGACTTGCTAAACGATAAGTGCGAGTGTTGATAACAACACGAAATGAATACTCGGCCTGTGTCCCATGCAAATCTAGCCGAGCTGTTTGACATATTCGGACAACAGGTTGTCTAGGAATTTCAATGGTAAGTCATTCCCCTTGAACAGATATGGTGGCGGATGAACTGAAAGGTCAACGGCAGCGCTCAATTCCGTAGTGGATACCTACTGATGGCCTCGTATCCTAGGGGTATCTAATAATAAGAGAACATTAAACAAATTCGCCAACATAAGCCTTATATGCGCTAACGCACCGACGCACGGAGGAAAAAGATGATATATAGCTAAGGATTGCTTCTACGAGCTCCTTGACAAAACCTAAGAGTGACTACCGAAGTACGATGTTAAAATCGTGCTGAGAGATATTAATGCAAAGGTAAGAAGAGAAGACATCTTTAGCAGTATTGTCGGAAAACGAAGCCTACACGATAAAACGTCTGGTAACGGACTGCCACTATAGGCAGCACTAGGTTTTTTCACCTCGATATCCATAAATGGACATGGCGGTCTTCAATTCAATGAACGGTCAATCAAATTGATCACATTGCGATAGACAAGAGACACGCATCCAGTAATTTGGATGTCGGAGCATTCCGAGGAGCTAACATCGAATCGGAACACTTCCTTGTTGCAGCCAGGGTAAGAGTGCCGATATCCACCACGCCAGAACAATCCAGAAATACTCTGCAAAAATTTATTGTCGAAAGTCTATAATCGCAAGAGACCGCCAAGACCTTTGGGCAACGTGTATCCCTTAACCTCTCGATTAACACCATACCACCAGCATCGAATTTCTAATTACAATGGCACCGATGCCAACAAGCCATTAGATCAGCCGCAACTGATGTGCTAGGTTTCTCCCGCCCACCAGCAAGAAACCCCTGGTTTGATGAGGAAAGCTGACAGATGCTCGGAGCAAAGAACGAGGCCTACAAGACTGAGCTGCAGGTGAAGACGAGAGCTGTCATTGTGCTCTATAGGCAGAGAAGAAGGGAAGAACACCGGCTTTTCAGAAAGAAGAAAAAAGAGCTAGAAAAGCGCACGATCGAGGATATAGAGAGGTGCCACTCCAGGAACGATGTTCGCAAGTTTTACCAAAGTGTAAAACGTCAAATCCTGTCGAGAAGAACAAGGAAATATCGAAGTTGAGACAAATTCGATGTTGAAGATATGGAAGATGATCACGAACAACATTCCGCTGTCAGGCAGAACGAAGCATTTAATGTTGGCGACGACTGCGAAAACTGACCTGAGTGAAGTGAGGATAGCAATATCTTAGCTCAAGCTTAATAAGGCTACCGGAAATTACGGCCTTCCCGCCTAACTTTGTAAAGCCGGCAGATGATTTGATAAGTAACATCCACCAACTCATAAGCCAAATCTGGACGGAAGAAAGTATGCCTGAAGAATAGAATTGGTATACCGCTTAAACTTGTCCGTTTGTTTAGGATGACGATGGAGAATTCTTGCTGCTCCATCAGGGTCGGTAACGACTTCACCGACACTTTCGATACCATAAAACGATTTAGGCAAGGCGATGCGCTATCATATGACTTCTTCAATTTGATTCTTGAGAAGATTGTGCAAAACTAAAGAGCCAACACAAGAGGCACTATTTTTAAAAAGTCGGTACAACTAATAGCATACGCCGACGATATTGACATTATTGGTCGGACCCAAGGTGATGTCATATCCACGTTTGCTAGTATAGAGAAGGGAGCGGCAAAAAATGGTTTAGCAGTAAATGAGGGCAAGACGAAGTATATGCTGTCAACACCAAAAGACACACAACATCGACGAATTGGACACAACGTCACGATATAACTTTGAGGCAGTACGGGACTTTGTCTATCTCGGCGTAGCTTTTAACTCTGACAACAACATCTCGTCAGAAATTAAACGAAGCGTTACTCTTGCCAACCGCTGTTTCTTCGGGCTAAGAAAGCAAATCAGTAGTAAGGCCCTCACTTTGAGGCAGTACGGGACTTTGTCTATCTCGGCGCAGCTTTTAACTCTGACAACAACATCTCGTCAGAAATTAAACGAAGCGTTACTCTTGCCAACCGCTGTTTCTTCGGGCTAAGAAAGCAAATCAGTAGTAAGGCCCTCACTCGAACTAGTAAGGAGATCCTATATAAGACCCTGATCATCCCAGTCATGCTTTACGACGTTGAAGCATGAAGAAATCCTTGGTAGATTTGAGAGGGAAATTCTTCGAAAAATCTTCGGTCCAGTTTGCTTTGACGGGCTATGGAGACGAAGATTCAACGAAGAACTATACGAGATGTACAGCGACATGCCACTGGTCAAAAGACTCCGCATTGGACGTTTAAGATGGCTAGGACATGTAGAACGAATGGGCACCAATACTCCAGCTCGCAGAGTCTTCGATTCCCAGTCCGACGTCGGACGCAGTAGAGGAAGCCCTCGCCGTAAGAGGCGAGCACAAGTAGAAACCGATCTCAACCAACTTGGAGTGCGCAACTGGAGGCAGATAGCTAAGGACCGGGCTAATTGGAGAGGCATGTTGGTGAGGCCCAGGTTTATTCCGGACTGTAGTGCCACTAAAGTAAGTAAATAACTTGCATACGCAAGGAATATTAAGGTTCGTAAGAATCGAATTAAAGACATAAGACATACCTCCACTGAGAACTAACGATTAAAGAGTTCTGAGTCAAGTATACTGGAGTTAAGCCACGTTTCTGTCAAGGAGAATATATTATGAGAAAAAGCTTGGGAGTTTAGAAAAAATGTTTTTGGTACATTTTGGTAGCAGAGGGACAGTCGGGAGAGTTATTTAATGGAATATGGATGGAATGTGATATTCAAAGATTCACACAGCGGATTGTAGCCTTCACAAATATGTGATTTACAAGAACTAATGCGTTCTTTTTTACGTCTCCGGCCGATTATGATATCAGAACAGCATTTTAAAATAGTAAGACGGACAGAAATAAAAAAAAAATTAAACACAATAGTTTACATTTATGCAACAGATTTATTAACTAAATCAAAATAATTGAGAATGCTTTCTGTTAAACACAAAGAGGAGGATTTATCTTTTTTAATATTAGATTTGTGCTAACACATTTAACATCTGAATACCTGACATGCAAATGGGTGTACATTTAGTATATTTTTGATAATAATATTTTTTCTGTTTCTTTTTACTTATTTGTATAAATATTTATCCGATAAAGATAAAGATTAGACACCATCAATTAATTAGTTTTTGTTTTTGTTTTTTTTTAAATTTATGTTTTGACATCCTGCAGAGCAAAATATATTTACTACTACATTTCTATTCATTGGTTTTACCGCTAAATTCACTGTTGTGAAAATAAAGTGTATAATAAGTTTATGTAAATACGATATGAGAGAATATATTCATATTATATAGTTTTGTATAATTTATGGACATGGATCGTGTTACAATGTATACGAGTATATCCATTATGTTGTATATAGAAAATGTTTCTTATGTTTAATTGTTTAGTGTACACATTTAACAGTCATCTTAATTTTTTTTTTAAATTTTTTTTATTAAATATATAAAAGATCATAGACACAACTGGACATTTCAATAAAATAGTGCCTTGCGTAAATTTCCTCCAAAAATATTTAAATTTCTTAGTTTTCGTAAATGTTCATGAAGCAACGCTTGGCTTCATGTCAACGCCGAAGCTATAAAAAATAAAATAATTCATCGGATTCAAGTAATCGTGTGAAAAGATTAAACAAATCGAAATATTAGTGATAAATATTTGTTCTGTTACATTGCAAGACATACGAAAGATTGTATACATATATTTTTTTGTAGATTACCAATAGTGCTGCGGAACAGTTATTATTACAACATTCAAGATAACAAAACTCAAACCACAATAATTCTTCGTTGACTAAAATCTAATCAACACCGTACATCATTTGAAAATAATTTATTGAGCCTTATACTTATCGATATTTTTACAAAAAAAAACTGTTAAAACGTCTAACAAAATAAAATCGAATTGCATTCGAAAAAAAAGGAATGTTTCACGAAAAAAAATAAACATAACTTTGGTGCAATACAGACAGTTTTGTTGGGTGTGATTAAATCAAATTTTAAGATACAAGTAATGACATCGACGAGTATTTTTTGTTTGTTTTTCTTATTACAGCGCAATTCATAGTGCAATACGTACATATGCAAACCGCAAGCATAGTGGAAGTGGATCAATCTTCATCAAATCAAAAGTGACCGAAATAGTTTTATAATAAGATATAACTATATGCACTGAGATTACATTACTATTAATATTTTTTTTTTTAATTTCTTATATTAACGGTCAGTTTAAGATTATGACGTGTACACTCTTTTTTAATCAGCGTATTTTATGGTGAGATAAAATCAAAAAAGTCTACCAGTTGATACAAGAATTTTTGTTTTGTTATAATTTTAACTACTTTGGTCCAAATTTCGGTATCTTTACAGCCCTACTCAGCTTCTTTTTTTTTCAGTCCACAAATAGAAAGTCAACTGTGATTTTTTATTCTTGTCTAGTCATTTGATTTAATTTTGCGCAACGATCCGCGGTTGAACTTGCAAATTGAATCCAGTAAAGCTGAACGTGTACCGCCTTCAATTTCTTCGGAACCACTATGAGCTAGGAGCTGTGCAGGGACGGGTACCGGTGGTGGTAATGGCGGCACTGGAGGCAATGGAGATGCTAAAAAAAATAAAAATATATTTTGTATTGTTAATGGTGTTTTAAATATTAATGACGACACATAAATAGAAAGCGGGACAGATTATTTTGAACCCATTCTAAGATTTAGATAATTTATTTGCGTCATAACAATTTCACATATACTACCTAAGAGTAAAGGACTACATAGAGTGCGCATCTAATACAACGAAACTTTTTTATGCGAGGTACTGAGGTACCCCAGCATCAAACAACAGCATCGTCGACGCATACGATCTACGAAATTCTCCATTCGCACTTACCGCTCGCGTCGGAAACAACTACAAAAATTTTAGCTGTGATGCGTACTCTATGTAGTTCTATGCTCTTCGACATTACTTACATACTTAATGAAGTGGCGCTAAAGTTCGGGATGAACCAGGGCCTCAACCAACATGCTTCTCCAATTAGCCCGGTCCTTAGCTAACTAAAGATAGTTTGGGCACTACAAGTTGGTTGAGCTCGGTTTTTACTTGTGCGCGCTACTTAAGGCGAGGTATTTCTCTACTGCGTCCTACGTCTAGCTGGGAATCGAAGACTCGGCAAGTATTGGTGTACATTCGTTCAACATGTCCTAGCCATTTAAACGTCCAATGCGGATTTTTTTTTACCATGGGCATGCCGCTGTACAGCTCATATAGTTCTTGGTTGAACCTTCGTCTCCATATTCCGTCAACAGGACCGAAGATTTTTCGGAGAATTTCCATCTCAAATCGACCAAGGAATTCTTCATCCATTTCCGAGACGGTCCATGCTTCAGCCTCAGTAGTTCGAGTTAGTGCTTTACTACTAAATTGCCTTCTTAGCCCGAAGAAACAGCGTTTGGCAAGAGTAATTCTTCGTTTAATTTCTGACGAGAAGTTGTTGTCAGAGTTAATAGCGGAGCCGAGGTAGACAAAGTGCCATACTACCTCAAAGTTATATCTGTCAATGGTGACGTTCTGTCCAATTGGTCGATGTTGTGTGTCCTTTCATGTTGACAGCATATATAACGTTTTGCCGCTTCATTATCCATACTAGCAAACGTGGCAACGACGTCACGTTGAGTCCTTTCAATGATGTCAATATAGTCGACTTATGTTAGTGGTTGCACGATTTTTGTGTGTGCCTCTGGTGTGGGATCAGGAGTTTTGCACAATCCTCTCAAGAATGCAATTAAAGAAGTCACATGACAGCGCATTGCCTAAATATTTTTTTGGTATCGAATGAGTCGATTCACCTCCATCGGATTTATAAAGCTTAACGGGAAGGCCGTCATTTCCGGCAGTTTTATTAAGCTTGAGTTTAGATATTGCTGTCCTCACTTCACTTAGGTTGGGTGGTTGGCAGTTTTCGCTGTAGTTGCAAATATTGAATGAATCGTTCTGCCTGACAGCGGAATGTTGTTCGTCATCGCCGTTTAACAATCTGCAGAAATGGTTCTCCCATATCCTCAGCATCGACGCGTCTCAGCTACGATATCTCCTTGTTCATCTCGACAGGATTCTGTTCGATCCTTGTATCATTGGCTTTTATGTTTTACACTTTGGTAAAACTTGGGAACATCGTTCCTGGAGTGGCACCTCTGAATATCCTCGATCGCTTGCTTTTCTTTTTCTGTTTTCTTATTTCTGAAAAGCCGTAGTTTTCCCTTCTTCTCTCCCAAGAAGCTCGTAGAAGCAATCCTTAGCTTTATCATCTTTTTCCGCAATCGGGGTGTGAGCGCATAAAAGGCTTATGTTGGCGAATTTAGCCTTGATGTGGATTGCCTAAGTCTGGCACTTATAAGAAATCCAGTCCATAGTAGATGTCACAGTTGTTATCTTATTTTTGCTCGGTCCATCCCATCGTATTTCCTGGATGGCAGAAATATCAGCTTTGTAGCAGGTTAGGGCTTTCGCTAGTTGTTCGCTTGTACCTTTCCTGTTTAATGTTCTCACATTCCAGGTACGAACGTCGTTGTCCTTTTTTTCGTTTAGCAGGGTCGTCAACAATAAAATTCGTCTTTTCCGAGGCTACTGGTTGCCTCAATGTTGTTTTTTTTATGGGTGGGTAGTTAAGCTAAAGCACAACCCCCAGCCTGGAGGGCCAGTTCCAATTTATTAGATACCCCTAGGAAACGGGGCCATCAGTATTTACTACGGAATTCAGCACTGCTGTTGGCTTTTCGGATCATCCGCCACCCTCTCTATTAAAGGGGCCTGAGATACCCTTGAAATTCCTGAACAACTTGTTGTCCGAATATTCCGAAGAAGATTGTCTAGGTTCGCCTGGGATAGCATGCCGGGTATTTATTTCGCGCCGTTGTGACTATTAATAGTGTTACTGTTTTTCGTCTTGTTATCAACAATCAGTGGCGCGATGGTTAGTACGATTCCTCTTCTCGTGATGATCTGACAAATCATCCGAGTAGTATCAATTGTCATGAAAAGCTTATCTCAACTTAACCGTTCGGCATAAAACAGGAGGTTCCGCCATCGTGCTAAGAAGTACACACGCACACATGAATGGTTGTGAGAAAAAAGCTAGGCCCTGGGTACTAACGAGCCTGTTGCGCCATACATTTTTTTTTATTTTTTTATCAACAATCTTTCTATTGATTATCGATACAAGCATTGAGCACAATAAGCCAAGTAAGCACTTCATTTCACAATTTTGAAAAAAATTGTTCAAAACTTTTACATCAGAAGCGGCCATACATTTGATAACGATTTTCAATATTTATACCTGTCGGAAATTTTGTACCCGGAAACTTTTACTACCTTTGAACAGGTACATTGTAATTTTTTTTTTCCAACAGGAGGTCATGAAATGAGAGCTCACTGGCGCGATGGTTAATGCGAAAAACTGCCGTACACAAGATCTGAGCTCTATTTCCTGCAGTAGCAACACCTAAATAATTTTTCACTGGCCCTGCAATGTGGTAAAACATTTAAACGGTATTCATAACCCCTTGAGTGCGCGCATAATACCATATTATTTGTGGAAAATATATAAGCGGCTTCAATGTCAAAGTTAATTCGAAAAAAAAAATTAAGGGCCGTTTTATTCACTCTAAGTGGACCACAAAACATTTCGCAGACGTCATCTCATTGAAGGTTGTTGGAACGAACACACCTTTTCATACGTTCTAGATGTGTTCCACACGTCCCACAAAACAGCTGATGAACTCACTGTCAAAACAAATGTATTTTTTCATTTCATTTCAACTGTGGCTCTGGTCCTTAGGGCCCAGTTATTACCCTCATTGGAAATTTTCTTTTACCTCTTGTGGCTTTTTTATAAATTCAATTTTTGGCGAGTTGTTTTTCACTGATCAACATTTGTTTTTATGAAGTAATGGTTGCCATTCCACCGAAATGAAATGAAATTTTCCAGTGATTCCTGTAACAAGCTATTGGGGTGACATTTCAATTCCATCATGAAGTTGTTCAATGGGCCTAGTATAGTTACAGCTATCATTAACAAATTCATTGGAATACACAACATGATGGAATTGAAATGTCCATAGCTTCTTAAAGGAATTATTGGAAAATTCCGTTTCAGTTCGGTGGAATGACAATCATTACTTCACAATGATTCTTGATCATACAAAGTGACTTCCTGCGAAAACTATAAATAGAATTTTAGATATTTTATTTTTATTATCATTTTCTTAAATTCAAAGGCTTTGTTTTGACACCAACTTGCCAATGATTGAATTTATAAAACAAAACGCCGCAAGAATTAAAAGATCATTTCCAATGAATGTTTTCAACGATAGCTATAACTGGGTCCTTAGTTGTTGAACGGAATGGTTTGGAAAGAAAACGTATTGCGATAGTCCTTTTTCGTATGGATTATCGATCCAATTTACCGTTTTGTTCTTGTGTCACATAATATCTACCTGTTTCATTGCATATGAAATCCATGCCCACTATAGCCAACACTAATAATAATATGTTTTCCGGGAAAAGGGAAAACAGAAGAAGATATCCAAAAACAACAACCATTTTAAAGAAAAAATGAAATTGTTGCAACATGTTGTTCAGACAGTTTATCAAAAACTTGTATGGTTCGACCAAAAACAACGTTTTTCTCCTGCATATGGTATCGCGTAGGGTATACAAATGGTTTTTGTATGAAAACGCCTCCAAAAAGTGGACGTTGGTAAACATGATGTATGGAAGAAATGTTTATATTACCAAAAACAGTTATTTTGCATCAACATTTTTTTCGAAATGCTTAAAATTTTACAGAAAAATGTTTTTTTTTTACGGAAAACGCCCCCAAAAAGTGGGCGTGGCAAAAAACCTTGTATAAACGATATATTGATATTAAGATTGTCTAGATATGTTATTCAGACACTTTTACAAAATCTCTAACGGTTTCGCCTAAAACTATGTTTTTCTAAAACGAAGGTAGGACAGTAAGCGGATTTCAAAATTTTTTACACTTGTTCTGTTGGAGCAACAACAAACACGTGTACCAAATTTCATCATCCTAGCTCAAAATGTAAAACCCAAAATCTGGCCAAACATAGCTAAATCGACTCAGCTATTGATTCTGAGTCGATCCATATACTTTGAGGTATAACTAGCTCAATTATTTCTCTATGTTACAAACTATGTATAAAAACGAATATACCCCTATGGGATAGGGTATAATGACTTAAGCCATAAATTTTTTTTGGAAGTTCCGTTTCAGAATTGATACAACGTACAAAATTGAATATTCTGAACAAAATTGTAACAAAAATAATTTTGTCATAATTCTAGTTAAGCGGTTATGGCTTGAGCTAAAGAAGTGTGTTATTTCTTTCATTAAGATGTCAAGCAAATATGACAACAATTAGAGCCATTTTAAAATGAAATTTGACAGAGCAGAGAATTGCCATTTCAACTTTTTTATATTTATTTTGAGTTTCTGTGTTGAAAAGTGAAAGCAAACTAATAAAAAAATGACTGAAGCTACATTTCTTTTGTAAATGAATTTAGTGTAGTGAATGTGATAAATACAAACAGACCAACAGCTACAAGACCATACAAATGTACAAACCGAGAATTAACCCAATCGAACTTCAAGATAAATATTTTCGGCAAAAGTATCGATTTTCTAAGCCCAATATGGAAAAGCTTATCAACATTGTACGATCCGATCTTATAGGGGTGGTCATATTTCTGCTGATCTCCAAGTGATGGCTGCTATAAGATATTAAGGTCGAAATGAAGTATAGTATAATAATCTTCTATTGCACTAAAATATCATTCTTAAAACATTCCATTACACATTTTTTAGATGCAAGATGTGCATATTAACGGATTTAGTCAATCTACGCTATGTATTAGCGTAGATGGTTGCAAAGGCATTTGTTTCAAAGAGAAAATGTCTCACTTCAAGGGCATAATGAATTTATTTATTTATCTAACAAAATGCCTATTCATATTTTTCTTATCGCTTAAATATACAAACAACCATAATACGTATCGTACTTTATATCTACCCATAAAAATCATTGGTACCATTTTATGGATTTGGCAGCACTAAAATTGCAACCACGAAACGAATGTCAATTCAGCGCAGCTGTCACAGTTGACAAGTGAAATTTTTCCCCAGAAAGTACACGCCGAAAGCAAAAGAAAAGTGAAGTTAAAAGTAAAATAAAAATTTGTACAATTTGTGAAACACATGAAAAAGTAAACGTAGGTCTATTATATATGCAATTGAATACTCAAGTTGTAAGAAATCGATTTATTGTACAGGACATCTTTGCATAACAACCAGTTAAAGATGTCATCTGATGGATATGATATTATAGCTCACTATCAAAAAACAATCAAAAAATCTCGCAATGAAGAAACTAAATTGCTTCATTGCATTGAGAAGCTTTTCCAACTACCAATTACAATTGAACATTTACAACGAACAGGCGTTGGCAAAACTATCAATTCACTTCGCAAATATAATGGGGATGTCGGGAATGCAGCAAAAACTCTTGTTGCAAAGTGGAAAACTATGGTTGCTGACGGTGAGATATCAAATAAACAAGATGGACAGAATTTTTTGGAAGACGAGGTTGCAGTTAATAGCATGCGAGTGAAAACCTGTGAATCAAGTCCTACACCTGAAGCCAGTCATAGTAGACATAGTGCAAGTGAGTCAAAATCGATCAAAAGTAGTAGCAGGCATTCGAATCACCAAAGAAAATCTGATACTAGAGATAAAGACACCAGCATTTTATCGAATTCTACAAATTCTGCAAATACGAGCAAGCATAATGACCACAAAGAAAAGAATGGCAAAGAGTCGAGAGAAAAAGAGAAAAAGCGCAAGTCACGTCACGATGAAAAGTATAATTCGAAATCGCACTCCTCCTCTTCCTCCAGTAAAAGTGTACACAGACATGATGAACATCACAAAAAGAGCACTATGACGAATGGAAGCAATGGTAAGGAGGCAGAGCACTCAAATGAAACTATGTCTCCAAAAGCAAAGAAACCTAAATTCATAGTAGATGGGGAGGGAATAGACAACACTTTGGGGGCAAGTTTTTCCGATGCCCTCGGCATGTGCGTCTATCCTAAACCAAAGAAATCGAAAATCATAGTGGACCAAGGAATAGATAGTTCCCTCGGGGCAAGTTTCTCTGATGCATTGGGTATGTGTAGCTTGGGTGGTAGTAGTAAAAAAAATAAGAAATCACAGAAACACCACAAAACAAGTAAAACATCTGAAGACACGTATGAACAGAAACCGACAAGTAGCAGCAAGCTTAACAGCATGCCGGAAGCTTTGAAGTCATTACCACAAGGCAAACTGGATATATCGTTGAATCTACCTAAAATCACAGAAAATTACAAACCAGCTCCAATTAATCAAAATGTAATGAGCTGTATATATCCATCCGCTAGCAATGAAAGATCAACGTTATCGCATGCGGACGCTTTAAGTCATAGCATTTCGTCAAAGACGATGCGCACCAAAGTTTATTCAGGAATTAAAACTGGAGCTCTATTGAATGTTCCCTCATTGTTTGATATTTGTATTCGTGTGTTACAGAAAAATATCGATGCTTTGGAATATACTGGAGGAGTGCCGTTCGATGTGTTGCGCCCTGTATTGGAGCGAACAACACCACTCCAATTGTTGGCCATTGAGGATTTTAATGCTTACTTGCTGGAAGACACCGACATTTTATGGCAACAACATGTCGGTCGGAATTACCGAGGTAAGACCAAACTAGAACATGAGAATTGGCGAGAAATGTTTCTGAGGTGCGAAGACGAAAAAGAAAGACGACTTAGTATTCTAACAAAAAGTATAAAAATATCTCAAAAACAGAGTGCACTACCCGTGCGTAAAACCCGTTTAGCATATGTTGATGACATAGTGAAACCACCTCGAAGTATCCAACGTAAACAGGAGTTGTTTCGAACCAATGAAAAGCCTGTGGCTTCTCCGGCAGCTAGAGTCGCTGCTCTCGCATCAGGATCGCATAATACAGCAAAGGCGGGTGATCACCGTCTGAAAATGACGAGAGGAGAGGTAATACAACAAGCTGGAGGCAACCAACTACGGGTAAAAAAAGCACCCCTAATGGCTAAAACTCTTCAATTCATTAAAAAGCGTTATAAAAGATAAGCAAACTTGTTCATTATTTATATATAAAAATAAAACAATTCAAGTTATTTAGCAAGATATTTGTAAGTTATTTCAACTTAAATATAAATTATAGACATTAAACAGTTGTTTGCTTTGCCCAACGACCAATGGGGCGGTAAGTTAAGAAGTCGGTGATATGCCGCATGTGTTTAAATACGTTCCGATAGGCCTACTTCGATGCCAATGCAAAAGTGCGGTAAGTTTACGGAAACAGCTTATAATTCATTCGATTTTGTTGAAACAGATAACTGTACAGGTTTAAGGTCATCATGGACAGATTGATAGATAGATAGTTTCTTATGAAAATGTTTTAGTCAAACACGAAACATATCTCAACGAAGCTACTCCTGGTAATCATCAACGTAGGTACTCCTGGTGTCTATTTTTCTGTGACCGTATTCAACAAATTTCTGAAATCAAGTCAGAATTCTCAACTGGCGTATCTTTAGCACCAAACAGTGGCGAAGCCACTGGCCACGGGCGGCAATTTGGAGTGGCAGCATTAACCCTGTCTCACAGTAAGTGATTATACATTCACTATATGCAACGATTATCATTTTAAAAGTTACGAAATGAGTCCCCTGTACAGCACACACAAATTATAAAAAAGTAAACAACATCCGAAATCTTCGGTCCCGTTTTTTGCGTTGACGGGCTATGGAGACGAGGTTTCAACCAAGAACTATACGAGCTGTACAGCGACATGCCCCTGGTCAAAAAAATCCGCATAGGACGTTTAAGATGGCTAGGACATGTAGAACGAATGGACACCACTCCGGCTCGCAGAGTCTTTTATTCCCAGCCAGACGTCGGACGCAGACGAAGACCTCGCTTTAAGTGGCGCGCACAAGTAGAAGCGTTCACGGCGATTGGACAAGACTAAGTGCATGCTATCAACAAACAAACATCTGTTCACTGCCTAGGACAAAAATTCACTATTGATAACAGCAATTTCGAGGTAGTTAAATAGTTTTCCTACCACGGATTAAACACAGACGAAATGGGTTATCTACTAAACCCTTATCCTGCCAGTTCTGCTCTATGGCGCCGAGTGCTGGACGATAAGCAAGAATTGAGAGCTAATAATGGCCTCCTTCGAAAGAAAAATTCTTCGGCGCATTTTTGGTTCTGTGTGCGAGCAGGGCGGATGGAGGAGAAGATACGACCGCGAACTCTATGAGCTGTACCAAGATGTGGATGTAGTCAAAAAAGCCAAAAAAACGTCGACTACATTGGCTCGGCCACATAGAGCGGATGGAGAACAATGCTCCAGCTAAGAATATTTTCGAATCTCATCCCCAGGTTCGAGAAGGCAAGGAAGACCGAACTCCCGTTTCAATGACCAAGCCAACGCGGATGCCAGAGCGCTTGGTCTAGACAACTGGAAGCTGCGAGACCGCGACCGTATAGGATGGAAGGCTGTAGTGTCTCAGGCAGAGACTCTTCACGGGTCGGGAGCCCAATAAGTAGAACTAAACCACATCTTCATTCGAAAATACGCTTTTCCCTTTGCTCGCTAAAAGTTGTGTCTGTGTGTACGTGTATGTAACTGTATGCGATGTATAGCTGGAGACATTTCGTGAATCTCAAAATGATGAACGTCGACGAAAGTGAAGGAGACTTTCTGGGTAACTACCGTGATTTATATTCATGTCCACACACACAATATAAAAATTTCACTCTACGTACCTAGCAAGTTTCCTACACTAAAGTCAGGAAAAAACGTTTCTGGGTAAAATTTTAGAATATTCGAAAAAAAATGTTGATGCAAATGATTGCTTATGATAGTAAAGCATTTCTTCTATAGACCCATGCCCACTTTTTGGGGCGTTTTAATATAAAAAAAAACACATTTGTACACTATAGTCCACTGGCTTATGGTTATGAACAAAATTCTAATTAAATGAGACGAGGAACGGGTCAAAGTCGTCGCATATGCGGATGGCGTGGTGATACTTGTGTCAGGAAAATTCCCCTCCGTGATAAGTAAAATCATAAGGGCTGCTCTAGACAAGGTTAGCAACTCTGCTGCAAGTTGTGGACTCGACGTAAATCCTATCAAAACGGAATTTCTGCTATTCACCACCAAAACCAAATTACCTAACTCTACCCTCCCCCGTCTTAATGACCTTCCAGCGCTAGGTATTTTGGTATCATGCTTGACCCAAAACTTAACTGGAAATACAACATCGAACATAGAGTAAGTAAGGCGTGTGTTGCCTTCTATGGTTGTGGCAAAACCTTTGCAAAAAAGTGGAGACTTCAACCAAAGACGACCTTGTGGATGTACACAGCAGTGGTACGTTCAATTCTCACACACGGCTAACTATTATGGTGGCCCCCATTGAGTAAAGGCTACAATCTCACAAAACTAAAAAAATGTTGCAAAGAACCGCCAGTATAGGCACCACAAGCGCGCTGAGGCCGGCGCCAACGGATGCCGTTACTGTACTATTGCATCTCTTGCCTCTCGACTTCCACATTAAAGATACCGCTTTATGCAGCTCAGTAAGACTCAAGGAGTCATTATGCTGGAATGCAATACCGTATGGCCGCAGTAATATCCTGGACTCGTTACCACCAAACGACGTGGTCACGTTACCAAAAGACTACATAACACCTAAACTAAGCTTCAAGAAAGGCTTCCATGTAGAATTTCCTACCAGAGCTCAGTGCACGAGAAACAAAGTAGTAAGAGATTTCGACACGTGCGTCTACACCGACGGATCTTAGATGAACTGTGATGTGGGGTCCGGAGTCTACGCGGAATTAACGAAAATATCAGTTTCATATCGCCTACCGGATGGCGGATATTCTAGGCGGAACTACTGCGTATCCGAGAGGCTTGTACGCTGCTGAAGCATGACACGACGGAAAGCAAAAATATTGCTCTTCTCATAGATAGCCAAGCGGCCATAAATGCCATGAACCCGGCTACCATATCATCCAAACTGGTACAGGAATGCCGGAACGAACTTGCCCACCTTGGCGAACGCTTCAGGGTCACATTTCTCTGGGTTCCAGGGCACAGTGACATTGAAGGAAACGAGCGTTCAGACTCAAGGAACCGTATCCCGCTAGGTGCGGTTTAGGGACAAATACAGTCATAAAATTTATGGCGCAACAGGCTCGTTGGTACTCAGGGCTTAGCTTTTTCCTCACAACCATTCATGTGTGCGTGTGTACTTCTTCGCACGATGGCGGGACTTCCTATTTTATGCCGAATCCGAACGGGTAAGTTGAGATAAGCTTTTCATGGCAATTGATACTACTCGGATGATTTGTCAGATCATCACGAGAGGAGGGCCAGTGAAAAATCATTTAGGTGTTGCTACGGCTGGGAAACGAACCCTGACCTTCTGCACGGTCCAGTTCATGGCACTAACAATCGCGCTACTGAGCCCGTCAAATATACTCATACTTCCTGAAAAAGGTCGACTCCAAATAGGTAAGGACGATATCGCAAGAATTACGGCGATAGTCACGGGTCACTGGTCTATTGGCGACCATACGGCCAAAGTTGTGATCCCATACAACCCTCAATGCCTCAGTCGCGGTAACACATATGAGAGAGAAACCCTCTCGCATTGGCTCGTTTATCGAAGTTGGTTGGGTGGAAGTTGAGTCAGAAGCGTGGAACAGATCTTAGATTTCGTGAGTTGAGAGCGGGGAAATCTTTTTTTAATTTGTTTAAATTACAAATTGTGTTGCTTTTCTTTATTATTATTAGTAACACAGGCATAATGTCTGCTGATTTTGTTGGTTGCTGTGGGAATGCCGAAGGGAATTCCACACCCGTTGTGTGAACCTTCCATCAGCGGCCCTCCAACATATAAATTTAAATGTGGGGCTTTGCTATAAGTGCAAAACCTGCTACAATTTCATTATTTGGGTTGATTTTGCAAATGAGTTCTATAACTAAAGAACTCAGTGGTTTAAAAAGGATATGAGTGAAATGAAGTGTTGTTCGCGAAGGTCCAGTGACACGCAAAACAATCAGCCCTATCGAGGTATCCCGAAAAGTATCCGTTCAAAGAATTTCCGAAACGAAAGTCAGTACCGATCGGAACTCAGTTTATCGAAGTATCCGTTGCGGAACAAAAACAAATGAAGCATACATTCGCGTATATTTGTTTAATTTTATCAATGCGAAAAGTGAGTAAAAAAATATTTAAACAAATTTTTCTTGTTGCGTTCTTGTAGTTTTTTTTTTCCGGAACACGATTTTGTATTAATACACAAAATAATTTTATTTATTATTTTAGTCACAATTTTGGGGTGGTTTCCAGTTTCGTAAGAATTTCGCAACAATTTTTCGTCGGATAACTTTCGAAGAAATACAACGCGTAGCTGTCAAAAATTGTTGGCTAAGGCCGTGTGTCAATTGCGTTAAAAAGAGGGTTAAATTTTATCCACTGTTCAATTTTTGACTTTTCTGCACCATACTAATGTCAAAAATTATCCATTGGCTAAGGCATTAAGCCGTCGCGCGATCATGTGATGTGCAATGCATTTCGTCGGAAGATCTGCTCGAAATGCAAATTTGAACGGTTACCTCGGTACAAAACCCTCCGATATCGAAAAAATTGAAGAAGACTTTGTTCCGAATGTGTACATCGATAGGGGTGAATATTCGTTTAATCGTGGAAACGGTTTTACGTCGGATGCAGAAATAATTTCACTAGTGTCGGATTAGGATAAATTCCAGCGCAAACGCCGAAGAATGGAGCAAGATGTCGCGAAAAAAAAAACAAATAACGCACACAAAAAATAAGCGCATTACTGGCATAGCTATCGTATCGAATTTTGTTGCTAAATTGCGAAAGGAATTGTATTCCGCTGGCTTTCGGGTTAATAATACAGAAAGCGCAGATATAGAACATAAGAACAGAAACTTGTAGTCGACTAGGACCAAGTGGCATGTGTTAAATTGGTTAAACCAACCGCTGATTTAACCAAAATGCGTTTTATTAATTTAAAAACTTCTTTACCGGAGGAATTCATAGCGCGCGCATTAAACCCAATAAATTGGCCGTCGGGAATTCTCGTGAAAATATTTGTTTCAAAAAACGGGGTTGCTTGACCCGTGTCGTCGCGAAGATTAAAATGTAAACATAGATCAGCTGCAATCTTCCTTGTAAAGCAGCTTCGTTGGAAGTGGAGACATTTACTATCTAAATGTTAGTTGGATGAGAAGCAAACCATACATAGAGGTGAGTCTCAACTAGAATTTATTTTTAAACAGAATTCACTCTACACCCCATTTATAAAAAAAAACTTTTTTGAGAACTGTCATGGTTCCTCGGAAACATATATATTGGACCATCGTCAAATTTGCTTTGACGACCTAGTAGGTTCCGAAATTTCTGAATCCTATAGATAGCCTAGATCCACAGATTGGGACACTTACAGCCATGAATTCATGGATTCCACGGCCAACTGCTATAGAAACATCAGAGATATTGACAGGCTGGAGTTTGTTTGTAAAGGTCTTAATGTTGCCTATCATCACGCCTGTCCAGAGAAAGAAAAAACCGCTCAACTCCCTGGTGAAATAATAAACTCGCAAAAGTAAAAAAAAATCCACCAGAATAATTTTTAACAACATGGAGATAGAGAATGGAGAATGGGCCATGTACTTTGAATCACTTACCAAGTACAACCTAGAGATTAGAATAGCCAAATGAGAATCATGGAAAAAGTTCTGCCAGAATCACTCTGATACTCGAAGCAGTGCTCGTAACTGCGGAATTCTATCAAAACAGCACACTAATCGAATCGGATTTTTGAAAACCATTGATGGGACCTATACGAAAAACGGCCTACAGACGCTACAGCTCTTAGCCCAAAACCCACTTCCCAAACCGCATAACAACAATAAACTCAAATGAGCGCTCACTTGAGAGCAGAGCCAATAGGCCAACACAAATGGACTGGGAAAGGTCAAATGAAATGTTTCATGAAAGAAAAATAAAATGAGCCGTCAACTCATTTTCCCCTTTTGAAGCCTCTGGTGAAGATGGAATATTTTCAGCACTTCTCCAAAAAGGGAGCGCACAAATAACCCCGTTTCTCATCAACATCTTCAGAGTTAGCTTTGCGTAACATACCAAAAAGCTGGAGAGAGGTAATGGTCAAGTTTTTACCGAAAGCTGGTCTTAGACCATGTAATCTTCCCAAATCTTACCGTCCAATTAGCCTTATCACCTATTTCCTTAAAACAATGGAAAAAAACATTGAAAGACACATAAGGGATGGTCAATTAAACAGTAAACCATTACACAAAAACCAATATGCCTATCAACTACGAAAATCAACAACTAATGCTCTTCAGGAACTCACCACCCGAATTGAGAAATCCCTAAAGAGCAAAGAAGTAGCTGTGGGCTGCTTTCTTGACATCGAAGGAGCTTCTGAGAACACCGAAAATGCCAAAATAGACAGATGTATCATGTATACATAACAGAGGCGTAGACAGTACCACATGTAAATCGATAAAGCACATGCGTAACAGTAGAAATATAAATACTAGGTACAATGACAGAATCAGCGTTACGGCTGCGAAAGGTTGCCCACAGGGAGGTGGACGTTCTACCCACCTACTATGGTCCATCGTAGTAAATGAGCTACTAAACATACTCAGCAATGATGGTTTCTTTGTCCAAGAATATGCCGATTACATTGCGATCCTAATCAGAGGAATATTCGAAGAAACATCCTCAGAACTCCTACAGAGGGCACTAAACCTCGTTGCTTACTGGTGCAAAAAGTTGGCCCAACTGTCATACCCAAAACAAATACCATAATCACGAAAAGACGGAATCGGGATAAGCTAAAAAAAAAAAAACCCACTCTGCTTGGTGAAACAATAGAGTTTTCAAAAGAAGTTATTTACCAGAAACCAGAGTTAGTCCCAACTCTGGTTTGAAAATCTAATCTAATTGCTAAAAGCTGGGGTATAAACCCCAAATTCATGCTATTTTTCTATACAGCCATCACCAGACCAATTGTCACATATGCAGCTCCCGCATGGTAGAAAAAAAACGAAACAAAATTGAACACAAGACTAGCTTGTGCATGCACTACGAGCGTAATGAGAACAACTTACACTGCAAAGTTGGAAGTTATCCTTAACCTTCCACCGCTACATCTTCAGATACAGAAAGCGATGACAAATGCTTTCATGCTCATATCTGATTATATGATAATGAAAACACCAAGCTAACCCATCCTGAAATTGTTATGGAACTGAAAAAAGATTAAATACTTGGAATAAACCAACATTTGACAACGATCCTCATGTATGGTACACAGATGGATCAAAACAAATTAAGGAGTTGGAACTGGAGCATACGGTGTTAAAACAAAAACGTTTATCAACACAAGCATGGACAATTGTTACTCCATATTTGAAGCAGAAATCCTTGCTATAGAAATATGCCTCAGAGAAAATCTTAACAAATCCGTAACAAACAAGAACATATATATTTTCTTTGACAGCAAAGCAGCACTACTAGTCTTACAAAGTTACGAGATAACATCAAAACTGGTATGGGACTATGGACAACTACTTACATCGCTAGCCAGCACCAACAGAGTACATCTCATCTGTGTGCCAGGTAACAATGGACACGAAGGCAACGAAATAACAGAAATACTAGCCAGAAAAGGATAGGCATCAACTTTCATGATGCCAAGACCATTCTGTGGACTACCCATCAGCACTGTTAAATTCCATATTAACACATGACTGAAAACAGGGCAAATCATTACTGGACTAATACTGAAGGTAACAGACCAGCCAAAATGTTCATGACAGACACTTCCCACACAACAACGAAACAACTCTTACATCTAACTAGAAGTCAGATGCGAACTGTCCTTACTGGACATTGTCAAGTGAAAAAAACACCTTATGACTATGGGAATAATTCAAAGTAACACTTGCAGAATATGCAACGAGGACGAAGAATCAGCAGAACACATCCTGTGTCACTGTAACTGCCTAATTAGATAACGTCAACACCATTTAGATAACCATACCTCGAAGCAGAGGATTTATCTGACAGCCCACTCAAAGATTTACTAGGATTCATCACAAAGTCCGGTATCATGAGTAAGCTCTAACTGGAGTAAATCACAAAAGATCCAACTGTGGCCGCAGTGATGTGGTAACTTGCTTCCAAATTCCTTTTGGGATTACGTTAATTCAAAACGATCAACCTCAGGTTAACCTATGGTTTTGGAGTTTGAAAACGTAAGTTCAAATGATTTGACGACTACTTGCGATTAATTTGCTGATTTATTTGAATCAGTATATAACAAATCTGGGGTGCACATAACGCAAAACCATTATTTAGGTACTCCGGAGTTACTAGATGTCAGTTTTATACAATTTCCGGAGGAATACCCAATAATCGCGTTGGTCTGGTATACCAAAGGCAGGATATAAAAAACTGTTTATCGTCTTTTATCGGTCCATTATAAATTATATTACCCAACTACTATTTACTGGAAAGTTTTTAGAAGAAGGCTTAAAAAAATAGAAAACTATTGACCTGTATCGAAGCTTTCTCTTTCTTCTCTTATCTTAAGTGGCGCACTCTGCCTCCAGTTGCGCACTCCAAGTTCGTTGAGGTCGGTTTCTACTTGTGCGCGCCACTTAAGGCGAGTTCTTCCTCCACTGCGTCCGACGCGACGTCTGGCTGGGAATCGAAGACTGCGAACCGTAGTATTGGTGTTCATTAGTTCTACATGTCCTAGCCATCTTAAACGTCTAATGCGGAGTTTTTTTTGACCAGGGGCATGTCGCTGTACAGCTGGTATAGTTCTTGGTTGAATCTTCGAATAATTTTCCTCTCAAGACGACCATGGATTTCTTCATCCGCTTTTGAGACGGTTTAAGCTTCAGCGCCGTAGAACAGGACTGGGATGATCAGGGTCTTATATAAGATCTTCGTAGTAGTTCGAGTGAGGGCTTTACTACTGAATTGCCTTCTTAGCCCGAAGAAACAGCGGTTGGCAAGAGTAATTCTTCTTTTAATTTCTGATGAGATGTTGTTGTCAGAGTTAATAGCGGAACCGAGATAGATAAAGTCCCGTACTACCTCAAAGTTATATCGGTCAAGGGTGACCTTCTGTCCAATTCGTCGATGTTGTGTGTCCTTTCGTGTTTCATTTACTGCTAAACCCATTTTTTCCGCTAGCAAACGAGGCTATGACATCACGTTGGGTTTTACCAATGATGTCAATATCGTCGGCGCATGCTAGTAGTTGTACAGATTTTTGGAAAACTGTGCACCTGGTGTTGGCTCGTGAGTTTTGCACAATCCTCTCAAGAATCAGATTAAAGAAGTCACATGACAGCGCATCGCCTTGCCTAAATCCTTTTTTGGTATCGAATGTGTCGGTAAGGTCGTTTCCGACCCTGATGGAGCAGCGAGAATTCTCCATCGTCTTCCTACACAAACGGACGAGTTTGGGCGGTATACCAAAACTAGACGTGGCTCTGTATAGTTCGTCTCTATAAATTCTGTCGTATGTGGCTTTGAAATCGATGAACAGGTGGTGGGTATCGATTTGGACTTTTTGGGTTTTTTTCAGGAGCTGCTGAAGTGTGAAGATTTGATCGGTTATGGACTTTCCTGGCCTAAAACCACACTGATAAGGGCCGATCAGGTTGTTGGTAAACGGTTTCAGGCGTTCACATATTACGGCAGATAGGATCTTGTAGTCGATGTTGAGGAGACTTATGCCTCTGTAGTGGGCGCAGTTTAGAGGGTCTCCTTTTTTTCAAAGCTTTCCGCAATTCCTAAATTGTCTAAAAGCATTGTTAACGAGAAGCTTTTCTTCGTAGTAAAAGAGGTAATTTAACTTTCTTAATAAATAATGTATCTAACAGCTTTGAGGAGCGATTACAAGTTGATGTACTCTACACGGACTTTGCAAAAGCCTTTGATAGATTGCACGACACCCTACTTTAAGCAAAACTAAAAACTTTGCGTTTTCATTCCTCAATGCTTAAATGGTTTCATAATTATTTAACAAACAAAAAGTAAATGGTTGACCCACTGATTTTTATTTTGTTTTTAGATGACATTCATGGTATTTATAAAATTTGCAACGTTTTAACTTTCGCGGGTCATTTAAAATTATATTCTCGCATAAGTAATATAACAGACTGTATCCGGTTACAGTCTGATATAAATCTGTTTATCGGCATTGTGTTATCATAACGCCATGGAGCTTAACATTTGGAAATTTAAAATGTTTACAGCGTTTCGTATAAATGCACCCATAATATTTGTTTTTTTTTATTAACCATCATAGAAATCAGCGTAAGGAAGAATTTAAAGATCTCGGGGTCATATTTGACAACAAATTAAAATTGTCTTCTCTTCTTACGTGGAATGCCAACTTATGCAATAATATCGGAAACTCATGCAAAGAGTAATTCACACTTAAAGATTAAAGGTTATCTGGTTATCTCGGTACCATGCTCTACATCCATCAAATAAGGCTGTGGTGGAGCCTCACTATATATAAAAGGGTGTATAGAACATTCGATTGACCTTAAATTCGAAACAATGCAAGTTAGCTCTGTACAAGTCAAAAACACACAATCATTAGACAAAGAAGAAGGAAAGAACACCGGCTTTTCAGAAGGAAGAAAAACACGTAGGATATAGAGAATGGCTACTCCAGGACCGATGTTCGATAGTTTTACCAAAGTGTAAAACGGCAAAGCCAAGGATACTAGACTCGATCACAATCCTATCGAGATGAACAAGGAAATATTCTAGTTGAGACACAGTCGATGCTGCGGATATGGGAGAACCACTTTTACAGACTGTTAAACGGCGCGCGATGACGAAAAACATTCCGCTGTCAGGCAGAACGAACCATTCAATATTGGCAACGACAGCGAAAGCTGCCAACCACCCGACCTGAGTGAAGTGAGGATAGCAATATCTAAACTCAAGCTTAATAAGGCTACCGAAAATGACGCCCTTTCCGCTGAGCGGTATGTAACATCCACCAACTCATAAGCCAAATCTGGTGGGAAGAAAGCATGCCTGAAAATTGGAACCTCAGCATAGTTTGCCCGATCCACAAAAAAGGATACCCTCTAAGCTGCGCCAACTATAGAGGCATAAGTCGCCTCAATATCGCCAACAAGATCCTATCTGCCGTAATATTTCAACGCCTAAAACCGTTTACCGATAGGTTATCACAACTGATCAAATTTTCACACTTCTGCAGATCATCTATTCACCTATTCATCGATTTCAAAGCCGCATACGACAGCATTTATAGAGACCGACTATACCGAGCCATGTCTAGTTTTAGTATACCGCCGAAACTTGTCCGTTTGTGTAGCAAGACGATAGAAAATTCTTGCTGCGTAATCAACGTCGAAAACGACCTCACCGACACATTCGATACCAGAATTTAGGCAAGGCGATGCGCTGTCATGTGAATTCTTCAACTTGATTCTTGAGAGGATTGTGCAAAACTCACGAGCCAATACCAGAGGCACAATTTTCCAAAAGTCTGTGCAACTGCTAGCATATGTCGACGATGTTGACATCATTGGTAGGACTCAACGTGATGTCATAGCCACGTTCGCTGGTATAGAGAAGGAAGCGGCAAAAGTTTAGCAGTCAATAAGGTAGGACTTCGTATATGCCGTCAACACAACATCGACGAATTGGACAGAACGTCAGCATTGACAGATATAGCTTTGAGGTAGTACGGGACTTTGTCTATCTCGGCTCCGCTATCAACTCTGACAACATCTCGTCAGAAATTAATCAAAGAATTACTCTTGCCAACAGCTGTTTCTTCGCGCAAAAAAGGCAAATTTAGTAGAAAAGCCCTCACCCCCAAGGCAATCTCGACGCAGACGGTTTCGCGTTGAAATGTCAAAAACTCATCGAGCTTATGGGAACATGTATAAGTGGGCAATCTGAACGCCGACGCGACGCAATGGACGTTAGCTACACAGAAAAGTTGATTCAACTTCAACTTTCTTGCGCATCGACGCATTGGAATGTCAGTTTGAAAGCTGTCAGGTGGTATGTTTGTGAGAATCTTGAGATTACTTTCATAGGTTATAAATAAATTAAAAGTACTGAATTAATAATTGTGTTGTGTGATGAATTTCGAAGAAAAACTTATTGAGTTGGTTAAGGCGCAGAAAATTAAATTTTCTTCTGTGAGAATTGAAAAACAAACAAAATCTTCGACGGCTAATGGTGAACTGTCAATCAAGTGACATCGCATCGCGTCGCGTCGAGATTGCCACCACCACTCAAATCCTCACCATTTTTGACACTTCAATGCGAAACCGTCTGCGTCGCGTTCGTCGCGTGCGTCGAGATTGCCACCACCATCACTCGATACTCGAACAGAAGAGATTCTATATAAGGCCCTGATCATCCCACTTCTGCTCTACGCCCTACGGCGATGAAGCATGGACCGTCTAAAAAGCGGATCAAGAAATCCTTGGTCGATTCGAGAGGAAAATTCTTCAGCGACAAGGATTTAATAATGAACTGCACGAGCTGTACAACGACATGCCAATAATCAAAAAAAAAACTTCGCATTATACGTTTAAAATGGCTATGACATGGACACTAACACTCCGGCTCGTAGTGTCTTCAATTCCCAGCCTAACGTCGGACGCAGTAGAGGAAGACCTCGCATTTAGTGACGCGCACAAGTAGAAACCGACCTCAACCAACTTGGAGTGCGCAACTAGAGCCAATTAGCTAAGGACAGGGCTGATTATGGAGGCATGTTGGTTGAGGTATAGGTACATTCAGGAATGTAGCGCCACTTTAGTAAGTAAATAAGAACACGATATATAATATAAAAAAAAAAAGTACTTACAGCTGTTACCCGAAGATGGTGGAGGTGTGGAGACAGTTTCTTGCGACACATTTACACTAAGAATGCTATCCGTTCTGTTAAATGGTGTTATAGTCAATGCACCGATATTGCTTCCGGTGGTACCACCCCCAGATGATGAGCCTTGTCGCCCATTATTAGCCTGGAGCGAGTTTTGTTGTTTCAATTTCGATTGCCTATGCTCCAATTTCTGTGCATTTAAATTAAAAAAAAGAAAATTAATATAATTTGGTTGCACAATTTTAAAGCGCTATTACCGCTTTTTGCTTAGACTTCTTACGCTCCTCTTCCGAACTCATCAGCTCCTGAACCCTTACTAAACGTTTTTGGTTTTTCACCTATAAGAAGTTAAAAAAAAAAACATTTATTTTAGAAAAACAATTGCTGCAACATATTAAGCACTTCTTACCGATTTCTGTTCATCTCTTAACCGACTTTCACATTTCTGTGTGGCAATACGAATTTGTTCTTTGGCATTTATGGATAATTTAAAATGTGGCTTGCTAGGTCCCTCTCCGGGACTTAGAACTTCCTGTAGACTAGACAAATGTTCAGCAAAGAATCGATGCTCTATTAGCTGTTCCAATGTTGGCAGCCCAGCACGGCAAGCCTCTTTTGATAAAATTAATTCTAAAACATTTTCTAAAAAAAAAAACCAAAAGGCAATTGCAAACAATTAACAATCACGTTAAATAGGTTCATGCAGGTTTGATTACTTAAAGCTTCAGGACAATCGCTTATTTGGCGTGCAACAGACTCCTGTAGTGGATATCCCATTGTCATTTCGAAGAGTACGTGGCCGAAGCAGTAGACATCTATGATCTCAGCCGAGTGTAGCTTGCTGTGCTGGACGAAAAATGGGCGATAGAACGCTGGCACTCCCAATATGTAGTTTTCAATATCCAAAAGTTTCACACATTCGTCTTCAATTACAATATTTCCCGAGTGGAGATGGCCTAGAAAACGGGAACATAGAGAAACAAATAAGTTAAGACCAGGAATCAAAATTGAAGACAAGACCTAACAGATTCTGTGGAAATAAAATATTCGGAATATCATTGGTCCGGTTGTATTGACGGGCTAGGGGACGATGATAATGGTTGGGTGTTGTAGAACGAGGGTAGACTATGATAGGCTTTAACTTGGCATTGCACAGTGGTTGGAACTCTGACTACACATCAAGTGCTTATTTTTAAATTCAAAATAGTAACCATCGGGTACTGGTCTCATTCAACCGGATTTGACTTGCTAAAGATAAGCGCGAGTGTTGATAACACGACGATAAACAGCAACACTATAAGCAGCCAGGTCAGAATGGCACGGAATGAACACCCGATCTGCTGTCCCAGGCGAACCTAGACGTGCTGCTTCGATATATTCGGACAACAGGTTTCCTAAGAATTCCAAGTGTTGGTCAGGACCCTTGAATAGGGATGGTGGCGGATGAACCAAAAGGCCAACGGCAGGGCTCAATCCCGTAGTAGATACTGATGGCCTCGTTTCCTAGAGGTATCAAATAAACTGGAACTGGCCCTCCACGTTGGGGGTTGTGCTTTGGGTTAACTACCAACCCATGGAAAAAACTATATGTTGCGAAGCAACCAATAGCCTCAGAAAGGACTGATTTAATTGTTGACGACCCTGCTAAAAGAAAAAAAGACAACGACCGAGAACGTTAAACATGAGAGGTGCAAGCAAACAACTAGCGGAAGCCTTAAACTGCTACAAATCAGACATCATTGCCATCCAGGAAACACGATGGGATGAGCCGGGCGAAAAGAGGATGAAAAACTGTGACATCTACTACGAACCGAGTAATCAGAAACAGGGGATTTGTTATAAGTGCCAGACTTAGGCAAGAAATCCTTTGTTTCCAAGACATTAGCGAATGCATTGTAACAATCGGCATCAAGGCCAAATTCGCCAACATAAGCCTTATATGCGCTCACGCCCCAAAGAAGGCCAAAGATGATATAGCTAAGGATTGCTTCTACGAGCTCCTTGACAAAACCTATGAGCGGCTACCGAAGTACGATGTTAAAATCGTGCTGGGAGATTTCAACGTAAAGGTGGGAAGTGAAAACATCTTTAGCAGTATTGTCGGGAAACATAGCCTACAGGACAACACATCTGGCAACGGACTTAGGCTAATTAACTTGGCCATGGAACAAAATGCCACTATAGCCAGCACACGGTTTCCTCATATCCATAAGGGGACAGGGCAATCTCCTGGTCAAGGAGCGGTCAACCAAATTGATCACATTGCGATAGGCAAGACACACGCATCCAGTATTTTGGATGTCCGAACATTCAGAAGAGCTAACATCGACTCGGACCAATACCTTGTTGTAGCCTATATAATGCGGGTATCCACCAGCAAACAACAATCCAGAAATACTGTGAAAAAATTTGATGTCGAAAGACTGCAATCGCAAGAGACCGCCAAGGCTTTCGCGCAACGCGCATCCCTTAACCTCTTGATTAACACCATACCCACCAGCACCGAATGTCGAAGAACAATGGCAACGATGCCAACAAGCCATTAGATCAACCGCAACAGTTTTTCTAGGTTTCTCGCGCGCACCAGCAAGAAACCCCTGGTTCGATGAGGAATGCCGACAGATATACTCGCAGCCGAGGCCTACAAGACTGATCTGCAGGTGAAGACGAGAGCTCTATTGGCAGAGAAAAAGGGAAGAACACCGACTTTTCAGAAAGAAGAGCAAGAAAAGCGCGTGATAGAGGATAAAGAGAGGTGTCACTCCAGAAACGATGTTCGCAAGTTTTACCAAAGTGTAAAGGCCAGGAAAGTCCACAAACAATCAAATTTTCACACTTAGCAGATCCTGAAAAAAAACCAAGAAGTCCAAATCGATACCCACCACCTATTCATCGATTTCAAAGCCGCATACGACAGCATTTATAAAGACGAGCTATACAGAGCAAGATCTAGTTTTGGGATCTCGCCCAAACTCGTCGGTTTGTGTAGGATGACGATGGAGAATTCTCGCTGCTTCATCAGGGTCGGAAACGACTTCCCCGATACATTCGATACCAAAAAAGGATTAAGGCAAGGCGATGCGCTTCTCTATGTGACTTCTTTAATTTGATTCTTGACAGGATTGTGCAAAACCCAACACCAGAGGCACAATTTTCCAAAAATCGATGCAACTTCAAGGATACGCCGACGATATTATCATCATTGGTAGGACTCAACATGATGTCATAGCCACGTTTGCTAATATATAGAAGAATGCGGCAAAAATGGGTTTAGCAGTAAATGAGGGTAAGACTAAGTATATTCTGTCATCACGAAAGGTCAGACAACATCGACGAATTTGACAGAACGTCGCCATTGACAGATATAACCTCGGCTCCGCTATCAACTCTGACAACATCTCGTCAGAAATTAATCGAAGAATTACTCTTGCCAAAAGCTGTTTCTTCGGGCTAAGACGGCAATTTAGTAGTAAAGCCCTCACTCGAACTACTAAGCAGATCCGATATAAGATCCTGAGCATCCCAGAGCTGCTCTTACCGGCTGAAGTATGGACCGTATAAAAAGCGGATGAAGTTATCCTGGTCGATTCGAGAGGAAAATTCCTTGGTCCCGTTTGCGTTGATGTGCTAGGACGACGAAGATGAAGATTTTACCAAGAACTGTACGCTGTACACCGACGTGCCCCCAGTAAAAAAAAACCGCATTGGACGTTCAAAATGGCTAGGACATGTAGATGGGAATGGACACCAGTACTCCGGATCGCAGTCTACGATTCCCAGCCAGACGTCGGACGCAGTAGAGGAAGACTTTGCGTTAAGTGGCGCGCACAAGTATAAACCGACCTCAAACAACTTGAAGTCCGTAACTGGAGGAAGTTAGCTAACGACGGGGCTAATTAGAGAGGCATGTTGGTTGAGGCCCTGGTTCATTCCGGACTGTAGCGCCACTTAAGTAAGTAAGTAAATATGGAGACGATGATTCAACCACAAATTTTACGAACTGTTAAAGACCTGATACTTATTAAACGTTTATGATGACAAGAACATTTAGAATGAACTGACACAAATGCTCCGCTTCACAGTCTTCGATTCCCAGCGATATGGTAGTCGTAGTAGAAAAATACCTCGGCCAAGTAGGAAACTACATCAACCAACTTGAAGGCAGACAACCTAGAGCCGAGCTTATTAGAGAGCTATGTTGGTTGACCCCATTTTGTGAACGGTATATAGCTGCAGCGCACTGAACGTATTAACTTTACCAACAATTTAACTCCAACATTTGCCACATGTATTCGACCTGGGCGCAGAAGAACCCAATCATGAAGATGAAGCGAAATTAATCGCTATTATAGCGTAAACCTATGTCGTATTGCTCCGTTGTCCTTTATAGAACAATGCACCTGAAAAAACTTAGCCACTGTCAACCAGGGAATTATTAAAGCTCTGTTGCGCAAAAATATATGCCTAAGGTCTCCAACAGGACCCCTGTTATAAGCCAATTTAAGATTGAAATATCTAGAATACGTCGTTAACATTTCGTCCTCCCTAGCAAATGAAACTCACCATAGGGCATCCCCTTTGAGTGTAGGAAAGTCAATGCCTCTAGTATTTGTCTGCCATAGAGAGCAATCTGTTTTATTGTTAATGATGTCCTGCCCTTCGGGTTACCGTATTTGGCCAAAAATGGATTCTTTGGAGTAGCCATGCAGAGAATATCTTTCAGTGTGCCCTGCTTATGGAATCTGTAAGCATAAATTTTGGTTTTGTTAATTTTAAATCACCACACCGTATGGATTGAACCACTTACTTGCGTACGACGATACAGCCGTTCTCATTACTTGCTGCATAAACAACTGGATCAATATATGGGTGCTGAAGTCCGACGAAACTTTTTAGTATACTGTGAATCTCCTTATCGTCGACATACTTGTCCGGCCCGAATTCAATCCATTCCAATGCTACTTCTCCAATTGGTCCATGCATTCCAGCATCCAAACTACCGCTTCCATTGCTGGTAGAAGCAAAGTGCTTTGCCTGGTGTGACTGAGATCCACTCTTAACCAAGTGCTTACTACTGGACTTCTCAGGAGGCTTTGCTGTTACTTTAAAAAAGTGTTTTCTGAGACGCCAGCCTATCGCGCCCATTGTCTGTCCCAATACATATAAACCTTCTGTCCGAAGACATAGCGATGCATTTTGTACCGCTTGATCTGCGGAATATATCGTCAACACACATCCATAGTCAAAGATCAAATGCTTACCGTGGAATGATTGTGAATAGCTATCCGGGTCAACAAAGCGTTTCGCCGGAAGCGACGATGCTAGTATTGGATTCATGAGGACTATGTCTATGTACTCTTGCAATGCTTGACGCCTTTCAGCTATAAAGTCAGGACGCATATTACCAATGAGTTTCTTTCCAGGCATCGGCAATTCAATACCAGATGGTTGAAGGTATTTATTAAGCTCAGCGAAGTCATTGTACCGACGAAGAATTTTCCAGCAGTTTTCTTTTAGTGGTCCCCGTTGCAGGCGTAGAAGATACTCCTACAGATTAGACAAATGGATCACAACATGAACATAACAACAACACAAAGAGAACCATCACAATAATTTACCGTATGTCCATGCACTGTCTGGGCGGTTTCAATAACGCAATTTATTTGTTGTGTATCATCGAGGGTGATTTTTCGTTCGTGTTTTTGTTCAAATATAGCCATTGGTTTTCGAAACAGAATGCGGAAACATTTTTTTGCTTCGTGTTTTGTATTTTTCAATCAAGTGACAGCCACAAGCGGGTGCAGGTTTTTTCCTGGTAAATATTCCCAATTGGAACAGAAAGAAACGGCGTTCTAACTGGAATTGTAGTTTTGGGTTTTTTATTTGTTGAATGGAAATTTTTGGAAATTAATGTTTAATCAGAAAAGCTGCACTTTCGACCGATCCCTTAAACGATTCCCTGGGGCTGCTTGATTGAATATTTCTTTCCCATTTCTCTCGAAGGATTTTCAATACTTTGACATTTCTATTTTTCATTAATTCATGACATACTAAATGTTCGTTTTGCTGTTGGCAGCCATGATTGGAATACCACATTTGTAAGGTTTTTATTGATTATTTAAAAATGCGATATTTGACAGATATATGCTGGAGGCAGAGACACATTAGGCGTGTTCCACATACTAAACCCTGCGAGTTTTCCGAAATAAACTTAAGTGGGACTCTAGATTGAAGATAATAGGGCCTAGCGGTATTCATGCTATGTCGGAAATTCGATGTAAGCTTTGAAAAATTACGACGTGGTAAATGAACGGTCAAAATTTGTATCGGAAATTTCTCACACGAATTGGGCGTATAAACTGAGATGGTTAACGTTATAAACTTTTGAAACACTATTTTGACATTTAATCAGTCACTTACGCACATCAAATATAGGTACACTGAGTAAGAGCAATCTATACCATCTAACTGATAGTCAAGAGTCATTCGGTTTTTTTTATCAGAAAGAGCAGGCAATACATTATAGCCGCGGTTTTTTAATCTGAAATGTCAATTTAAAAAACAAAAAGAAAAGAATTGTACTCCACTGTAACCTACACATAAGACTCAATAAATTCAATTCAATTCAATTCACACATCAAATATATGCTCATAACTCAAACAAAAAAATTATCTAGAACGGAAGTAGATCAAGAGGAAAGATTTCTATTCGTAAAAAATCAAGTAAAACGAGCTTGAATTCAATGGTTTTGACATTAAGGGTATTCAAGCAACGTCGCAAAATCGTCGTAAACGGGATGAATTTACGACGCGACGTGATAAATGAACTGTCAAAATTTGTAAGTATCTTTTCTAACAATATCACAATTTTCTCACGGGAATTGGGTGTGTAAACTGAGATGGTAAGCATTAAAAAATTTTGAAATGCCATTTTTACATTTAATCAGTCACTTCCACACATCAAACGTATTAGCTTAACTTAAAAAAATTATGTAGAACGGAAAGAGAACAATACGAACAAATTTCTGTCAATAAATAAATAACTAAACAATTATTTTATAACTGCTAGTGAAATGTCATTTTCATACGCTTCTGCGAGAGAATATGTTCCAAAAAAGCAAAGGCGCCGTTGTTTCACTGCGGATTATTAAAGATACACATACCGTCGGCGTCGTCAAGCTAAAATTTCAAAAACAAAAGAGCGACATCTTGTGCCAAGAGATTCATTTCCACAGGAACATTTAGCGTCATCTAATAAAAAGTTAAAAAACTACGAAGAGTGATTTAAAATAAATTCTGCAATAGCAATACATTTCGTTACTTATTGACCCATAAACTGAACCAGTTATGTAAATTTATTTCTTACAAATGTTTTATGATCAGTTACATAATTTTTTTTTGCAATTTGATGAAGCAAACGATTTTTTTGCTTACATACATTTCCGCAGTGAAACAGTGGCATGTATATAGTTTTGGAATAAACGTGAAGTTGGCTACTAGCAGTCCATATATAATAAGTCAATGAACTAAACTAACCCACTGAATCAAATCAGTGGGTTACCGCATTATTTAGTGGTACAATTTTAGGGTCGTTCATGAAACGTCGTCGTTAAATTACAATCTTTCGTAAGTAGTAAAATTACGACGTTTATTATATATTATGGCGTTTTCAATTGGTAAAAAAAAATCAATCTATTTTTTATCTATATCTGTCAAAAGACCGATTTTGACATTTGTTTTGTGTTCCATTGGGCAAAAAAAAAATATTTATTTTTTGATTATCAGATCAATTTTGCAGATCTGGATTTTTCAGCAGAGCATTCATGCACTAACACTTATACAAATCATATAATATTATTTCAGTTGTGAAAAACTATTATCAACCATTAAAACTTAAGCAGTACGATGTGAAATATAAATTAAATCAAAAACAAACAACCTGTGTTACTGGAAACTTGACAGCTACACCGACACTAACTTGTTGTAACAGACACGAAATTACAACCACAGCAAAAAATCAATATGAAAACGTGTTCCATTGGTAACAAAAAAGTTCAAATTTCATATCAAAATCCATATATACCAATGGAAAATACCATTAATAATATGCTTCAACGTTTCTTTTTTTGTTTTTGACCCTTGGAATGAATGACAGTTCATTTTACGATGTTGATAGGTTGATATAAAGATGGCGTCTAACAAGTTCTCACCCCAGAGATGTTAACAAAATTCAAGATGATTTGATAAAAAAAAACTTGAACTCTATCTCACTATCTCACAAACAATAAGAGCTGTAAAAATAACGACAAAATGAATACCCATATGGATTTGGTACTTTTTTTCACTGACTTCCCGTTACAAATAATTCGTTACTTTCGTATCTTCGATACAAATCATGTTCATATCATTTACGTTTCAAAGTGTGTATGTACTCACTACTCAGAGACCATGGTCAGCGCACGACGGAGCCACTCACACGTTCTCACTGGTGGAGTCACTCATCAGAAAAATCTGTCTTACGACGTACCCACTGCCACATATACAACGAGGGTTGAATTGAAACAAATCTTTCTCGTGCTTCTACGAACCGTCAAAATAAAGGAATAACGAATTTAATGCGAGGAACGAAACACGTAAAAGTAATGAAACTTAGTTGACAGTAACAATTTGGTACTTCGAGTCGAATCGAATACCCGTTGCTAAGTAACGATACAAACGTTTCGCAGAATCCGTGCTGTTTTGCTCCGTGCTGTTGTTGATTTTCTGCCAGGCGCTCATGAAACGTAGCAGACATTCATGTTTTCACCGAAAGCATTAATAATTATGATAGGCAGACAAGATCAGAGTCACTCATTTATGTGTTTGTGTGTTCTGTGGTTCTCGCTGAATTCGTGCAGTTTTGCTCCGTGCTGTTGTTGATTTTCTGCCAGGCGCTCATGAAACGCATCAGATATTTATGTTTCCATCGAAAGCATGAATGATCATGATAGGCAGACAAGATCAGACTCATTCATGTGTTTGTGTGTTCTGTGGTTCTCGCTGAATTCGTACAGTTTTGCTCCGTGCTGTTGTTGATTTTCTACCAGGCGCTCATGAAACGCGCCTTTTTTTTTACACACCTACTGTCAACATGAATGATCGTGACAAGCAGACCAGACCAAACTCATTTATGTGTTTGCGTTGTGCTGTGTGTGGTTCTCGCAGAATCCGTGCTGTTTTCTCCATTCCGTGCTGTTGTTGCTTTTCTAACACGTGCTCATGAAACGCGTCATATATTTATGTTTGCATCGAAAGCATGAATGATCATGATAGGCAGACAAGATCAGACTCTCATTCATGTGTTTGTGTTTCTGTGGTTCTCGCTGAATCCGTGCTGTTTTTCCCCGTGCTGTTATTTATTTTCTACCAGGCGCTTATGAAACGGTGCAGGTATTCATGCGCCTTTTTTTTTACACACCTATCTACTGTCAACATGAAAGATCGTGATAAGCAGACCAGACCAAACTCGTTTATGTGCTTGCGTTGTGCTCTGGTTCTCGCAGAATCCGTGCTGTTTTCTCCATTCTGATGTTGCTTTTCTAGCATTCGCTCAAGGAACGTATCAGGTATTTTTTTATATGTTAATGTAATTTGAAATTTTTTATCGGATATTAAAATTTATTTATTGTTCTTAGACTGAAAATTAAAGTGACCCAGGGGTCGTCAAATATTTTGTAAAAATTATAATTTTCCATCAAGTATATTAACAATGTGGGTAACAATTCAGAATTATTGCGGTTTCTAAGGTTATAAGTGCCTCATGTCTATCGCGATGCGATCAACTCGATTTCTTGATCTGAGGACCGACATTTATCCATATTGATATCAATCTTAGGAAATCGTTCGCTAGTTATATTGACATTATTTTCTGCTGCGGGTTTTTATATAGTTAACCTAAAACACAACGCTCAACCTGGAGGACTAGCTCCAATTAATTAGATATCCCTAGGACATGTAAGATTTCTATGTGGCCTGTTTTTCGAATATGTCGAGGCCGCTTAACGTACACTTTGTACATCCTAACTGGGTAGATGTCAGCGTTGACCCACCCTTAGAAATTCCTCCGCTGCCCAAATGATTAACCTAACCTTAATTGATAAAGCCGATACAATTAATGGATTCTTTTTACCGCAATTTACTATATAATTTATTAACTTCACGTTTCTTTTTGATTAAGCTCCCTATTCTATAAAATCCGTAGCCTAAAATAATAACACCAATTGTGATTAAAGCTAACAGCACGCCCACATCCAGTAAATATAAGTGGTTCCATGGAATGTTCGTTCCAGCTGTTTTCAAGTGCGCTACACTTTTGTGCCTTAAAACATGCTCCACCCAGAATAACGACGTTTGTACAGCTCCTAGCGGTCTATCCCGGAATATCGATGAAAGCTCTCGTACATTTGTTAAATATGATGGATCCGAAAGCAGTTGTTCTAAAGCCCAGCTTAAAGAAGTTTCTGTGAGGTTCGTAAAGCCCAGCAAGATTCCGATTTCCAGGTTCACAACAGATTTAATGTTGAGAAGCTTCGGATTAGAATTAAATTTTACTTGGAATTTGAAAAAAAAATACAAAAATAAAGACAAAAATACCTGATCACGAAATATTGGAATACCAAGAATTGGTATATTCCTGTAGACTGCTTCCTGCAGACTTAAAAGACCACCGCTTGTAATGAATCCTTTAACATGAGGGTGTGCCAAAACATCGCTGGACGAGACAACTTTTTGTAATAGTATATTCTTCGGGAGGTTTTCCATCTTTTCGACGTCACAGTGCCACAAAATGCTTTGCTTTTGCTTTCCCAAGACAGTGAGAAGAGTATTTAGTTTCTCCTTGGAAAGATCTGAGCATTTCAACGCCATTCCCAAGCTGAAGTATACCGCTCCGTCACGAGCGTCGTCTAGGAATCGCTTAATATTCCACTGAATTGCTTGTGGTGGTTTAATGTGTAATCCTCCAACGGGTATAATATTGTAAAGGCTTGGTCGCGAAACAAGAAGTGGAGCGTAGTTATTGAGCAGAGTAACTGCAATTTGACCTTGTATGTCGGAGAGAGGAGGCAAGGGTTCTGAAATTAATTTGTTGATATAGGATATAAAAAAAAAATTCCAAAAGATTCTCACGGTTAAAATGCGAAAAATGTTTTTTTGCGACTTTATCTTGCGCAATAAAGTCCTGTTTGCGTTGGCTTCTGCGCTCGCGGCATTGAAAAATATTTGAAACCCTTTGACTGAACGATGCATCTTGGGTGTATGTTTGAAAATCAATTGGTGAGCATGCGCTTGGAACAGCATAGTCAACCAGAGTTGTCATGTAGTCCTCGAAATTTGAAAGACTAATAGCAACAATGGGCTTGTTGAAAACTTCTCCAATCATTAGTAAGGCTTCTGTGTAAAATAGGTCTACTATAATAAGATCATAATTGAAACCATCAACGTTATTAAGGAGTTCCTTAAGTTTGGGTTGCTGAAGAAAAAAATCTGTCAATTCAGCACCAGCCGTTCTGAGTGCCTTATGCATCTTGCTTGATGCAGCATGCGCAACATCAAATGTATGCTTCACCCCAAGCTCGTGATTTACTGCAAATAGAATGAAGATAGTTTTTATTAGAAGGTATATCTACAAATAACAAATGTACGGCAGGTTTTAAAAATTAAAGATCCGACACAACTCGGAAAAATTTAGAAGAATGTTGAATTTGCTTAAATGCAGGGTTCGATTCCCAGCCGTAGCAACGCCTAAAATGGTTTTTCACTGGCCCTCCTCCCGTGATGATCTCATAAATCATCCGAGTAATATCAACTGTCAAGAATAACTTATCTCAACTTCGCCGTTCGGAGTCCGCATAAAAAAAGGAGGTCCCGCCATCGTGCAAGAAGTACACACGCACATTTGAATTGTTGTGATAAAGCTAGGCCCTGGGTACTAACAAGCCTGTTGTGCCAAAATTTGTATTTTTTGTTGTTTTTTTTTTTTGTAAAAGCAGGGTTTTTCTTAAGAAATTTGTTTTGTATATTATCAAGGATGATAAAGATGGCAAGATGACGCACTGAATACAAGAAAAATTGTTCTATGGCGAGTCGCACTGGCACAGCCCGCCGTATATTTGGATCTCGTTTCTCAAGTGTACACGTGCACACCGCACGCCCGTACCATGAAGCTGTTGGGCAAAAGTTTCTGAATTTTGTTTTCAATGCGTCATCTGTATTGCTGTAAAATCTTTGATATTATTAACTTTCCCTAACAAAGATTTTGATTGATTTTGACTCTAATATTACGATGACAAGGTAATCCAACAAAGTGGTTTCCACAATTCCGTCAAATTACACAAATTGCTAGGTTTATTCGTAACGAAGACGTAGTTAAAAAAAAAGCTGAGTACGCGTTCAAGTATATTAATTCCTTAGTTGTTTCAGAAATATGCATTTCCTAAAATACCGTAATTCGTCCTTTAGACAAAAATCTTCTGTGAGGTTTGTAAAGTCCAGCATGATTTCGATTTCTAGATTCGCAACAGCTTTAATGTTAAGAAGCTTTGGATTAGATTTGATTTTTCTTAGAATTGGAATAAATACAAAAACAAGGACGAAAAATCTGTTTATGAAATATTGGAATACCTATGGTAGTTACCAAATTTCATTAAATCATTAAATTGGTAAATTATCGTTATACTCATTAGGGAAAAACTGAGTATGTAAAGGGTGATCCATTTCGAGGTTCCCTACTTTTTTAAAGAAAAAAACACAGAAAATTCAAATTTTATGGAGAATGTTTGTTATCATTTGAAAGAACATTCTTTGGCATTTATTTTTTGAAGATTATGTCTATCAAATGTTGGCCGTTGCTACGTCGCAGATGGTCCATCCGTTGAGTCCAATTTTCGATCACTCGTTCGAGCATTTCGACTGGTAACTGGCGAATGACACGCGTGATGTTTTCCTCCAAGGCCTGAATCGAAGCGGGTTTGTCGGCATAAGCTTTTGACTTTACATATCCCCACAGGAAAAAGTCTAACGGTGTGATATCACACGATCTTGGTGGCCAATCGACCGGCCCAAAACGTGAAATTATGTGCTCACCGAAATGTTCTCTCAATAAGTCCATTGATTGATGCGATGTGTGGGAAGTGGCGCCATCTTGCTTAAACCAAATGTCGACGAGATCACGAGTTTCAATTTCAGGCATCAAATAGTCGGTTATCATGGCACGATAACGGTCGCCATTGACGGTTACGTTCGCACCGGCATAATTTTTAAAGAAATATGGACCGATGATTCCACCGGCCCACAAACCACACCAAACCGTTGTTTTTTCTGGATGAAGTGGCAGTTCTTTAATCTCTTCGGGTTGCTCTTCGTCCCAAATGCGGCAATTTTGTTTGTTTACATACCCATTGAGCCAGAAATGGGCCTCATCGCTAAACAAAATTTGCCTCGAAAACGTCGGAACTTGGAACTTTTCAAGAGCCCATAGAGAGAAGCGATGTCGCTTGGGAAGGTCGAGCGGCTTCAGTTGTTGCACAAGCTGTATTTTGTACGCTTTCAATTAAAGATCTTGGCGTAAAATGCGCCAAGTCGTTCCATACGTCAGTCCGAGTTGCTGCGAACGGCGCCGAATCGACTCTCTACGGTCTTCGTGTACGCTCTCAGCTACGGCCGCTATATTTTCTTCACAGCGTGCTGGACGTGGTCTATTCGATCGAATATTATCCAATAATGAATGCTGGGTCTCAAAATGGGTGATGGTGTTGCGAATAGTACGCTCAGTAGGCCGATTATGTTGACCATAAGTTGATCGAAGTGCACAAAACACATTCCTCACAGAACGTGAATTTTCATAATAAAGTTGAACAATTTGTAAACGTTGTTCACGCGTAAGTCTTTCCATTATGAAATGCCAAACAATACTAAACAAAAATAACATGACAGCATGACACTACTCACACGTGATCTGTCAAAAAAGGCTATTGAAAAAAGTATCTCTACTTGGATCACCCGTTAGTATACTAATACACGTCTGTACAATTTCAGCTATATATCTAATCTTTTTAAAAAAAAACTTGCAGGAAAATGTACCGTTCGATCATTTTACGAGTGAACATTTAAATCAGAATTCTTATGAAATCATATGTCATATAATAGTTTCTTACCATCAGTCCAAAAGTCAAAGGCAGGTATGACAATTTCCTCATAATTGTCCAGTTTCTCTCCTAAACGAAAACTGCTCACTGATGTTATCTATATAAATACGTGTAGAAAGAAATGTCTAATCATTTTAAAAACCATCAACAAAAAATATTCTTACGTTATGTTTATTTTTTGCGAGTCCTGTCATTAAGGGTTGTATTGCATTAAAATGGCTTTGACTAGGATATGCAAAAAGACCCAAAATTCTTGCAGCATTCGTATGAAAAACGAATAAGAGGAGAAGCAGTCCAGAAAACAGTATGTACTTCATATTTTACTGAAATAAAAAGGATTTAAGTTCTGATTAGAAATATAAAGCATGAGTACGATAACGTAAGCGTAAATAGAAGAATATTTTGCTATTTGAGAAGTAGTCTATCTCGTCCCATATATAACAAATTTGCAGCGAAGCTCCCAAATGGATTAGAAAACACAGAAATATATTTATTTTTTAATAAATGTATAAGTGTCATAAAAAAAGAGAATTTTTTTTACAATTGCAATATTTTCCCTTGTAGGAGCAAGTCAAAATATAAAATATATTCAACAGCTGTATCGTGTTGAATATATTTTTTCCTTTTTTCCTATTATCTATAAAAAAAACAAGACAAAATAATTTTTTTACTACAAAAAAATGTTCTTATCGTAAATAATCTCGCATTGGCCGTGTTCCGCATTTCAATTTACAACTGAAAATTGAGGTGAGGTAACATCGCACACACAATCTTACTAAGTTAAAATGTAAATATCAAACTATTCCAACCATTATTTTGTAATTTGATTTTTCCATATATAAAGAGATATATTTACTTTTATCTATTCAGAATAATTATCTCTTATCAGAAAAGTAAAAATAACTTAAGTAAACCTATATTATCGGGTAATTTTACTTAAATCAAAAACATCTTCATGACAGGTCGAAGAAAAATCAGCTGTTTCATATCTGAAGTTCTATGTGTAAATTTTCAACTCGTTCCGTCAGTCATTTCCCCTCAAATGTCATGTGACTAAATTGGTCGACTGACCAATGAGAGCAATGCACCGCCAAAATTAACGTACCTATGGACTTTTTTAGATTTAGATTTTGCTCTCAGATTTTAGACTTTACCGAGCTCAGTTTAAGATAAACGAAGGTAGGTACCAAAGTTTGCAACATAGAGAAGTTATTTGGATAGATATCCCTTAAGGTATAAGAATGGACTAAGGGTCACCAATTGAATCGATTGAGCCATGTATGCCTGTCCGTCCGTCCGTGTGTCACCGATTTTTTGAGGCCTTCAATTTTGTGCGAAAATGATAATAATAGAACATTTGTTAATTTTTGTTTTAATTCCCCACTGCTAAAAGCGGGATGGGATAGACCGATAGGGTGTTAAACGTTTGCACAGCGGTTCCTTCTCATATGCTTTTATGGTGCCATGAAATAACGAAAGCCGAATTCCAAAATTAGTGAAATAACACTTTGTAAAAGCGAAATAACGACATATTCTGTAATTCGGCGTTATTTCACAATGATTAAGTGAAATAACGCCAAACATTGCATGTGTAATAAAGCCGAATTCAGAGAGAGAGAGAGTGAGAGAGAGAATCATACTTTTCACACATCCGAGTGCGAGTTTGGGTGTATGAAAAGTTTAAATACGGGTAACCCCCTGCTTGGGTTCACTTTTGGGGAAGCATGCACCCCACTCATTTTTAAACTTTGCATACACCTACTCGGATGTATTCAACTTATGAACCCCTAGTTGGGCTCATTGTTTGGTTTGAATTGGGTGGGATATTGGATGTATACAAAGTGAAATAAGGCCGAATCGGTTTTCATTCACTTAACCAAAGTGAAATAAGACCGAACATGAAAATTCGACAATATTTCGCTTTCATAAAGTGGAATAAAGTCGAATAAAAGTAGTGCATTGCCACTTTTATTCGTGATTTTCACTAAAGGGCGGCCCAGAATGCGTATCTGTAGATGAAATCTGAGTCAGAAGTAGAAAACAAGGCAATCCCTTAGCGCTTACGCAATATGCATCTTCATGAATTTGTAGCTTGAAGTTGAATGACGGCAACGATTATAAGGTCATATGGTAAACCGGGGCACATTCGTATTTGGGGCACATTCATCATTGACGTTTTCAATAATAACGCTTCTGTGCAAACCACTCATTTTAACTCTGAACGCTCCCTCCTGCAATTGTATATGATGCTTTGTAGTTTGACAGTTCTAGTTCGTTGGCAATCGTAGTTCGAAGTGTTTGTTTGTTTTTTTGCTCCTGGCTGTTATTTTCAACTTCAGGTAAGTAAGCAATTTTTTATATTTATTTGGTGAACATAAGAGTGATATTCGGCGTATAGTGTTATTAATTATTAAACTTTAAGTTAAACAACACAAACCTGTTGAGGTTTCATATCTTTTTGTGAAAAAAAAACTCGAAAATTAAATTGGAGCCATCGGGGTACATTCGTCGTTTGTGCAAGGGGAACATTCGTCGTCTCACGGGGCACATTCGTCGTCTGAGCGCGGAGTTTTGGTAACAATAGTGGGAGTTGTGAGTGCAATCGGAAATCATCTTCCACCCATTTATGTTTTTCCAAGACAGCGATTCACCGAGCGGTTTATGGACGGATGCTTAGTGGGCTCACTAGGTTTAGTAAGTAAGAGCGGTTGGATGATATCAGAGCTGTTTGTAGATGTACTCAAACATGTACAACGCTATACAAACTGCTCAAAGGATCGACCCATACTGTTGTTACTGGACAACCACTCATCCCACTGTAGCCTCGAGAGCATTAATTTTTGCAGAGCTAATGGTATTTACCTTCTATCTTTTCCACCTCATACTTCAAACCGTCTTCAGCCGCTCGACGTTTTAGTGTTTGGCCATTTTAAAAAATTTTGCAAAACATCTTTAAACGACTTTTTGTGCGAAAATGAAGGGAAACGAATAACTATATATGACATTACTAAGCTCCTAAAAACAGCCGTTTTTAAGAGGGTTTTCAGTGGAAAATATATGCAGTGGGTTTAGAAATACTGGAATATATCCTCTTAATTCCCAAGTTTTCCAAGAGGAAGAATTTTCACTGGAAATGGTAACAATAGAAACAGATGAAAATGTTATCACAACAAAATCTTTGTCACCAGAGCAAATTCAACCAACAACACTGCAAAGTATAATATCGCCTGAAAAGATACGTCCAATTCAGCGATTAAAAGCTGAAAAAAAACACATTAAGGAGTGGATCTTCTCGAATATTATCAAGCTCCACAGAAAAACATCGGGCAGAAGAGAATGAAGCCAAAAGAAATTTTAAACAAAATCGAAAAAATCAGAAACAAATCGAAGCAGTGAAAAGGGTTGTCCAGTTTTCATCGAAACCTATGCAACAAGATCAGCAAAACAAAAATCGAAAAGGTCTTAGTCACAAGAAAAAACGGAAGGAAGCTGCACCTTCAGATGAAAGTGACATTGAGATATCGTACGCCGAGTCAGACCAGTCAGATGGTACCTTTATAGAAGACTCGAGTTGTAGCGAGGCTGAAGAAAAGCAATTTTCTGGAAATAACTTGACGGATGATGACCATTTCGCTGTCGGAGATTATGTATTAGTTAAATTAAATAGAAATTTAAAAAAAAAAACAAATATTTTATGTTGGCGAGATTATTGAAAAATTCAGTGATTCAACATTTAGCATCAACTTTTTTGGAAGATCTGATACTTCATCTTGGGTGTTTGTGGAACCTCTTAATAAAGACGTTTCTTTAACACTTAAGAGTGAAATAGAATTCAGACTACCCCATCCTTCTAATCCAGCATCAACATCCAGATCTCGGACAAGATTTTGCTTCAATATTGACTTGACTAGCTACTACGTCAAGTAACTATAACATTTGTTTGTGTTTTTTCTAACTAATTCTTATGAATTATGTAGTTAATTTTGTATCTGCGATAAAGATACTGTTTTATTTATTGTTATGAATTGTTACGTTATGTTTTTATGTTTTCTTTTTTTTATGAAATAAAAATTTAAATTAATTTTAATTAATTTTGCTTTTTTGTTTTGATGACAAGGGTTTCTGCGCCAAAAGTGCCCCGAGCAAAAACGTCGAAATGACTTTTTTTATAAAATAAGAAAATATAAGTTTTTTTTTATAAGGGATTCGAAAAGTTCTTTGATTCATTTTGAAGTTGAAATATTAAAGTTATATATAGTATCAATGGTTCAATACGTTTAATATTTTGGTAAATCCAAAGCTTTGAACTTTTGGTGCCGAATGTGCCCCGGTTTACCATACAGATGGCACACTGAGAACGAAAAACAGAAACTTTTGCTCACCAGCTTCATAGTACGGGTGGCCGGTGTGCACATATAAGGAACGAGATCCAAACATATGGCACGGGTTGTGCCGACCCGCCATTGAACACTTTTTCTTCTATGCAGTGCGTCATCTGTATGACTATACAATCTTTGATGGAGGGCAACTCCATGCAAGAAATGTATCTCTCTTTTGATAGCTATACAAGATACCAGCTACAGATAGGCATTCTGGGCGGCCCTTTATACTTACAAATGCCGAAGCTATTAACAAATCATATTTACAAACTAAAATATTAAGATGCCTTTTTCTCAAAACATGCACATTTCAGCGTATATTTGGAATAAAAAAAAATAATTATTTTGTTCGTTTCTGTAAAATTCCTGGGCTGCTTTTGACAGTCTTCATTTTTCACGAGGCTAGTCTGCATGAAGAAAATAGCGAAAAATAAACAAAACTAAATTTTTTTCACTCATCTTTCTAAAACTTTTTTTTAGTAGGTTAATGTATTGTTATGTGAAGTTTCACATCCAAGTTTATTCAAATTTAATTTTGCACATTCGTACGTGTACACCTGTTCACTTGACATTAATAAACCTTATTTGCGCACTCAAATACATCTTTATAATTCAAGGAAATTGTTTTCCTAACGAAATGAAAGATTAAAACGTCAGTAAGGATGTTGTAAAACATGACGATGACATAAAACATGTGGATGACAGCGTTAATCTGCTTGAAACCGAGATTTTCGAAAACCGATGTTTTTTTTTTTTTTTTAATATTTTTCAACACTTAGGACTTAGTCCCTGAAGGTTATAAAACCAAGTAATGGAAAGAAGGAAAAAGGTTTGCAGGATAGTTAGAGATTGGGAGTAGGTGGGAAATGAGTGAGGTGACGATGCGCGTTAATTTTGAATCTTTGCAGGTTGTAGTCATCTGGAAATATTGAAGAAGGCAAGCTATTCCATAATTGTGAAGTGTGGTTAAGAAATGATCTTCTAAATTTTACTGTACGCCCGAAAACAGGCTCTATGCAATATGGGTGTGCCGAAGAAGTCGCACGAGTATTTCTATTAAACAAACGGACAGGGGGGATACAACTATATATTTCGTCGGAACATTTATGGTGACATTAGCGGTAAAGAAGCGCAAGGCACCCAACATTCCGCCGGTGTTCGAGAGAATGAATTTCGCTACAAACTGATTGGTTGTCAATAAGTTTGATAGCATGACGCTGGACTCTGTCAAGTAGGCTCAAGCATGTTGCAGGGGCACCCGCCCAGATGTGCGAGTTATATTCAAGTCTTCGACGAATGTAAGCTTTATAGATATTAGCTAAATCTGATGGAGTGAAAAACCGTTTCCATCGTTTGAGAAATCCTAGGCATTTGGCACCACCTTTAGCAGCATCTATAATTTGCTGGTTCCATCGAAAGTCTGGGCTAATATGCATGCCAAGCATAGACAGGCCATTAGATTCCTCAACTTCAACTCCTTCCATGTTAAGTTTAGCTACATTTGTATCCCGCTTCAGAGATAGGAGACAGCACTGGGTTTTTGACGCATTCAATTCAACCCGCTTGTTGGTACCCCAATTGATAATTGTATCAAGGTCAGAGTTGAGTTCAGTTGACATTCGCTGGCGTTGAGACTCCACAATTTGGGGATCTTGACGCGGAGTAAACGAATTCAAGAGTGCTGTCATCCGCGAATGAATGGATAGGATTAGAAGTCAGAGAGAGAAGGTAGTTAATAAAAATTAGAAACAGAGTCGGTGAGAGGACTGAGCCTTGGGGTACTCCAGCGTTTGTTGAAAAGGGGGTGGAAGTTGACCCATCTAATACAACTTGTATTGATCGGTTACTTAAAAAACTCGTAATCCAAATTAAAAAAGTATTACCGACACCAAAAGAACTAAGCTACTAAGCGCTGTGCTACACTCTATCAAAGATTTTGAGATATCCAGAGCAACAATTCTACATTCACCGAATTGGTGAATGCAACGATTCCATTTTTCGCTTAGATAGATAGACCATAAGATCACCTGTAGAACGTTGCTGACGAAAACCATACTGACGGTCACTAAGGAGATGGTTTTTTTCTAGATAGCTCATGAGGTGGTAATTGACTGTACTCTCCATGACCTTAGAGAGTACTGACGTTAAAGCTATGGGTCGGTAGTTTGAAGGGGAGGTTTTTTCGCCCTTTTTTGGAATTGGCTGAACATGCGCAAGTTTCCACCTATCTGGAAATATTCCTGCAGTGTAAGACAGGTGAAAAAGTTTGCGTAGAGGTTTGGCCAGAGTGGAAGAACACCTCTTCAGAACAAGGGGAGGAATTCCATCTGGACCTGAGGCTTTATTTTGTTTGAGATCTTTTAGAACTCGAGCCACTGAACGGGTTGGGAAAAACAACGGTCCTAAAGAATATTGAACCGGACTCAGCGATGGTGGTGAAGAAGAGCTGTCTGGTAAGTCGGAATTGGCTGCGAATATGGAAGCCAGCAGATTTGCTTTTTCTTGGGAGTCCGTGATATTTCTGTCGTTGTAGACAAGCGCTGGGATGTAGAGAAATAAAGGAACACCTTTCCCAAATCGAAAACGAAAGTTTAACCATGGCAACAAAAAATTGTCTAGATGAAAAAAAGAGCATTTTTTGTTCCAATCGAAAATTATATGAAAGTGGCTAAATGAAGCATTTCCCCCACTCTCCCCTAAACAGAGATTAACTTTTGAATTGAGCATGGTACACTTTCGAGCCATATGTGACATAAAGATTCACGGACATGGACCATTTTTGATAAGAATTAGGCATAAACAAATCTATGACATATTGCGGGTCCTTGACTTTACCGCACTATCTTGTATTACAAAATGAAATACGTGTAGGTCAGTGGGGTGGTGAAAGGGAAATTTAAAATCTTCGTCACTATTTAAAATATGTTTCCCACTTGAACGTTTATACATGTGTTTTTAAATAAATTTAGCAACGAAATAACGTATAATTACTATCACTTAACAAAAAGTTCGGTGACATACGGATGAATGGACGTACAGAAAGACATGGCTAGATCGACTCAGCTACCGCTTCTGAGTCGATCCATACACTTTGAGGTATATGTAGCGAAATTATTTCTCTATGTTACAAACTTAATGTCAAAACTGATATACCCCTATGGGATGGACAAACATCACAAAACATACAACTTTTTATGTATCTCCCGAATTGCATCTTGCGAGCACTTGCGCGTAGTTTTTTTTATATCCCAAACCGTAGATACCTACTTGCGGCATCGAAGCACAATAAGATAAACAATCGCTTCAATTCAAATACACGACCGGAACTCATACGTACATTTTTTGTATGTTCTCAAACACTTCACAATGTTATCACTACCCGGCAATTCCTTGTTTCCACTTTGTCAAATTTATTGATAATTCTGTTAATGCAGTTTCATGGTACATAAAAATAGAAAAACTACTTTGAAAAATATTCACAAACTATGGATATTAAAAGAGATCGGCAGTGTGTTCTTCCTGTTTCTATCGCGCACCAACTAATCACGTTTCCAGACTGTTCTAATTTAAGCACCACCGCCACAGTCGATTGTTTCAACGTTCGTACTGATGATCATGGCACATGCTCAGACCGCTGAGGCTGCACAATAATTGTGGAAGATCGCTTGAGTGTGTTTTTTTTTTGTTGTTTTTGGAATGTTGGCATCTTTTAATTTTTGGAGAGTAAAATATGTGTTTTCATACCAGCATTTGATAATATTGCGTTATGAATGCAATTTTATCAAACAACTTTTCTAATCATAATTTGCAGTTGAGTTGAGATGTGGAAAGAAAATATTGAATACCAAGTTATGTTAGTCAAGGCGTCAGAAGTTAAGCAAAAAAAAAAAATCAGGCACGGGGAAGGACTATTTAATTACAAAATGTCTAGATTTAAATATTTAGTTTCTATATGACTATTATTTACGCGCTGTTTATCGTCCGCGCAGTGGCATATCAATCTTTAGCAAACCACAAAATAATGTGATGCCATCTATTTAGTTCATTTAAAGTCATGCCCCACAAAATCGTCGTAAAATTAACGGAACAATCTCTGAAACTATAGTCAGCTCCAATCGGAACTAAATTTGCTTTCGAGGTATCCACTGAGGAAAAAAATATAAAAGCATACAATCGCGCTCGTTTGGTTCCACAATCCGCAACAATTTTTCGTAGGACAACTTCGGAAGAAATTCAACGCATAGATGTCAAAAAATTTCGACTTAACGCATATCGCCGATGTGCGATCGTCGGAAGATATGTCCGAAATGCTAATCGGAACGGATACCTCGGTAAACACCTAGCGAGGTATCCGTTCGGAACAATCCCTGAAACTATAGTCAGTTCCAATCGGAACTAAATTTGCTTTCGAGGTATCCACTGAGGAAAAAAATATAAAAGCATACAATCGCGTTCGTTTGGTTCCACAATCCGCAACAATTTTTCGTAGGACAACTTCGGAAGAAATTCAACGCATAGATGTCAAAAAATTTCGACTTAACGCATATCGCCGATGTGCGATCACTTGCGTTACATTTCGTCGGAAGATATGTCCGAAATGCTAATCGCAACGGATACCTCGGTAAAAAATTCTTCGATTTCGAACAATTCTGGGTAAATTTTCTTCCGAACGGATGCGTTAACGAATAAATCAAAAATTTAGAAGATTTTCCGACGCGTGAGCAGGCCACATAGAGCTGCCCATGTGAGAAGCATGGATTCTCCAAATTTAATCCACACACTTGCAACGATTGTCCTTGTGTTTTGTTTATAGTCATTGCGAAAGCGAGTCACACCGGGAACTGCAAACGTTTTAGTTCGAATAACATATCTGTCGGGATCATTGGGATACGTTTCAACAGACGTCTTCACCTTTAAATTTTCCAGTCAAAATTGTTGCCTCGGTAACATTGTTCATCATTTTCTTGACTGAGAGTCTGGTTCCGTTGCAAAGTCGTGGTGGATTTATGTTTCAGAGGAGAACGCCAATTTTCAATGTAAGAACGCGCGGCGGTATGCCTGGGAAATCAAGCGAATTCAAGAATTCAGTTGGATAGTTGACAACTTTGTCTTGATTCACCACAGTATCGATGGACTTATATGTTGACGTTTCGCCGGGTAATCCATTCTGAATGATGAAGTTGATGGTATTAAAATCGATGTTTTTGGCCACTAATATAACACGGCTACTGAGCCACTAATGATGTTTGTAGTTCTGTGCAATGATTGGGAAAACTTTTTGCACCAAATCGTCTATGCTTTCTGTGATCTTACAGAAGATTGCCGGCAAGGTGAAGATTCATCAATTTCATCAATTTGCTATGTACCCATTTCCAATATCCATTGATTGTTTTGCTAAATTTCAGCCGATGCATCCCGTTGTAGTTGTACACGCATGTTAGTTTTCAAAGTAAATTTCTGTAAATGACGCCATAAAACTGGTGATTTGAGGGATGTATTAAGTTCATCAGCGGTTGTTGAACGTGCTTTAACTGTCAGTTTTTGTCGAAAATCAGCAGACAATAAAACTATTGCGCCACCGAATATCCTTGCGTTTCCTCTCAATTCTTGCAGTGTACGAACAAGCGCATCCAATGCTTTCTTGTGAGTCATTGTACATGCGTACCATATGATAATTTGCGAAGTTTGGAAAACATTGCCAATTCCAAAGTTTTTGCTAATGTTGCATGTTGGAGACTCAGTGTTTTGCAAATTCAACGGAAGTTTCAGTGCTGTTCGGCCACCATCCAAAAGAGTTGCCGCGATTCCAAGTGATGCAATGGTCAGTGCCATATTATTTTGTGATCATATGGTTGGCATATTGAGTAAAAGAAGAAAAGTCTTGCCTGTACCACCGAGCGCATCTCAAGGAAACTACAAAAATTTAGTTTTATTGAATTATTTAGCTAAATTAATTTAACTTACAATAAAATGCACAAAACTATTCGAAAAATGACAATATTGCCTGTTCAATGCTAGCCGTACATGTATTTCCCAATTACAAAAATTATTATGGCATCAGGAACTCGAAACGTCATCATTCGTTCGCTGTTTTCGTTTCAATTCAAAACAACATGAACTGTCAGTGTCAGCAATACATGAAATTCATTACAATGGGACAGGATATGGTGTTAATGATTTAAATTCCTGCCATCTTGGGAATATTTTGAATTTTTATTGCAACATACATGGCACACAAGAAATAAAACACTGTTTCCAATCATTTAAAAGACAAAATTGTAGGTGATTCGGTGCGGTTTTACAAATTAAAAACAAACAAATAAAACAGGGACTACCCGAAGGTAGTTCCGCACTACCCTTCAAGTATGTCTCCACTTAATCTATCACCTTTCCTTTCTCTCCCTCTCTCTAAATACAGTTCGCACAAATAAAAAAAAAAAACTTTTATCTATGTTTGGGGTCTAGTTAGACCTCAAACCTATCGAAGTTATTGAATCAAATTGACTTGTGCTGTCACAAATTTTCTTAGATATTGCATTGCAGTGCATATTTTTAATTTATCACCATGTTGTGTCACCATAATTGTATGTTCTTAAATTATAAATAATATCCAATCCTTTCTTCAGTTATAAACCTTGAAAGCTAAGTCGATGGCTCGATGTGATCAGTTTTTTCTGAGTCTTAAATTTCAAGCTAGTATGATGAAACTTAGAAAACTCTTCTGCTTTTTGGTGATTCTATTACCCTAAGTGTTTATTTTATTTTAAATCGGCCTAACTTTTTTGGTCAAAAAATTAGGCTAGTCTTATGCAAGTGTGACTTAAAAGAACCCCATAGAAGGAGGCCTAATATTGTTAAAATTGGTAATCTTTCAGTCCAGTACAAGTTGCCAAAACGTTGTATTCGACGACCGTGGTACACATGCATCAGATGTCGGGAGTGGCTCGTGCAGTGTATACAGTTGCTTCGTCTTGATGACACCACATATCCATTAGTCTGAATTTATCCAATTTGGTAACACATCTATCATACCTGTCAGTCTCACGTAGCAACACATAAAATGTTTTTAACTGATCCTCCCTCGCGGTGATCTGACAAATCATCCAGTATCAACTGAAGCGCTTAAGTGAAAAAGGGGTTAAACGACATTTTCAGGAGTTTTTTTTTATTCGATAAGAAATTAACTATACATATAATTTTGATTAAATTAAATCGTTACTCTTAGAAAACCGTATATCCATGTTGTTCCTCAGGTACTAGTCTGAGTAGTTAATACAATCAAAGTCACAATTTAAAGCTTCTTCCTCTAAGCGCTTCAATTTTTAACAAAAGCTTATCCCAACTCAGCCGTTCGGATTCGGCATAAAACAGGAGGACCTATCATCAAGTCAGAGTTACCCGCGAACAGATGAATGGTATTAAGAAAATAAGCTAGGCTCTGGATACTGAAGAGCTTGTTGCTTCCGTAACTTTTTCCATTGCAGATACTTGTAGCATCGCACAACCAGTGGAAAACGAGCGTCCAGAAAGGGGTTGCTCTAAAATTACTGACGAGTGGTTGTTAAAAACATGATGGCGATTATTCCGATTTATTCGAAAGAAGCATTCCATTGCATATTCACTTAAATTTAAATCTGCTTTCTCAATTTGTGGAATCGATTCCCGATAGGGTCATCTTGTTTGAGGCGCGAATATATATATAATGTTCACTAACATTTTTAATACCTCCCCTACGAAATCTTATTTTCGTTGCATACATAATATAAATTAATAAACCAAAAATGCTACACATTATGCCCTAAGTCAGTACACCATAAGTGTATCTCATACACAGTCCCACAATCTAGAAATCCCGCGGCATGTGGGAAAGAAAAGGAATACAAAACAAATTATAAATTTACAAAAACAAATCAACTTAGTAGGTATATGTGTCATATACTCCTATAGAACGTATCCCTCGATTGTTATTCACTGATTTATGGAAAAATAGCATACAGAATATTGCAGCTCAAAAATGCGAAAAGATTAGACTGGACAATTTGAGAAAATTAAAATTGGAAATATTGTTAAAAATATCGGGCGTGTTTCGGATTTCAGATTTAGTAAATCTAAAATCTAGAACATGGAGTTTTGTTTCATTGGTCAAAATGGTTGGTTGACCAATGAGAACAAAGCTTCTTATAATACTAAGGCCTGGATTTTCAGTGCTGAGTTAACTAACCCCGGAAAAAATTTAATCCAGAGTTAACTTATGAAGCAGTTTTCAGTGCGGGATTAAATTTGATTCCGAGTTTGGTGATTTCATTTGGTAGCCCTCATGATTTATCGATTTTGCTGTCAAAAAGTTATCGAAATGTATAGAAACTGCAACAGCTTAGTTATCAGCTGTTTGGTTAGTAACAAATTAAGCAAAATAAAATGCTTTTGTATTTGCTTTTGTGGTATTTTGTTTGTAAAGGGATTTGATTTTTTAATTTTAATGGAAAATTAATAAAAATATGTTTTTTCTTAAATCGCTTTTTAACCAACTGTGACAGCAAAATGCTAATTTCTTTTTATCCCTATGTGTACTACGATTAAACCCCAAATTTAACGCAATTGGCACCCGGATAAATAAATTATACGTAGCGATTTCTACCAAAACTTTAACCTAAACATAAAAGTCGTTAGGTGGAACATAGCAAATGGGCCTTACAGATCGGTTTACACTCTTTTTTTTAAACTTTCTCTTACAAAGAGAAAGGTATTGTTATCCTGAAAATATTCGACCTCGTGATTTTGATTGATTCTAACATTACGATGATCGAGGAACCCAAAAAACTGGTTTTTGGAATTCCCTCCGTCGGCCAGTCTTTCCGTAATGGTCTCTCCAGCTTAAACGGCTTGATTGAGTTCAAAACTTCATATTCCGGTTTTTTGGTCATAATTCACGGATCTTTTTTTTTGTAACTTGTAACTTGTTACTTGTAACTTAGGGGTACCTGCAAGACAAAAATTATACATAACCTCAATTTAATCGAAATGGTTCTAACGATTTTGATTAAGCTTTATAAATACTATTAGCATATAAGGTGGGGTTAAATAAGGTTGTAGTTGCTGCTTGCACACTTAGACCATAGAGGTCTGTTGTGATACCACGTGGATCCGTCGACTTCCCTATGTTCTTTCGCCTAATTAAACCATTCGGAGCTAAGAATGTAGCGTAGGAGGTTTCTGACACTGATACTCGCCAGCTAACCTAGATTATCGAAGAAGTAGTCTCCCAGATGAAGTTTCTTTTTTTTTCTGAAGGCACTGGACAAGAGCATTGAAGGTGAGTAATACTTTCCTCCACTTCCTCGTCCAAGCAGCTGCTACAGAAGACATTGCTGAAAAGCCTAGTGTGTTCTAGTTTGTTCTTCCTGATTGGGTGTCCATTTTGACGAGACTCTCAGTCTTACAGCTGCACAAGCTGCTGTCTGTTTGCCATAGACAGGGGCACTAGTTGTAGGATAGCGTCGATGGCTGCGGAGAGGGTTGTTCTAAGAGCTTCGCTAATGCATATGCAAGCTGATCTTTGAACTTTACCTAGTAGGATGAGGTTGCAGGTTTCTAATGCAAGACAAACGTAATAGGTTATCGTTAGCCCTTCCTTTGACTCCCATAATGTAACCGTGTTTATTATATTTTTATCAGTCCACCAGACTATGGCACCATTAGCATATTAGTTACTACAAAACTATATATTCAGTTTTTTTTTCTAAGAAATCCATATAACGGATTTTTGCATTTAAGCCATATAAAGAAAATTGTCAATTTCTCGCAAACTATTTTTCAAATTAAATGAAAATTCATGTATATATAATAAAATGACTGTTCACAACAATTCCACATAATTAGTTTTGGCACAAATATCCCTAAACTGATTTTTGAAGTGCAATTTCTTTTGGGACTTTCTGAATTCGATTTAATGAATCCAGAATGTGTTACGAAAGGGAGATCAAACAAAAAATCGGTTGTCGTCTGATCACTGAAACCCAGCAGCGTCGTTCGCGGTTAGTCCTTAGATATAGGAACGCTTTGGAACTCAGCGTGTTATTGGTATTGGAAGAGAATGAGATGAGTTCAACTTGCATATAAGCGGGTTTTTAGTCTTGGGAACTGAGGTTCGGGATGAGAAATTGTTCTTCAACCTGAATACTTATCAAACACAATTTTTTCACCAATTTAAGTCTGAACGAAATTGTATGTTATTCGGCTTTCATACGCGTTTTGTGATTCGAACAATCAACATAAATTTAGTCGCATATAACTCTCACATAAACCAAAGATCTTGCGAATCGTCAAAAAGTACCAAAGGCAATTCTCAATATGTCAGTTCAACTCAAATCGAATGAGATGAATACACTATGCCACTATGGAGAAAGTAAACAGATAGATAGAGAAATTGAGCAGATAACAGCTTCACTTTTACAGCGTGTGAACTCAGTAACTCACACTCGATTTTTTAGTTCCCCGTGGGGTGGTGGAAGTCTTGATAGACACGATGAGCACGTGCCCAAAGTAGTGTGATATTTTTACTCACTAAAACCACGAAGTGGTTAAAACATTTTCAGCCGGCAGATGGCCAAGGCTAAGAGAAATGCGTAGTTGACTGCTAAGCCAAGCGCTGCGGGTTCAAGCCCCAGCTTCGGCAGCATTTGTTTTCTACGAAAATTGCCAGCTTATCTGAGGCCACCTGTGGGATAATTTGAGACAACATAAATCTATGTCTCCTCCTCTGTGCCACGTATGTTTATGTTATATGTCTTTCCTTCTATGTATCTATCCGTCTCTCTCTGTTGTATAAATGTCTTGATCTGTCCCAGCCGATGGCCTCAGTCGCCACTGCTGTTATGTGTCTGTCGTTCGTTGCATTCAGGTGCGAAGTACTGTGATGTCAATGTCAATGTCATTTTCAGCCGTATCTACAAAAGCATTTTAAAGGTTGCCTCACTTTAAGCAACTCCTAAGTACTGCCTAAGTGCAAAATCGATATCAATAATCGATTTTCACATTAAGGCAACGTTGCCTAAAGGCCGTCCAAAATAAGGCGCAAACGAACCCTGTCTAAAGGTTGCCAAGAGGCCGAATAACCAATTTTGATTTTGTTTTCATTTTGACGTATACGAGAATTTAAGTTTGAAGATTTATTTTAAGATTTTGTGTGGTGATCTTAATGTTAAACTAATTTAATAAAAATGGACTCAATGGACTCCTTTGTGAATGATTTTAGTGTAGTGAATATTATAAATTCATACATGCCAACAAGTTGGAGACCGAAAATTGACGAAACAAGATGTAATCCCATTGAACTTGAAGAAAAATATTTTAGGCGAAAGTATAGATTTTCTAAATTCATTATGGTTAAGTTAAGCAATCTTGTGGGATCCGATCTGGAAGGACCAAAAAGAGGTGGTCACATTTCTGTTGATATTCAAGTGATGGCTGCTATAATATATTCCTTTATTATTTTTTGCATCCACATAATATCAATAAAAAAAAAATAAAAAAAAAAACAGCAACGCAACAACACGACGAAGAAACGACAGAAAGCACAAGATTTTCAGTTTTTTATAATAGATTTGTAAATTCTGCTACTTCTTTTGACATAAACTTCGCCTAGTCAGGCAGCAATGGAAAATTGATTATGGATAAAAAATGTATGCAATGTTGCCTAGAGGCAAAATAAACATAAAAATAAACAGCAACGCAACAACACGACGAAGAAACGACAGATAGTACAAGATTTTCAGTTTTTTATAATAGTTTTTTAAATTCTGCTACTTCTTTTAGCATAAACTTGGCCTAGTCAGGCAGCAATGGAAAATTGATTATGGATAAAAAATGTATGCAATGTTGCCTAGAGGCAAAATAAACATAAAAATAAACAGCAACGCAACAACACGACGAAAAAACGACAGAAAGTACAAGATTTTCAGTTTTTTTATAATAGATTTGTAAATTCTGCTACTTCTTTTGACATAAACTTCGCCTAGTCAGGCAGCAATGGAAAATTGATTATGGATGAAAAATGTATGCAATGTTGCCTAGAGGCAATATAAACATAAAAATAAACAGCAACGCAACAACACGACGAAAAAACGACAGAAAGTACAAGATTTTCATTTTTTATAATAGATTTGTAAATTCTGCTACTTCTTTTGACATAAACTTCGCCTAGTCAGGCAGCAATGGAAAATTGATTGTGGATAAAAAATGTATGCAATGTTGCCTAGACGTAAAATAAACATAAAAATAAACAGCAACGCAACAACACGACGAAAAAACGACAGAAAGTACAAGATTTTCAGTTTTTTATAATAGGTTTGTAAATTCTGCTACTTCTTTTGACATAAACTTCGCCTAGTCAGGCAGCAATGGAAAATTGATTATGGATAAAAAATGTATGCAATGTTGCCTAGATGTAAAATAAACATAAAAATAAACAGCAACGCAACAACACGACGAAAAAACGACAGAAAGTACAAGATTTTCAGTTTTTTATAATAGATTTGTAAATTCTGCTACTTCTTTTGACATAAACTTCTCCTAGTCAGGCAGCAATGGAAAATTGACTATGGATAAAAAATGTATGCAATGTTGCCTAGAGGCAAAATAAATATTTAGGCATCAGTAAAATATTTAGATTTCCTTTCATTGGTACCTACAACCCCATAGTTGTAGACCATCCCCCCTATTCATTAGAATTCACTAAAAAACGCAACTCAATTGTTATACAGTTAAACAGTGCATAAGTATTTATACAGCTTTTATTCAGAGTCGCACAACTTTTTATTCATAAAATATTTCCCCACCCATAATAGTTATACAGGGCTTATGTCAAATAAAGAGGGAAATCTATTACAATTGGATATTTCACAGCACGGCAGAGTTAACAAGAGGAATTTATTATGGTTGCGAAATCCATAGTCTGCTTTTACAAGTCGGGTCAAGCACTCTATAATAATTTTTGAGTTCCTCGCATTTCTTTTTCTTATGCGACTTCCATTTTAATTTGCCATCGGGTGTCAGTCCGAGATATTTCGCTTTGTTTGCAAACGGGTCTCGAGACGTAAAAGGTGGGCCAAAAGAAGTCATCCGATGTTGTTTGGCTATTCAGGATATCGGTTGTGGCTCGCCTAGTGTGTGCCGTTGCTCCGTCCTGTTGGAACCACATGTCCTCCAGTTAGGCCCCGTGACTTCTCGAGTGCACCATGCAGTAACATTGAGCGGGTGTGTGTAATATCTCCTCGTGCATTACTCGGGGATTTTCGGTGCCCCAGAAGCGATAGTTTGCCTTGTTCACGTACCCGCCGAGGTGGAAATGAGCCTCATCGCTCATTATGATTTTGGTTGATAAATCGTCCACTTCGTCCTCGAGATTGAGGATGGCTTGGGTGTAGGTTACACACGTTTGGCGGTCGACAGGCAGCAGCTGATGCACGGACTGGACTTTGTACGGGAACATGCGCAGGTCTTTGACCAAAAGTCGCCTTAGGGACGACCGGCTGATGGCTAATTGCGAGGCACGGCGCGGCGTCTGGTCGATGTTTCGGCGACATCTCGACATCCTCGGCAACAGCGGCGATATTCGCGGCACTACGGGCGCTCCGGGGCCGGCCACTCTTGGCACCGTCTCGTGTGGTCCCATACTCTTCAAGGTTGGTGGCCAAACGGTGTAGTGTTTGCGCAGTCGGTGTCGGACGGCCGGACGGCCGGGGCCGCCAACACTACAGACGAATTGCTACGCAAAAAAAAAATACAAGATTATTCCGCGTTCTTGAGGAGTGTATCGCTCCATGCGTTGTTCACTTGTATTCTACATCTGTCTAGTACACAAATGTTGTATTTAGAAAAGCAGAATCATGAATCGATTTGCTCTCGTTAAGTACAATCCGCTGCAGACTTAAAAGTGTACACCATGCCTTAGAAAAATCCCATTGGAAAAAAATAATTTCTAAACCTCGATATCTCCGATATCTCCACGAGCTCAGTGACGCGGTTGTTAGTGCGTTGAACTGCCGCGCAGAAGGTCTGGGTTCGATTCCCAGCCGTAGCAACATCGAAATGATTTTTCACTGGCCCTCCTCTCGTGATGATCTGACAAGTCATCCGAGTAGTATAAATTGTCATGAATAGCTTATCTTAACTTAGCCGTTCGGATTCTGCTTAAGACAGGATGTCCCGCCGTCGTGCAAAGAAGTACACACGCACACATGAATGGTTGTTAGAAAAAAGCTAGGCCCTGGGTTAGTACCCAGCTTGTTGCGCCATAAATTTATTTTATTTTTATTATACAACCGAAGATAGGCTAAAACGAAAGTGTTGCAACTTGATACATTGTGCTTATTTTATAAGAACAAACAAAATTGCGTTCTTAAAATGCGTTTCCTTGTGCACCCACCGCCACCAAGCACAGTGGAAGAACAGTACAAGTGGCAAACATTATATTTTATGCTGAAATATGTATCCATTAACCTTCCAAGTTTCAAATTGTAGTACCTACATATGAGAGCCGAATGTAATAGACTACGCTGTTCGCTAACTTTGTGGAAAAACAGTACAAATCACGTGAAACTCTTAGCTATGTTTCTGTTTTCTCAAAAGTAATATTTTTGTATTTACATGTAAGGTTCTTCCACTCACCGATTCAACTGTTTTCTTTACATGCTAAAATATCCCCTTAAAATTACCCACTCCAATGAACTCCATTAATTTCCTCACATACTTTTTTGCTTAGGAATTTGACCGACTATGTGAACACAGTTAGCTTTCCAGTGACATGAGTGACGTGCGAAAAAGTGTAAATGCTACTCTCGTGCAGCCGAAGTTTAAGTAAAATTATGTAGCAAATCTAGCGTATCATGTGTATAAGTGATTAATTATTTCATCTGCGAAATACGCAAGTGTTTTAAAAAGTGTGAAATTGCGTTTGAAATGCCGGTGTGGAATTTTTCCCCATGTATGCCATGTAATGGCTGCCGGCAATTGAGTTTATTATAAATCGTTTACTTTGTGTATTTTCTCAGTAATAAATGTGCGAATTTATTTTCTGCTTGTGATATTTGCTCCTTCAGGTGTTTCTTTCGTGTTTGTTTGCAATTACAGTGAGTGAAATGAAAATGTTTGCGAGAGTCCTACCTAGCACTCTGCACTTTTTGCCAAATGTTGCCGAGGTGCCAGTATGCATTTTACGTGTTGCCGTTGATAGTCGGTTCTAAAAGCTTTGTCTTTGTTTTCTTAAAATAAAAAGCCCCATGTGTTGAATCATTTTCAAATGTATTGCCCTTACGTCAAATATGTTTTTTTTTCTTTAAAAACAAAAATGCTTTAATAATTATTACACATCTCAATTGTTTAATTGTTTAATGAAAAAAGGAGGCTTTTATAAGCTATGAATTTGTGCGCGAGTGGCTATAATGGTTGACGTTGTGGTGTTAAGCTTGCAGTGTCGACATTGTGTTTAAGGCATTATTTTGCATTTGTTATTTGTAATACAGGGATTTCAATTATTTGTGGATATATATGATTTTCATGAGAAATAATGTTGAAAAAATATTGCAGTGGTAAGTACCTTGATTTCTTTACACTATATAGTTTTGACTTAAGTGGCGCATCAGTCCGGAATGAACCTGGGCCTCAGCCAACATGCCTCTCCAATTAGCCCGGTCCTTAGCTAACTGCCTCCAGTTGCGCAATCCAAGTTGGTTGAGGTCGGTTTCTTATGGCGAGGTCTTCCTCTACTGGGAATCTGGCTGGGAATCGAAGACTCTGCGAGCCGGAGTATTGGTGTCCATTCGTTCTACATGTCCTAGCCATCTTAAACATCCAATGCGGAATTTTTTTTGACCAGGGGAATGTCGCTGTACAGCTCGTATAGTTCTTGGTTGAATCTTCGTCTCCATAGCCCGTCAACGCAAACGGGACCGAAGATTTTTCGAAGAATTTTCCTCTCAAATCGACCAAGGATTTCTTCATCCATGCTTCAGCGCCGTAATGCAGGACTGGGATGATCAGGGTCTTATATTAGATCTCCTTAGTAGTTCGAGTGAGGGCTTTACTACTGAATTGCCTTCTTAGCCGGAAGAAACAGCGGTTGGCAAGAGTAATTCTTCGTTTAATTTCTAACGAGGTGTTGTTGTCAGAGTTAATAGCGGAACCGAGATAGATAAAGTCCCGTACCACCTCAAAGCTATATCTGTCAATGGTGACGTTCTGTCCAATTCGTCGATGTTGTGTGTCCTTTCGTGTTGACAGTATATACTTCGTCTTGCCCTCATTTACTGCTAAGCCCATTTTTGCCGCTTCCTTCTCTATACTTGCAAACGTGGCTATGACATCGCGTTGGGTCCTGCCAATAATGTCAATATCGTCGGCGTATGCTAGTAGTTGTAGAGATTTTTGGAAAATTGTGCCTCTGGTGTTGGCTCGTGAGTTTTGCACAATCCAGCGCATCGCCTTGCCTAAATCCTTTTTTGGTATCGAATGTGTAGGTGAGGTCGTTTCCGACCCTGATGGAGCGAGAATTTTCCATCGTCATCCTACACAAACGCACGAGTTTGGGCGGTATACCAAAACTAGACATGGCTCTGTATAGTTCGTCTCTATAAATGCTGTCGTATGCGGCTTTGAAATCGATGAATAGGTGTGGGTATCGATTTGGACTTCTTGGGTTTTTTTCCAGGATATGACGAAGTGTGAAGATTTGATCGGTTATGGACTTTCCTGGCCTAAAACCACACTGATAAGGGCCGATCAGGTTGTTGGTAAACGGTTTCAGGCGTTCACATATTACGGCAGATAGAATTTTGTATGCGATGTTGAGGAGACTTATGCCTCTGTAGTTGGCGCAGTTTAGAGGGTCTCATTTTTTGTGGATCGGGCAAACGATGTTGATGTTCCATTCTTCAGGCATACTTTCTTCCGACCAGATTCGGCTTATGAGTTGGTGGATGTTACTTACCAAGTCATCTCCGCCGGCTTTATAAAGCTCGGCGGGATGGCCATCATTTCCGGCAGCCTTATTAAGCTTCAGTTTAGATATTGCTATCCTCACTTCACTCAGGTCGGGTGGTTGCCAATGCTGAATGGTTCGTTCTGCCTGACGGCGGAATGTTGTTCGTCATCGCCGTTTAACAGTCTGCAGAAGTGGTTCTTCCATATCCTCAGCATCGACTGTGTCTCAACTACGATATTTCCTTGTTTATATCGACAGGATTCTGTTCGAGCCTTGTATCCTTGGCTTTGACGTTTTACACTTTGGTAAAATTTGCGAACATCTTTCCTGGAGTGGCACCTCTCTATATCCTCGATCGCGCGCTTTTCTTGCTCTTTTTTCTTCTTTCTAAAAAGCCGGTGTTCTTAACTTCTTCTCTGCCTATAGAGCTCAACGGCAGTTCTCGTCTTCAACTGCAGCTTAGCATTGTAGGCCTCGTTCTTGGCTGCGAGCATCTGTCGGCATTCCTCATCAAACCAGGGGTTTCCTGCTGGTGGGCGCGAGAAACCTAGCACATCAGTTGCGGCTGATCTAATGGCTTGTTGGCATCGTTGCCATAGTTCTTCGACATTCGGTGCTGGTGGGTATGGTGTTAATCGAGAGGTTTAGGGATACGCGTTGCGCGAAGGTCTTGGCGGTCTCTTGCGATTGTAGTCTTTCGACATTAAATTTTTTACAGTATTTCTGGATTGTTGTGGCGTAGTGGATATCGGCATTCTTACCCTGGCTGCAACAAGGTAGTGGTCCGAGTCGATGTTAGCTCCTCGGAATGTTCGGACATCCAAAATACTGGATGGGTGCCGTCATTCAATGAACTATAAGGCTGATGAACTCGCTGAAGTTAGCTGTCGTACCCCACACGGGTACACTTGTCATTCCTATTCATGCAAGAGTTTACTAGTACAGCATACGAAATACAAATTTTTGACGCATCCGGCTTGTTAGTAACCAAGGTCTATCTTTCTCGCAACCACTCATATGTTCATGTGTACAGGCGAGACCTCCTGTTTTATTCCTACATCGAGCGGCTAAGCTGAGACAATCTTTTCTTGAAAATTGATACTAATCGGATGATTTGTCAAATCATCAAGAGAGGAGGGCCAGGTGTTGGTATGGCTCGAAATCGAACCCAGACTTTCTGTGCGGCAGTTCACTTTCCATAGCTCCATTGAGCCCGCATCATGCTAATGCCGAATCGAATTTCAGACGAAGTCTTGGCACGACCATGACGTGTCAAATAACCAAACAAATCTGCCCACAGCTGGATTTAAGAAGATGCAAGTGACTGCTCTCTTTTGCTATACGATATGTTAGCGCCACCATAGGTGTCATCACTGGACACTGTCTAATAGGTAGTTAAGGCTATAAGATGTAGGCTAGACCTACATTCGAACGACTACTGCAGAAGAAGAAACAATGCTTCATCTTCTTCGTTACTGGCTAGCCCTATCAAACAAAAGCATTTTCTTCGGAGCTTACTTTTTTCGAAATCTCCGATTCGACAAACATGGAGGCCAAAAGTCTCCTTCGTTTATTATAGGCTCAGACTGGTTTCCTTATGGGTAACAAGAAGAATGCACGATATCCACGTAGCATCACAATGGACCAAAAACTGGTCCACGTGTGCTGTGAATCGCTGACAGCCACTCTAACCTAACCTAACCTTATAAACTCAGCATCTGCCTTAATGGGTATATTAGTCTGTCCAAACATTTTGAGCTAGGATAAGTGTAAAAATTATTTTAATACGTTTACTGTATTAAATATTTCGATAGTAGTTACAAGGTGGCGCAAAAATAATCTTCCGATGTTGTTTGGCTGTAATTTAAAAAAAAAAATAAAAACTTTGATTCTTCTTGTGGATTATTTTTATTTGGTCTTTTAATTTTTTTTACATCAAGTCGAGAATATGAAGTCATGTAAATGGCCGCCGCCACAGTTGATTGTCATTTGAGCCCTTTTTATGGCATTTTCCATCACTTTGGCCAAAACTTTCGGCGATAGGTCCTCACATTCTTGACGGATATTGTATTTTAGAGCTGCAAGAGTCTGAGGCTTGTTGACAAACCCGCGACTTCAAAAAGCCCCACAAAAAGAAGTCTGGAGCGGTCAAATCAGGCGATCTTGCTGGCCAGTGCAAATCGCCAAAACGGGAGATTATGCGCCCGGGAAATGCATCCTTCAGCATATCGGTTGTGGCACGTGCAGGGTGTGCCGTTGCACCGTCCTGTTGGAACCACATGCTTTCCAATCCCAATTCATCAAGTTGCGGCAAAAAGAACTCGTTGATCATTGCTCTGTAGTGCTCACCATTCACAGTAACCGTTTGGCCCGCGACGTCTTCGAAGAAAAAATGTCCGATGACTCCTTCAGCGAAAACAGCACACCATACAGTGACTTTGAGCGGGTGTAATGGCTCTTCGTGGGTTACACGCGGATTTTCAGTGCCCCAGAAGCGTAAATTTTGCTTATTTACGTACCCGCTAACATGGAAATGAACCTCATCACTCATGATTATTTTTGATGAAAATTAACTTCCTCTTGGTGGTGATTAAGGATGGCTTGAGCGTATGTTAGACGCGATTGGCGGTCAGCAGCTAACAGCTGATGCACCGTCTGGACTTTGTACGGAAACATCTTCAAATCCTGTACCAAAATTCGCTGTAAAGACCGTCGACTGATACCCATTTGCGTGGCACGTCGTCTGGTCGATGTCGACGGCGCTTCCATGACATCTTCGGCTACAGCAGCAATATTCTCTGCAGAACGGCTACTCCGGGGTCTGTCACGCCTGGCAGCATCTCGTGTTGTGCCAGTCTCTTCGAGGCGAGCGGCTTAACGTAGCAGTGTTTCACCAGTAGGCGTTGGACGGCTAGGAAATCTGCGACGAAATTCACGTTGTGCCAAAGTCACCGACCGATTATTGCTCAAGTAAATAGTCACCAATATTCCGCGTTCTGGAGCAGTGTAGCGTATTTCGCATGTGTTTACTACACAAATGTCAAAACAGAACTGACATTAGGGGCCAATCGCAAAATTTATAGCATTTTCTGATAAGAGGATTACTTTTGCGCCACCTTGTATATGAACAAGTCATTTATGCAACGTCATAGTTCATTCAAATATTCAAAAGTCTTATTCAAACTAAATACATACAAGGAATATTCTTATGTACATTTTGGGATGCTTATTTTGAGAATGTGATAGAAAAGCCTTTCTGCTTTTATTCTGATCCCCATTTACCCAAACACATCTCTTACATCACAATAAATATCATGACAGCACTGATATCTATTACTAAATTCAAGGCTAGCAAATTAGCAATATTAGGCGAACATTGTTTTGGTTAGGCTGGTCGTAATCGAACCCATTTTTCTACCACGACATAATGAAGCAGAAATAATTTAATCAGGAATAACTTTGTTAGGTTTCTATGTTTACAGTTGAAACGCTTTTAATGGTTGGGTACCACATGAGTACCTAGAGATTGGAACATCTGTAGTAAAGTTCAATGATTTTGAAACTGAGTTACTTTGAACCGTTAATTCAGGTATTTTGTGTGAAAATGTGTTGGCCGTGTTTATTCTTTTTTTTTTTGTGGGAGTTCGCTGGAAGGAAAAATCATCGAAAGACATTGCAGAGGTTATATCGCGAGGGAACCTTCTGCAATAGTGAGGGACTTTAACCCGATCTAAAAAAACCTCCCGAAGACTGACCTTTGTATGTCTTCAAGGAATCGCACCTAGTCGTTAGACTAATCAGCAATTTATTTTTCACATGTATTATATTTTATAAAAATATAAATTTTAAAAGAAATTCCGACGTTGGTCGGATTTTTATGAGTTTTGTTTGAAATTGTACTTAAGTTTCAGCATTCCTTTTTTTTTCATATATATATCTTTAGCTACATAGGTCAAGGTTCAAGGTCAAGGGTTTAACCCGTCTTAGTCTCCTGACTATATTGTCGGTTCTTAAAAGCTGTGCTATTTCTTAATTAACACGGCTGAGAAGCCTATCTCTGTGTCTTAGAGCTACTTTTTTAGCTTCATCTTCAACCATTTCAATATATAGATCTCTATGTAGATCGGTGTTATAGTCCGTACCAAAACAGTTGGCCAACGGTCGATTGCGCAGAGAGAGGATTTAAGAGAACAAAAATGACGCGAAAGAGATTTAATCACTAAGCGTTTTTGCCTGTAATTCACAATGCGTAACCCAACTTTACAGTGCTTAGAACTAAAATGCTGTTGAATATCTAAATAAACTTAATTTTTTTATTATGAGGTCGACTTTTATACATTTGTACCTAGAAGTCCGATTGTATTTGAAAGGGTTCCCAACCCTTTTTATGGTTTATGGTGTGACACTGCAATTTACTTTACTTTGCGTGCCAATATCAGTACCTACATGATCAATATGCACGACACAATTAATAATGATCAACGAAAGCATAATGAGCAAATAGGGTTTAAATCTAAAACCGTACACCTTCATACAGACACAGTCACACAATCAATTCATGTGCAATGTTTTGCTTAATCTATCCGACCGTGATCACATCATACTCCTACAAAGAACCGACAAGACAAAAAACGAAACAATATATTTTTCTCCAAGTAAAGTTGACATATAATGGTCTATATTTTTCCTCCGCTCCTAATTTCAGTATAAAAGAAGGAAAATGAAGAAACCACCCTCAGTGAGATCGCGACAGCGATCTTGAACACAAGGCAGGGTATACGTCGTTTTTTATTATGGCTCCGCCCATTTTCGTCTCTTTATGCTTGTTTTTGCAATTTTAAGAGATTGTAAAACACATTTTAAGAGACCTGCGCAGTAGAATGGCCAACTGAGTGAATGTGCATGCCCACAGCTGGAGCCCATAGGTCCATACTGGTTTAAGAATTTGCTTATATAGCAATAATTTATTGTAGTTAGATAAGGGTGAGTATCTCCCAATAAGCCAATACATTTTACTGAAGCGGATGTTTAACTCATCTCTTGTTTTCTTTACATGTGCTTTCCAGCGCAGTTTGGCGTCTAGAGTCATCCCTAAATATTTAGCTGTAATTGAATATTCCACTACATTACTATCTATTTATGTATACTGGAATGTGTGGTACATTTTTTTACATAAAATTTATATGAACTGACTTCAGGTCATTTAATCTGATCTGCCAATTTTTAGTCCATTCTGAGTTATTGTTTACTGCCTTTTGAAGCTTTTTTGTAGCTATTTCGACAGTTTCTCCTACAGAAAGTATAGCAGTATCATCTGCAAAGGGAGCTAGAGTGATTTCGTCACTTTCTGGTAGATCACTAGTGAATAGGAGATATAGTAGTGGAACTAAAACACTGCCTTGAGGTACACCAGCCTTAATTTCTCTTAATGTTGAGTAGTTGTTTCTTGTTTAATTCTGAAAAATCGCTGTAGAATATACGACTCCAGTATTTTTGAATGAAGCAGTGGCAGTTGCTTTTGTAATTTATGGATCAATCCTTTGTGCCATACTTTGTCGAAAGCTTGTGATATATCAAGAAATACTGTAGAGCATACTTTTTTCTCTTCAAATGCATTTTCAATTTTATCAGTGATTCTATGGACTTGGTCAATTGTTGAGTGTTTATTCCTGAACCCAAATTGATGGCTCGGTACTAGCGATTTGTGTACAATAATATTTTGCAGGCGTTTTACCAGCATCTTTTCGAATAGCTTGGACAACATTGGTAGTATCGATATTTTTTTTTTTTTTTTTATAATTTACACGTACTCAAGGGGTTATGAATACCCTTTTATATGTTACCATAGTACGAGCGTTAGAGAAGGGGAAGAAAGAGAGGATATGAAAGATTTTGGATGTAGTGGAGACTTAAACTCCATGGGTGGTGTCCGAACTAGCTTCGGGGAGTCACTTTTTCTTGTGTTCGTTAAATTTGAAGAAATTCAAGATGGTGTGCATACTTTTAGGTATTACACCGACCTTTTTATTTCTTTTGGAATCATTATAACCTCATCATCATTATAACCTCCGCGACCTTCCATATGTTTGGCACATATCTTAATCTAAATACAGCGTTTATGATCTGCGCTAGATGTTTCAGTATTTTTTTTTTGAGAATTGTTTTAAAATGTCCCCCGTTATTAAATTAAACCCTGGGGCCTTTTTTATGTTTATACCTTCTTTTATTTCTTTGGCAAGTTCTTTAGACGTAACCGGTCGAATTGGTACATCTTCCTTGATAGTCTTTATCTTCATATGGTTGGAAGACGCCTTCAAGATGCTCAGCAAAAGTATTTGCTTTTTCTTGACTGCTTTTTGCCAAGTTTCCTTCTCTGGTTTTCACTGGTGGGATGTGAGCTGTTGGCCTGTTCATTTTCTTTGTTGCATTCCAGAGCGAGTAGTCAGTACTAGCATCATTTGTTAGGCCTGTAAGGTATTTTTTTAGTGACTCATTTCTGAATTCAATTATTGATTTTCTGAGTTTACTATTTAGCCTGTTTAGTTTGTTTTTGTCAATTGGAGCCCTTGTTTGTTGCCAACGTTTTCTAGCTTTTCTCCTTTCTGCAATAATTTCACATATTACAGGAGGGTATGAATTTTGTTTATTTTTTTTTTTATTTTTGGAGTTGTAGCCCATGCAGCTTTTTGTATATTGAGTGTAAATAATTGCACTGCTTCCTCTATTTGCTCTTCTGTTTCAATAGCTATCATTTGGGTATTTTCTTCCAACTTCTCTCTGAAGTAGCTGCAGTCAGTTAGCTTATTAACTAGTGTTGGACTTTGTTCTTTCATTATTATTTTATCGCCAAGTGTGAAAAGTATTGAAGAGTGATCTGACTGTAGGTCTGGCCCTTCTTTCACATTTATATTATTTGAGGAGATATTTTTTGTTATAAAGAAGTCGACAAGTTCTGGGGTTTTATTACTATCTGTTGGCCAGTAGGTTGGTTTTCCCGCCGAATGATATTTACTGCCACATTTTGTAATTGTTTCAAGTAAAGCTCTTCCTCTAGTATTCGTTAGTCTAGATCCCCAATACTTATTTTTGGCATTAAATTTAATTTTGTGTCTTTTAAGACTTTTAACTCTTGGGTATTGATTTTTGTTTGGGTGCCTTGTTGTAAGTCCTTTTTGACTTTAGGTGCGTCCATATTTAGTCTGTTGTGAGGTTTCTTTTGCCACTTGTCTTTAGCAAGTTGAATTTCTGTTGCAACTGTACATCCTCTATAGCTAGCTGGATGATTTTCGTTGCAATTCGCACATTTTGTTTATTCTAACAATCAATATTATTATCATGTCAAAGTGGTTAATATGAAAAAAAGAAAGAAAGAAAGAAAGAAAAAAGAAAAAGAAATCGTAGACTGCTGTTGAAGTGAAACTTCATGCACCGCCGTTTCTCAAATAACAGAAGTCCTTCCTCGTAAAAAGAACAAAATAAACTAAAGCAGTGCCCCACACATGAGGCAATAAAAATGTCGCATACATCGCTTTGAAATATCCCATCACCTCAGAGCTTATGATGTACTGCTTCAAGGCCACGGCTGACAATGCATGGCTTATAAAGGGTAGCAAATCGGCCAAAATAAACGGAGCAGACATGATGAAGTTCACTAAATGGTGTTAACACACATATTGTTCAGATAGTTTATCGCCTACAAGATCATATCTGCCGTAATATGTGAACGCCTGAAACCGTTTACCAACAACCTGATCGGCCCTTATCAGTGTAGTTTTAGGCCAAGTCCACAACCGATCAAATTTTCACACTTTGAGCGATCTTGGAAAAAATCCACATCGATACCCACCACTTATGCATCGATTTCAAAGCCGAATACGACAGCATTTATAGAGACGAACTATACAGAGCCATTGCTAGTGTTGGTATACCGCCCAAACTCGTCCGTTTGTGTAGGATGAGTATCGAGAATTCTCGCTGCTTCATCAGGGTTGGAAACGACCACTCGACACCATAAAGGGTTTTAGGAAAGGCGATGCGCTGTCATTTGACCACTTCGATTTGATTCTAGAGAGGATTGTGCAAAAGTTAGAGCCAACACCAGATGCACAAATTTCCAAAAATCGGTACAAATACTAGCATACGCCGACGATATTCACATCATTGGTAGGACTCAACGTGATGTCATAGCCACGTTTGCTAGTATAGAGAAGGAAGCGGCAAAATGGGTTAAACATTAAATGAGGGTAAGATGAGGTACACGAAAGGACACAAAACATCGACGAATTGGACAGAACGTCACCATTGACAGATATAACTTTGAGGTGGTACGGGACTTTGTCTACCTCGGCTCTGCTATTAACTCTGACAACAACATCTTTTCAGAAATTAAACGAAGAATTTCTCTTGTAAACCGCTGTTTCTTCGGGCTAAGGAAGATTCTTAGTAGTATCCTTCGAACTATTAAGGAGATCTTATATAAGACCCTGATCATCCCATCCCTGTTCTACATCGCTGAAGCATGGACCGTATCAAAAGCGGATGAGGAAATGCGTCAATCAAGAACTATACGAGCTGTACAGCGACATGCCGCTGGATGTTTAAGATGGCTGGGACATGTCGAACGAATGGACACCAATATTGCGGCTCGCAGGGTCTTCGATTTCCAGCCAGACGTAGCAGTAGAGCAAGACCTCACCTTAAGTGGCGCGCACAAGTAGAAACCGACCTCAACCAACGTGGAGTGTGCAACTGAACCGGGCTATTTGGAGAGGCATGTTGGTTGAGACCCAGGTTCATTCCGGACTGTAGCTCCACTTAAGCAAGTAAGACACCATGTGAAATTTTCTTTTTCTCATTGCGGCATTTTTTTGTGTTCAATAAATGGCAAGCGTGTGTCAGAACAAAGTTTTGGTCCAGTGAAGTTGTTCTTTGATAGCTATAACTTCACCCTAAGACAAAGAAAATAATCTGCAAAGTACGGGTGCATATTTTGTAAGTACATGAGTTGGAATTCTGTCAGGTCCAATAGCATCTCTATAGTTCAAATCCATCAGGATACGTTTTATTTTGCGAGTTTAATATTAAATTTTCTGAAAAAAAAAACACAAAAATAATTCAATTCATTCGGTAAATGAATATTTTTAAATAAATCTAAAGCCCAAAAGTCTGAGAAATCAATTTGTTGGTGGTTGTTCACCAACTAATTGATTTATCTCTTCAAAAAAAAAAAAATATATATCTACGGTCTCTGAGAAGATGTTAAAAAAATGTTTTCACAGTATAAATTACATCCGCACTCACAATGGATGCTCTCAAAAAGGACAATCGAATGAAGCGAAAGAAAGCCCTAAATTTCCAACGAAATACAGATGTACAATGGTGGTATTCAGACGGCTACGACATGTTACGTAGAGGTCATTGAATGGCAACATTGTTCTCCTCAATGCAAATGTGGTTTTTGTTGTTTATTGGCAGATATACAACCTCACCTCTTACTCCATTCCAGTGTTTAGAGAACACAATTCATTCATAGGATATATCATTGCCAGGTATGGAGAGAGAATCCGAAGACGTTGATTACCTCCTGAATCCTGATGTCCTTAAACATAAAAAAAATCAATCGTTGTCTCTCTGGAATCCCAATTTAATCTTCATCCTCATTGTTACCCCAGATGTAACAGGCAACTACCCAAATGCGGTTAGCGAACTATTTTCCGCAACGAATGTGAGATATGAGATTAGGATTCTGCAAACTTACATCCCTGAAGCGGGTGAACCATGTTGACAATATCCTTTTGAATTGGTGTGTGGCAAATGAAAAAGCGTGCAAGTGTTATGATGATTATGCCGAGAGTTGATTGCACTCTACGCTATTGTCCTTCTACCCGCTAAGGATGTACATGAGTGTCATTAGCCAAACCATTATTTTTTTATATTGTCTGGTGTTATGTTTTTCTTTGTATGAAAGTTTTCTTGTTCGAAAACAATTTAACCAGGAATTACTGGATGTGCGATATGAAACCAAAATGCTTTGTGTCTCATATTCATTAAAGAGTGCATAGGGGAGTGAACTTATAATCTAAAATTTTGTACGCAAAAAGTTATTGCAAAGCTTTAGTTCGAATAGTGTGGAAATATTAGGAAAATTTTGATAAAAATTATCGTAACTACTAATATCTCGTAGTTATCTAAAATATGCTAGATTTGACAAGCGTTTAAATCAAAATTTAGCAAACAACCCGACTTGGAGTTTCCCAGATATTTCGAAGACTATTGTGTTTGATGAAACTATTCGATCAAACGGATTACCGCAATTAACGTAGTAGCCGAAATCGCAGAATATGTAGCGAATTTTGCGAACTACAATTTACTTTGCTAGTACAAGTTGGGTGTTCGTACGAGACGAAACTCAATTAGCGCAATGATAACAATTAAACGTGTGCCGGTCGCACACCCTTGCATACCCTATCCCATAGGGGCATTTACGTTTGTAACAAGGAGAAATCATTTCTCTAGATGTGCCTCGAAGTATATGGTCGACTCAGAATCGCTAGCTGAGTCGATGTAGCCATGTCTGTCCGTCAGCCTGTCCCTCTGTCCGTCCGTACGTTACCAGTTTTTGGACCCTAAATTTTGAGCTTAATTACTTACTATCCCGTAGGGGTATACGTTTATAACAAGGAGAAATCATTTCTATAGATGTGCCCGAAGTATATGGTCGACTCAGAATCGCTAGCTGAGTTGATAAAGCCATGTCTGTCCGTCAGTCTGTCCCTCTGTCCGTCCGTACGTCACCAGTTTTTGGACCTTAAATTTTGAGCTTACTTACTTACTTGAGTGGCGCAACATTCCACAATACACCAACATGCCTCTCCAATTAGTCCGGTCCTTAGCTAACTGCCTCCAGTTGCGCACTTCACGTTGGTTGAGTTCGGATTCTACTTGAACCACTTATTTCGAGGTCTTCCTCTTCTGCGTCCGACGTCTGGCTGGGAATCGAATACTTCGCGAGCCGAAGTATTGGTATCCATTCATTCTACATGTCTTGGGGCATGTGGCTGTACAGCTCGTATAGTCCTTGGTTGAATCTTCGTCTCCATAGCCCGTCAACGCAAACGGGACCGAAGATTTTTCGAAAAATGTTCCCCGCAAATCAACCAAGGATTTCTTCATCCGCTTTTGAGACGGTCCATGCTTCAGCGCCTTAAAGCAGGACTGGGATGATCAGGGTCTTATATAGGATCACCTTAGTAGTTCGAGTTAAGGCTTTACTACTGAATTGCCTTCCTAGCCCGAATAAACAGCGGTTGGCAAGAGTAATTCTTCATTTAATTTCTGACGAGATGTTGTTGTCAGAGTTAATAGCGGAACCGAGATAGATAAAGTCCCGTACTACCTCAAAGTTATATCTGTGAATGGTGACGATCTGTCCAATTCGTCGATGTTGTGTGCCCTTTCGTGTTGGCAGCATATACTTCGTCTTGCCCTCATTTACTGCTGAACCCATTTTTGCCGCTTCCTTCTCTATACTAGCAAACGTGGCTATGACATCACCTTGGGTCCTACCAATGATGTCAATATCGTCGGCGTATGCTAGTAGTTGTACAGATTTTTGGAAAATTGTGCCTCTGATGTTGGCTCGTGAGTTTTACACAACCCTCTCAAGATTCAGATTGAAGAAGTCGCATGACAGCGCATCGCCTTGCCTAAATCCTTTTTTGGTATCGAATGTGTCAGTGAGGTCGTTTCCGACCCTGATGGAGCAGCGAGAATTCTCCATCGTCATCCTACACAAACGGACGAGTTTGGGCGGTATACCAAAACTAGACATGGCTCTGTATAGTTCGTCTCTATAAATGCTGTCGTATGCGGCTTTGAAATCGATGAATAGGTGGTGGGTATCGATTTGGACTTCCTGGGGTTTTTCCAGAATCTGCCGAAGTGTGAAGATTTGATCGGTTGTGGACTTTCCTAGCCTAAAACCACACTGATAAAGGCCGATCAGGTTGTTGGTAAACGGTTTCAGCCGTTCACATATTACGGCAGATAGGATCTATTAGGCGATCTTGAGGAGACTTATGTTGTTGGCGTTAGTTCAGAGGTTCTCCGTGTTTGTGGATCGGCAAACGAAGCTGGGGTTCCGTTCTTCTGGCATAGATTCATCCGACCAGATTTGGCTTATGAGTTGTTGGGTGTTACTTACCATGTCATCTCCGCCGTCTTTATATAGCTCAGCGGGAAGGCCGTGAATTCTGGCGGCCTTATTAAACTCAAGTTTAGATATTAGTATCCACTCAGGGCGGGTGGTATGCAGATTGCGCTGTTGTTGCCAGTATTTAATGGTTCTTTCTGTCTGATAGTGGAATGCTGTTCGTCATATCCCTTTAACAGTCTGCAGAAGTGGTTTTTCCATATCCTCAGCATCTGCCTGCGTCTCAACTACCTTGTGCATCTCGACAGGATTCTGTTCGAGCCCTGTATCCTTGGCTTTGATATTTTACACTTTGGTGTAACTTGCGAACAACGTTCCTGGAGTGGCACCTCTCTATATCCTCGATCACACATTTTTCTTGCTCTTTTTTCTTATTTCTGAAATGCCGGTGTTCTTCCCTTCTTATTTGCCTATAAAGATAAATGGCAGCTCTCATCTTCACCTACACCTTAGCCTTGGAAGCCTCGTTCTTGGCTGCGAGCATCTGTATCGGCATTCCTCATCAAACCAAGGGTTTCTGGCTGGTGGTTTCGAGAAACCTTTTTTTTTATAACTAGGACGCGCTAAACGGTTTATGTTTATCCTTATGTTGTTTGAGCACAGCGCGGTCATTATGGAACTTGAGGAGAAGAAAGGATGCGAAACCGATGTGCATCTATGTTTTAAATGTCTGTAAATGTAAAAAATGCAAAAACTCGGTTAACATGGCCCTATAGCGCGCACCGTCCACTGTTGTCGTTTGGCCAGCGTCGTTCTCGAAAAAAAAAAATGGCCCGATGACTCCTCCATCGTGAATTGTGCAACATGCAGTAACTTTGAGCGCGTGTAATGGCTCCTCGTGCATTACTCGTGGATTTTCGGTGAACCAGAAGCGAAAGCAATGGAAAAAAATTCCAGAGTACTATTTTCAAAATCATAAAATTTGCAACCATTCAAGGGCAATTGAGCGTTCTATGTTCGCTTCAGCTGTTAAAATTAAAAAAAATCTTGATTGCATGATTATAGATCCTAGCTTTATACCAGCGATGGCCTCACGAAATCGTAAATTGTAGCCGTGGTTAGTATAGGCTTTCCCTGACCCTTACTCGAACTAGTGATTGTTTCATCATCGCAGCGTTTACTTGCGGCCCTGAAGCATGAACCTACGATAGCGAACAAAGAAACCCTGGGCACTTTGAGTGAAAAACAATACAAAATGTCTTCAGTCCTCTTTGTTTGTATAGGCTTTTCCTTAGTCCTACTCGAACTAGTGGTTGAGGAGATCTATTTCATCATCGCAGGGCTACTTACGGCCCTGAATCAAGAACATGCAATAGCGAACAAAGAAATCCTTGGGCACTTTGAGTGAAAAACAATTTAGAATGTCTTCAGTCCTCTTTGTTTGTATAGGCTTTTCCTTAGTCCTACTCGAACTGGTGATTGAGGAGACCTGTTTCATCATCGCAGAGCTGTTTGCTGCCCTGAATCAAGAATATTCAATTGCGAACAAAGAAATCCTTGGGCACTTTGAGTGAAAAACTGTTTAGAATATCTTCAGTCCTCTTTGTTTGTATAGGCTTTTCCTTAGTCCTACTCGAACTGGTGATTGAGGAGACCTGTTTCATCATCGCAGAGCTGTTTGCTGCCCTGAATCAAGAATATTCAATTGCGAACAAAGAAATCCTTGGGCACTTTGAGTGAAAAACTGTTTAGAATGTCTTCAGTCCTCTTTGTTTGTATAGGCTTTTCCTTAGTCCTACTCGAACTGGTGATTGAGGAGACCTGTTTCATCATCGCAGAGCTGCTTGCTGCCCTGAATCAAGAATATTCAATTGCGAACAAAGAAATCCTTGGGCGCTTTGAGTGGAAAACTCTTAAGAATATCTTCAGTCCTCTTTGTGTTAATGGTCTACGAAACAACGATTTAACCATGAACTTAGAAGATCTGGTCAAAACACTACATTGGACGTGGAATTCTTGTAGCCGCATGCATACCAGAGCATCAGCCCAGAGTACCGGATCCCTAGAAAAAAAAAGTTAAATAAAGAGCCATGTAGACTCGAAGATTCACTGAAAGCATACGAAATTCATGGCCAACACATATTGTCTAAAAAAAAAAATTAAAAACCAAATTCGTATGTGAATCACAATAAAATTTAACCCGCAAAAACAAATTATAATTCTCTAAACCTTAAGTCGATACCGCAAAAGATGGCTTCTAAAAGATTAAGATAAAATATTTTCTCCTTACAGATGACGTCAATATGTACACTTACATCCTCTACGACCCATGAAATTAAGTAGGTAAGTACATTCTTAAACACAAATCAAGTCTCTTAATAATTAAAATGCTAGGACCTAAGAATCCACCCCTGTAAGGAATACTCCTACTCCCATTTATTAGTTGAATTGAAAATATTTGCCTCTGAGATCAAGGCAGACTAAATTGTCAGTTTTGCCATCGAATAATTAACCATTCCATTGTAATTTTTGTTCCAAAGCATTTTGCTGTTTAATTAAAAATTATCTAAACAAAAAGACGATCATAATCAAAGGTTCATTTTCATAAGATTCATGAATAAATCAACATTTTCTATCCAACCGAGAAAATTAAAAACAAGAAGAATTTAAAAAATCTGAGGAAACTGGACTCCTTACTAAAAGCCTTATTAATGGCATTGTCGACGTGTACAATGTCAACTGATTGTACAGAATCCATCCTAATGCTCACATAAATTTTTTTTTTTTTAAGAGTTGAAGAAGTTTATAGCAAACAAATCTTAGATACCCAAAAAAAATTAATCTATTCCTTGTTGTCGCATGCCATCGACCGTTGGGTGAACCGTCCATTTGGGATTATACCTAATATTTGTACTGGTGTTTCCGGTAGTACTACACTAGTATTACAATCTACTACTTCGGAATAGAATACTCCTATCAAAACTCATTTCGTTTATAAAAGATACTCAGGCGTATAAATTTTGCCGGGAATTTTTCCTTAGTCAGCAACGTAAATGGGAAGCTGAATGGTTTCCCGGGAAATATTAAGCCGGCTACACACACGCAGTTTTAACTGTCGCCTGTTCAGTTTTACCTGACCGCCATAGCGCATTCACACGCTCCGGTGAATATGTGAGGCCAATCAGTTTGTGTGTTTTTGTCGTTCGATAAACATGGCATATACCGATAAACATGGCATATACATGCAAATTTCACTGTAAACTGACGGCCTGAATGCCTGATGCTACACACGCTCCGGTTTTTCTAACAACAGGCGGACTAAACAGGCAAAATGATTGAATTTTCAATTTTTCTCCGACCGCCTGCTCAGGCCAAAAAACTGACAACTTTATCATACACACTTACTTACTTAAGTGGCGCTACAGTCCGGAATGAACCTGGGCCTCAACCAACATGCCTCTCCAATTAGCCCGGTCCTAAGCTAACTGCCTCCAGTTGCGCACTCCAAGTTGGTTGAGGTCGGTTTCTACTTGTGCGCGCCACTTAGGCGAGGTCTTCCTCTACTGCGTCCGACGTCTGGCTGGGAATCGAAGACTCTGCGAGCCGGAGTATTGGTGTCCATTCGTTCTACATGTCCTAGCCATCTCAAACGTCCGATGCGGAGTTTTTTGACCCGGGGCATGTCGCTGTATAGCTCGTGTAGTTCTTGGTTGAATCTTCGTCTCCATAGCCCGTCAAGGCAAACGGGACCGAAGATTTTTCGAAGAATTTTCCTCTCAAATCGACCAAGGATTTCTTCATCCGCTTTTGAGACGGTCCATGCTTCAGCGCCGTACAGCAGGACTGGGATGGTCAGGGTCTTCTATAAGATCTCCTTAGTAGTTTGAGTTAGGGCTTTACTACTGAATTGCCTTCTTAGCCCGAAGAAATAGCGGTTTGCAAGAGTAATTCTTCGTTTAATTTCTAACGAGATGTTGTTGTCAGAGTTAATAGCAGAACCGAGATAGAGAAAGTCCCGTACTACCTCAAAGCTATATCTGTCAATGGTGATGTTATGTCCAATTCGTCGATGTTGTATGTCATTTCGTGTTGACAGCATATACTTCGTCTTGCTCTCATTTACTGCTGAACCCATTTTTGCCGCTTCCTTCTCTATACTAGCAAACGTGGCTATGACATGGTGTTGGGTTCTACCAATGATGTCAATATCGTCGGCGTATGCTAGTAGTTGTACAGATTTTTGGAAAATTGTGCCTCTGGTGTTGGCTCGTGAGTTTTGCACAATCCTCTCAAGAATCAGATTGAAGAAGTCACATGACAGCGCATCGCCTTGCCTAAATCCTTTTTTTGGTATCGAATGTGTAGGTGAGGTCGTTTTCGACCCTGATGGAGCAGCGAGAATTCTCCATCGTCATCCTACACAAACGGACGAGTTTGGGCGGTATACCAAAACTAGACATGGCTCTGTATAGTTCGTCTCTATAAATGCTGTCGTATGCGGCTTTGAAATCGATGAATAGGTGGTGGGTATCGATTTGGACTTCCTGGGTTTTTTCCAGAATCTGCCGAAGTGTGAAGATTTGATCGGTTGTGGACTTTCCTAGCCTAAAACCACACTGATAAAGGCCGATCAGGTTGTTGGTAAATGGTTTCAGCCGTTCACATATTACGGCAGATAGAATCTATTAGGCGATCTTGAGGAGACTTATGTAGTTGGCGTTAGTTCAGAGGTTCTCCGTGTTTGTGGATCGGCAAACGAAGCTGGGGTTCCGTTCTTCCGGCATAGATTCATCCGACCAGCTTTGGCTTATGAGTTGTTGGGTGTTACTTACCAAGTCATCTCCGCCGTCTTTATATAGCTCAGCGGGAAACATGAAAATTCGGCGTTGTTTCGCTACGTATTATTTCATGGCACCATCGCAAACGATGTCCAAGTAAGTATTGACGCCCAAGAAGGTTTTCTACGAGCTGCTCTTAGACAACGAAACTCCTTATTCGAACCTGTAGTGTCCACAATTGTGTGGACAGTCGGAGGGAAGAAATCGCCCAGAAGCGATCAATAGAAGAAGAATTGTATTCCATCAGGACAATGCTAGGCCACGTACATCGATAGTAACTTCCCAGAAGCTGTGACAGCTTTGTTAGGATGGTCTTATGCATTCACAATATCTACATCCACCGAATCTGCAACCAAGTGATTACCACCTGTCCATGTCCATGGCGAACGATTTTGCTGGTGAAAAATTCGCATCAATGGGTGCTTGTGAAAAACGACAGTTCAGGTTTATTGGCAATGTGGCCCTTTTCTAACTATGCTAAAAAAAAGCCTTCAATTTCACGCAAAAATAATTTTTTACTATCCGCCGCAAAAGATGCTTCAACGAGTGCCGTGAGAAAACCTATGAGCGACTACCAAAGTACGATGTTAAGATCATCCTGGGAGATTTTAACGCAAAGGTATACAGAGAAGACATCTTTAGCAGTATTGTCGGAAGACACAGCCTACAAGACATAATGTCTGTCAACGCACCTAGGCTAATTGACTTTGCTACGGAACGAAATGCCACTATAGCCTGCATACGGTTTCCCCACCTCGATATCCATGGAGACGACAGCGAAAACTACCAACGACTCGACCTTGGTAAAGTGAGGATATCAATATCTAAACTCAAGCTTAACTAGACTGCCAGAAATGACGGCCTTCCTGGCGAGTTTATGAAACCGGCGGAGATGACTTGGTAAGTAACCTCAGCATCATTTGCCCGATCCAAAAAAATGAGACTTTCTGAACTACATCAACTACAGAGGCATAATTCTGCTGAACATCGCCGACAAAATCCTATCTGCCGTAAAATGTGAACGCCTGAAACCTTTTACCATCAACCTGATCGGCCTTTATCAGAGTGGTTTTTGGCCTGGAACGTTCGTAACCGATCAAATTTTGACACTTCGGCAGATCCTGGATAAAAACCCAAAAATTCCAAATCGATACCCACCACCAATTTATCGATTTCAAAGCCGCATATGACAGCATTTACAGAGACGACCTAAACAGAACCATGTCTAGTTTTGGTACCGCCCCAACTGGTCCGTTTGTGAAGGATGTACGATGGAGAATTCTAGCTGCTCCACTAGGGTCGGAAACGACCTCACCAACACATTCGATACCAAAAAAGGATTTAAGCAAGGCGACGCGCTGTCATGTGATTTCTTTAATTTGATTCTTGAGAGGATTGTCTAAGACTGCCAAGCAAACATCAGAAACACAATCTTCCATAAATCGGTGCAACCGCTATCATAAGCTGAAGATATTGACATCGTTGGCAGGGCTCACCGTGATGTGAAAGAAACATTTGCTAGTATAGAGAAATGAGCGGGTTTGGAGGTAAATTAGGGTAAGACTAAGTATATGCTGTCAACACGAAGGAACTCACAACATCGATCAATTGGACAGAACGTCACCATCGACAGATATAACTTTGAAGTAGAACGAGACTTTGTCTAACTTGGCTCCGCTATTATCTCTGACAAAAACATCTCATCAGAAATTAAACGAAGAATTACTCTTAGCAACTGCTGTTTCTGTGGACTTAAAAATCAATTCAGTAGTAAAGCCCTCACTCGAACTACCACGGAGATCCTATATAATACCCTGATCATACTAGTCCTGTTCGACTGCGCTGAGGCTTGGACCATAGCAAAAGTGGATGAAGAACTTGGTCGATTGGAGAGGGAAGTTTTTCGAAAAGTCTTTGGTCCCGTTTGCGTTGACCAAGAACTATACGAGCTGTACAGGGACATGCCCCTCGTCAAAAAAAAACTCCGCATTGGACGCTTTAGATAGCTGGGACATGTAGAATTAATGGACACCAATACTCTGGCTCGCAGAGTCTTGGATTCCAACCAGACGTAGGACGCAGTAGGGGAAGACCTCACCTTAATTCGTGCGCTGAACCTACATCATCCAACTTAAAGTGCGCAACTGGAGGCAGTTAGCTAAGGACCGGGCTAATTGGAGAGGCATATTGGTGGAGGCCCAGGATCATTCTGGACTGTAGCGGCACTTAAGTAAGTAAGCAAGTAATTGGATGGATTTGACATCAGTGACATGATGCCAGACAACTGATCACAGAATTGTTCAATGAATGGAAAGTTTGGTAATCGCATGACCTATAATTCATAAGGCAGCTAACCTTGAGTCGGTGGTTTATGCCAACAAGCCAGCAATGTAAGAGGAGGTCAGTACATATTTATCGAGAAGTTAGCAATGTGAAAGAATGGTAAAAATTGCCTCCAAAGAATTCGATTGCTACAAACATGCCCCCAGTGATTCTACGCAGGTTATCGAATTCCATGCATAATTTTAACACATGACGATATTGGAAAACCACGAATACTCCATTTTGTATATGAATATAAAACTAAAAATCCATTCTATCTATCCATTCCCTCACAATCCCCTATATAACATTTGCAACGGCAACACTACCTCTTCTCAGAGTTACAAAACACAAAACGCGCATGTGAACTTGTGGAGTATCTCAACTCTGTTCGCTGTATGCCTGTTGGTGACATTTTATCAAACACTCAGATAGCCTGGCATACGGTTTAATACATTCGTTTCGAACGGTCGTCGATTCAGATGCTCTATCTAGATACTTGTGTTTCGTAAAATTACGTACGAATTGTGAATTGTTGAATACATTGTTTTCACATCAGTTGTTTCCTTATTGAGGGTCTGTTTTGTGTTCAAGGATCGGAAGAATTTCCAAAGAATTTTACATTTTATGTGTTATTGCGTGTGCGACTTGTGTTTTTGTGAAATTAAAGCTTGAAATTCATTTTAAAGGATATAACCGGCGAAAGAGCCTAGCAACGGATCGTCAAGTACTAGGCCATTTAAGCTACAACGGTGAGTATTCAATTTCTCGACTCCCTTTTGTAATGTCCTAGAAAAGGATATTTTCTTCTTTTTTTTTTGTTCAAAGTGAGATGAGGATTGTATTTCGTGTGCCACTCATCCCCTGGATACATTATATGCCAGTGCGTTAGGAAAAGCTTTACAAAATAAATTATGTCGAATGGAATTCGTGTCCCGTAATGTGTTGCCTTATTTACGATTATGCATTTAATGGGCTGCAAAGGAGGTTTTTATCATATTTTATTACTAACGGTGATAATGGTCAAATGTAAGATGAATTCGAGAGGTCTATAGGGGCGGAAACGAAATACTGGTTTTGATTTTAATTATGTGGGTTCTAGAGGCGTACTTATAACAAACACATTCCTTGCTGAGGAATACTTATTATCTAAATATCTTGTTTCCAAAAATGTTCTTACCCACTTTATGGGTTGGCATTATCATGCAAGAGCGGTTCGGAAACTTCCTGTTTGCGTAAACTTTTTTTTTTCGGCGAAGGTACTGAGAAGTGGAATCTGTTAATGACGTTAAGATTGAAAGGATTCGTTACAGCATATGCTTGCTACTTTTGTGTCCCGATGGGAGAATAACACAACCTTCTAAGCTCGAGGCGACCTTTCTGAATTAAAATGATTGTGCTAATTAAATTGCCTTCAGATGTTGAAAGTATTTTATGTTGTTGTTGCAAGTGTATTATAATTTGGAGGCAATAGACAAATGTTTATGGTGTAAACACAATTTACTGTATCTGCGTCGATATATAAAGAAAAGTTAAATTTTATTCCATGAGTTTGTGGGTGCATTACAATTACAATCCAATTGATGTTTATCGTGCATCAAGAAGCAAACAGAAATGTCAAAACACAGTTGTTACTCGTAACTTACTTATTTACTTAAGTGACCCTACAGTCCGGATGAACCTGGGCCTCAACCAACATGCCTCTTCAATTAGCCTGGTCCTTAGCTAACTGCCTCCAGATTTGCACTCCAAGTTGGTTGAGGTCGGTTTCTATTCGTACGCGCCACTTAAGGCGTGGTCTTTCTATACTGCGTCTGAGGGCTGGCTGGGAATCGAAGACTCTGGGAGCCGGAGTATTGGTGTCCTTTCGTTCTACATGTCCAAGCTACCTTAAACGTCCAATGCAGATGATTGTGACTAGAGGCATGTCGCTGTGCAGGTCGCATAGTTCTTGGTTGAATCTTTTGCTCCATAGCCCGTCAAAGCCAACTTTTTTTTTTTCCATGGGCTGTTGGAAATCTCGATAGACACGATGAGCACGTGCCCAAAGTAGTGTGAGACTTTAACCCACTAAAACCATCCAACCTTTTTGTATTTGTATTGCAACTAAGTATGCGTCTTAGCTAGCAATTTTCTTATCACGAGTAATGGATGTTTGCCAATTAACTTTCCTTTGAGAGTTCCTGCTTATTCCACAATTTATAGCGCGGTTTGTTGTTAGCGGCCCAAATCTAAGGGCTTAGTTCTTTGAAGACGCCGTAATAAATTTGTTTCGTCAAGAACTTGGAGGACCGTTGTGTTAACGAGTCCCAACAAACGTTTTTTATGTTTGCCTGTCAAAGCAAAAGGGGATCGAAAAATTATCCTCTCGAATCGACTAAGGATTTCTTCGTTCGCTTTTGATATAGTCCGTGGTTCAGCGCCGTAGAGCAAGACTGGTATGATCAGGGTCTTATATAGGATTCCCTTTGTAGTTCAAGTGAGGGCTTTCCTAATGAATTACCTTTTAGTCCCACAGAAACAGCGGCTGGCAAGAGTAAGGCTTCGTTTAATTTTCGACAAGATATTGTCAGAGTTATAGGCGGAGCCGAGATAGACAAAGTCACGTACCATCTCAAAGTTATATCTGTCAATGGTGACGTTCTCTCCAATACGATGTTGTGGGTCCTTTCGTGTTGACAGCATATATTTAGTCTTACCCTTATTTTGGTACTGCTAATCCCATTTTAGCCACTTTCTTCTCTATACTAGCAAACGTGCCTATGAGATCGTTGTCGGCGTATGCTGGTAGTTGCACTGATTTTTGGAAATTGTGCCTCTGGTGTTGGCTAGGGATTTTATTCCTCTCATGAATGAAATTGAAGAAGTCACATGACAACTTACGCCTTGCCTAAACCATTTTTTGGTATCGAATATGTCGGTGAGGTAGTTTCCGACCCTGATGGAGCAGCGAGAATTCTCCATCGTCATCCTACACAAAAGGGACGAGTTTGGACGGTATACCAAAACTAGACATGGCTCTGTATAGTTCGTCTCTACAAATGCTGTCGTATGCGGCTTTGAAATCGATGACTAGGTGGTGGGTATCGATTTCGATTTCTTAGGTTTTTTTCCAGGATCTGACGAAGTGTGAAAATTTGATGGGTTGTGGACTTTCCTGGCCTAAAACCACACTAACAAGGGCCGATCAGGTTGTTGGTAAACTTCACAGGCAGATTGAATTTTGTTGGCGATGTTAAGCAAACTTATGTCTCTGCAGTTTACGCAGTTCAGAATGTCTCCGTTTTTGTGGATCGGGCAAACGGTGCTGAGGTACGATTTTTCAGACATACTTTCGTCCGACCAGATTCGGCTTATGAGTCGGTGGATGTTACTTACCAAGTCATCTCCGCCGGCCGTCATTTCTGGCAGCCTTGTTAAGCTTGAGTTTAGATATGACTATCCTTACTTCACTCAGTCGGGTGGTTGGCTGTTTTCGCTGTCGTTGCCAATTTTGAATGGTTTGTTCCCTCGGATAGCGGAATGTTGTTCGTCATCGCCGTTTAACAGTCTGCTGAAGTGGTTCTTCTTAACCCTCTTAACTGTGTCTCAAGAGCGATATTTCCTTGTTCATCTCGACAGGATTCTGTTCGAGCCTTGTATCATTGGCTTTGACATTTTACACTTTGGTAAAACTTCCGAACATCGTTCCTGGTGTGGCACCTCTCTATATCCTCTATCGCGCGCTTTTCTTGTTCTTTTTTCATTTTTTTGAAAAGCCAGTTTTTTCTCCTTTTTCTTTGCCTGTAGAGCTCAACTGCAGCTCTCGTCTTCACCAGCACTTTAGTCATGTAGGCCTCGTTCTTGGCTGCGAACATCTGTCTGCATTCCTCATCAAACCAGAAGTTTTTTGCTGGTGGGCGCTAGACACCTAGCAACTCAGTTGCGGCTGATCTAATGACTTGGTGGCGTCGTTGCCATTGTTCTTCGACCTTCGATGCTGGTGGTATGGTGTTAATCGAGTGGTTAAGGGATAGGAGTTGTGCGAAGGTCTTGCTGGTCTCTTGCGATTGCAGTCTTTAGACATTAAATTTTTTTTACAGTATTTCTGGATTGTTGTGGCGTGGTGGATATCCGCATTCTAACCTTGGCTGCAACAAGATAGTGGTGCGAGTCGATGTTAGCCCCTCGGTATAATCGGACATTCAAAATACTGAATGCGTGCAATGTGATCAATTTGGTTGACCGTTCGTTGATCTGGAGACCACCATTCTCCTTATGGATATCGGTGAGGTGAGGAAACCGTGTGCTGGCTATAGTGGTTTTTATGTTCCCTTACCAGACGTGTTGCCGTGTAGGATATAGTTGCGAATAGTGCGGTGCTATGGTACAAATGGGTTTTGTTCAGTGCTCATATGTCATCTGGGAGCTTTTGAAGGATTAAGGAGGATGTCTTAGTTCGTAGTCCTCTCACATTCTGGTAACAAACAGACAAACATTCGGGAAAGGTTACATTAACTTTGTTTTGGATTTGGAACTTTATCAGACGGAGGAGCATGCTGACAATTGGTAATGAGCGAAAGAAATTATTTAAGTCCGCATGTGACCTATCGCTGCATAGCTTTTGAAGTTTCTGGTTAAATTGTCGCTTCCGTAGCACATCAACGCGAACGGATACGAAGATTTTGACATATTCGGTTAAAACGACTCATCCGTTTTTAATACCTTCCATTCAGTAGCTCCTTATAGCGGGATATAGCATCTCCTTGGGTTAGATTAAGTTGGTGGGTTGATGAGATAGACGGTGGGCAACTTCCCTCATCACACTCAGGTCAATATATACACATTGTGATGGCCGCCGGGGTTCCATCTGTGTTGTTGGTTTCTTCATTATCTCGTTACTGTTCATTGTTAGTCCCTTTCCAGTCATCCAGATGTTTTTGCAAACAAAGATTAGAGCTAGGGATTTCGGATCCATCCGTGAGGTCATGGAGAAAGTATTTCCTATGTTGTCATTCTTAATTGGCTGAGTCCTGGGCAGTGGCACAGAAAGTTGAAGTTAACCTCGTGTGTTTTTTCATCACCGCAAGCCTATATCTGCATCAATAAGATGCATTTTCAGCTTGTGATTTTTTTGTAATTTGTGTCCAGTTAGAATCCCTACAAGAGTCGAAATAGATTTCGTATTTCTTTGGAGTAGTTTATGGGTTCGGGCTTTGTCATACTGCCCAATAATTTTATAAGTTTCACAGTTCCCTCTCCACCTGTTTTTTTTTTGGCAATATTCGGTTTTTTCTGTCCCACCCCTGTTTTGAGATCACATAGTGGCGGATTGACAGACTGGTCTTCCTGGTCAATGCTGGAGGCAGACTAGAACCTTTTCTCGCCAGTTCATCAGCAATTTTATGCCTCTGTGTGCGGATACCCAGTAGAGCTTAACATCATGTTGGACAACTAGAACCTATAGCTCTTCACGAAAACGCTTCACAAGGTTAGATTTTATTTCGACAGCAGAGACTGGCAATTAAGAGGTGCCGTGACTTAAGGCCAAGCGTCATAGGGCCAAATTTGTAAATTTGGCCTTATGTCGCTTTATAAAAAGTGTCATAAGACCAAATTCTAGCATTTGGCAGTATGACACTTCAATAAAGCGACATAAGGCCAAATCAGGAAAGTGACACAAAGCCAAATGGAGCTCAAATCAAATTGTATATACACGTTTCAGGGTAACAAATATTATATGCAATCGAGAGTGTCATAAAGCCAAATTGGCCGTTTTGACGCTTCATCAAAGTGTCATAATACTAAATGCTAGAATTTGGACTTATGTCACTTTCACGAAGCGTCATAAGAACAAATTTGAAGGTTTGACCTTATGACGCTTGGCCGTATGTCACGGCACCCATAAAGATGGTGGTTCCATCAGGTGGTATCGACAGCATTGTCGCTTTGTCTGCCTCTTCTGCCGTGCTCAGGGAGACGACAAGTGATATATAACTTTAGTGTTTCTGAAAACACTCCAGCTCCAACGCCTGCGTCCATTGTTGAATCATCGGTGTATATGAATATGGTTTCGGTGCCCAGTTCGCCCCCTTTCCCAATCCTCTGAAGGAGAATGGTCTTTGAAAGTCATGATAGGGCAGTATGTAGTCAGAATATACAGCTGAGCCCTGATATCTGTTTAGAATTTGGGCATGTTTTGCTGAGCTAATTTTCCAGCAGTTCAGCTGGCTGCTAAGAGCACTTTTGGCTGCAGATTCTTGCATGAGTCTAGTGGTAGTTGGTTAAGTATGGTTTCCAGTCCCACTGTTGTTGTGGTTCTCATTGTGCTAGTAGCGCGCACAAATGCTATCCTTTGTCATATTTCTCAGATGGGTGACTTTATTTGTAGATTGCCACCAGACAAGTCCCACATATGTTCATATTACTCTTACAATGGTCGTGTACATCCGTAAGATGATCCTAGAGCTCCGACCCCTGTTTATCCCGAATATACGGTTTAACATATGGAAATCTACTGTTGTACAAATTACGGTTCCAGTTGAGTTTTCTATCAAGAATGACACCCAAATATTTTACACTCTCGGATATAGTTTGAGGGTGATCAGGTCGAGAACCGGTAGGTCAAATATTGGTGTCTCCAACTATCTCGATGGGAATTGTTTTTTTCTGTAATTTTTGAAAGTATGTGTAGTAATAAATGGGTCTGCAGTTTTCAGGAATGCATTTGGTTCTTTTTTTTGGAAATAGGTTGGGTACCAGACCAGCATATCTTAGCAACTGGGGAATTCCTGTTGATCATGCGACAAAGAAATTATTCTGCAAAGATCATGTGCAAGTTCAGTTTCTCAATTTTAAAGTACGATATGTTGAATGGATTTTTACTGTCCAAATCGATCGGGATGCGTCTTAGTTTTCGAGGTCCAGTTTAACTTCAGCCATTTCTTAGGGTCTATCGTTGGTGGCACCGCTTTTTCCGAGTTTTAAGTGGAATTTTATGAAAGTCGTCATATTGTCTGGATGAATAATTAAATCTCTCTTACGGCGTCTTCACGAGTATCGACATCACTTTGGCTTATAAAGGGTGATCTATTTCGAGGTTCCCTACATTTTTAAAGAAAATAAAACACAGAAAATTCAAATTTAATGGAGAATGTTTATTATCATTTGAAAGAACATTCTTTGGCATTTATTTTTCGAAGATTATGTCTATCAAATGTTGGCCGTTGCTACGTCGCAGATGGTCCATTCGTTGAGTCCAATTTTCGATCTCTCGTTCGAGCATTTCGACTGGTAACTGGCGAATGACACGCGTGATGTTTTCCTCCAAGGCCTGAATTGAAGCGGGTTTGTCGGCATAAGCTTTTGACTTTACATATCCCCACAGGAAAAATTCTAAAAAAAGTCTATTATCCAATAATGAATGCTGGGTCTCAAAATGGGTGATGGTGTTGCGAATAGTACGCTCAGTAGGCCGATTATGTTGACCATAAGTTGAGCGAAGTGCACGAAACACATTCCTCACAGAACGTGAATTTTCATAATAAAGTTGAACAATTTGTAAACGTTGTTCACGCGTAAGTCTTTCCATTATGAAATGCCAAACAATACTAAACAAAAATAACATGACAGCATGACACGACTCACACGTGATCTGTCAAAAAAGGCTATTGAAAAAAGTATCTCTACTTGGATCACCCGTTACAAAGGATTTTCATGAAATAGAATCGTAAAATTCAAGCAGGTTATCCTAAGACTCGCTGATGGTCTTGCCATCACTACTGATAGTCCAAATCTCGCCGTAATTAAGGTGTGGTCTGAGTTTCCTAATGAAGCGGTGATTTTAATCTTGTAAAAGTGTCAGATATGTCCTACATCATCCATCTCTTACTCACAGTTGCTCTGTAGAGCATTCTGAATCACGTGCTGGGATACGGTATTAAACGATTCACACGGGATACAATCCTACCATATTTTTTTTTATCTTCATACTTTTATTAATTACGAACAACTTGTCACATTAATCGAGCTGCTACTAACACGACAGCTTTTCAGATGCAGATATACTGATTTTGTTTAATGGTGGATGTGAAGAAAGTTTATTTATGTAACTATCGACTAAGCCCATCCTTATATTAATACAATGGTTTTCATATTAAGTAAGTCCTTTGTTAATGCTAAAAGAGCGTGTAACAATACCATCTATATAACGGTTTATGTCTCATTTAATTTGATAGGTTGGCCAACACTATGCCATTGTCAGACGTGTCTCCAAGAGAAAAGCAATCAAACCTATTAGTACTAGTACCTTTAATGTAGCTTTACACTAGGTCGCCTGTTTAAAGTGTTCCATTACAGGGTTTATGTAAGGAAATAAAAATCAATTATTCACTTCTCAACACTGTGCCGGCGACGTAGTTCTTTATTCATAGACAGGACTCAATAGAAACAATTTTAACGTCGTTATGTTCGTTAGAATATCCTACATAGGAGGGCTGATTGAGTGCTATTGTGAAAATGTCATATCCCACATTATTTTCGCATCAGAAGGAAGTGTTTTGGTAGGTTTGTCAAGGGCAAACTATACCGGGGGTTCCTCTTTATAAAGGTCGACATGGTTGATGGCGACTACTGATGTTTTATTGAACAAATGATTTTTTTTTTAAAGGATAGTAAAATTCATTTTAAGATCTTTTAACAGTTGAACTACTCAAAGCAAAATATCTTCCCTAACAGTTATTGATAGACGTCCTTATATTTATAGTTAGTTCCATATACAGCGTGTCTGATGATTGCAACATTAAGAATCTCAAATAATTTTTTTTTCAGTGTATGAAATTTTTTTTTTTTCATGTTAAAACTTGAATTTTATTACATGTAGCATAATTAGTTTTAAAAATAATGGAATTTAAATGCCCCCCTGCTTGTTGATGCATGTGCGGCATCTTACCAAAAAGTTGTTCATTACTGCTTGGAGAGTTGAGACAGGAATATCCGCAATTGTTTCTCGAATGGATTGCTTTAGTTCATTAAAATTTGTTGGTTTAGCTCTGAAGACCTCCTGCTTGCAATAACCCTACAAGAAAAAGTCAGGTGCACTAAGGTCAGGCGACTGGGGGGCCAACGGAATGTGGTGTTTCTGGATGTAAGCTTATTGGGAAATTTTCGTTGGAATTCTCTCATAACAGGGTGGAGTTGTGAGGAGTTGCACCATCTTGCTGAAACCACACAGAGTTAAAAGTTATTCTCATTCTATCAATTCTGGATAGAAAAATTCTCTCAACATGCTCAAGTAACGGTCTCCAGTAACCAGAGCGTTGTGACCGTTTTCTTCGAAGGAGTAGGGCCCGACAATGCAGCGTGATGAAACTGCACACCACACTGTGACACGATGTGGATGAAATTCCGTCTCACGGAGTATCTGTGGGTTGGAAGCATTCTATATTCGAAAATTTTCATTGTTTATGTTGCCGCTTAAATCGAAATGAGCCTCGTCAGACAGCAAAAAGACAGTTCAACATGTTTCCGTCCTCTTCCACCATTTGAAGCATCTTCTGGCAAAATTCCAACCGAATCGACAAGTCTGCTGCATTTAGTTTGTTGGCCATTTGAAGTTTTTATGTGAATAAGTCCAAATCATTGTGCATAATTGACGTAATGACTTATGTCTTATACCCATTTGAGCAGATAGAGCTTCTTTTCCAAACTCTTGGATTGTTTTGTATGGCAGCAGCTTTTATTATTTCCGATTATTTCCTCCGTCCTAAATGAATGGTTTAGATGGAAAATTCTTCTTTCGACTGTCCGTGCTCGGAAAAATTGTTTGTCCGAAGATAGGCTTGAGGGTAAACTGATTTGCATTCATAGCTCAACGGCTATTACGGCTGAATTGTTGAATGTGAGGAATGCAGCTAGCTATTTCATTTGAGCACTAGCGATGAAATAATGAAAGGCAGGAGATATTTCGATGGTGTTCAAGCGAAACTAAAGAGTTCGATATTCCAATGTCTGCTATAAGTTTTTTCGCACGCGTTTGAATCCTATTTAGGAGGTGCAATTTTGTTTTTGGTGCACCTGACTAGATGTGGTTAACGCCCACATCTGGTCGGGTGTATAAACGCTTTTTACATTGTGTCCAGATTAGAAGGGTTGAATTATTTTTTACATCGATTAAGGAAACCTAGACATTTCGCTGCGTTTTTAGCGACTTGGAATATGTGGTCGTTCCAACATAAGTCGTTCCTCACACACACACCTAGAATGGAAAGTTTTTCGGTTTCTTCGACGTAAGTGCCATTTATGGATAATGGCTCGAGATTTTGGTTTCGCTTTTACGACAGAGGACAGCATTGTGTTTTGGAAGCACTGAATTCTACTCTTTTAGATTCACCCCCATTTGATGATGCTGTCAAGGTCGGAATTCAATGAGTTTAACGTATGTTGTCGTTAGATTCCACGTTCGAAGATGAGGGACAAGGACCTGAAAACGAATATGAGAAGCTGGGTATTACTGTGATCAGGGGAGGAATGAATTGGATTAGAATTTGTAGACAGGAAATCATTGATGAAAATGAGAAAGAGAGTCGGAGACAATACATAGCCTTGAGGGACACCAGCATTTATCTGGTGAGTTGAAGACTTGAATTCGTCCAAAACAACATGAATTGAACGTTTCGAAAGATAATTTCTAATCCATAAAAGAAGTTATTCAGTGATCCCAAATGCACGCATTTTCAAAAAAAAAAAGGCTTGATGCCAAACCCTGTCAAATGCCTTCGAAATATCAAGTACAACAATCTTACTTTCTCCACCATGGTGGATTGATCAGTTCCACTTTTCGGTGAGATATGTCATTAAATCACCAGTGGACCTGCGAAAACCATACTGCCGGTCATTAAGAAGTTTTCGTGTTTCGAGGTATTTCATAACCTGACGATTTATCAGCGTTTCCATGACCTTGGAAAGAAGCGACGTAAGTGCAATTGGTCGGTAGTGGGAGAGAGAAGAAGATTCGCCTTTTTTTTGGTACAGGCTGGACAAATGCAGTTTGCCATCTACTCAGAAACCTGATGAGTAGGATAGATAGAAAAGCTAACGCAGTGGTTTTGCTACCGTAGAAGAACATGTAGCAGAAGATGTCAAGATCAAAAATACTCTTGCAACTGTACGAGTACGAAATTGAACTTGTCCCATAGAATGATTTACGTTCTCAAGTACAGGAGGAGACTGGGCACGATCTGGCAATGTAGAACTAGCTGCGAAATGCGCAGCAAGCAGATTGGCTTTGTCTAAAGAGCTGACAGCTGGACTTTTACTTTTTTTTACTTTTAATTTCATTTTTTATTTACTCATACTCATAGTAACGTGCTGGTCTCGAACATCACGGAAGAAGTACGGCCCAATGTCTCACTGGCACGTTAACATTTTGTACTGTGCCTGTGGATTCAAATTTGTCCACTAGACGCTCAATTGTTGATCTGCTAGGACGATTATGACGACCATAAATTGGACGTAGCGCTCTTAACGTTGAGGCCACTGACTCCGAATTTCGGTTGTAAGTTTTAATAATTTCGACTCGTTGTTGGATCGTATATCTTTCCATCATGAAATGGCAAAACTTACTGAAGAGAAATGTCAAAAGAGCGGCAAGAAATATGGCGTCGTTTGCTGTCCCTGTCGCTCAACTTTTGTAGCGTCCCTGTTGAAAAACCCGATATGTACAGGAGTTTAGTTAATCCTTTTCGAGGCAACATTTTAAGAAGTTCTCCTGTAATAAGGTGATAACCCGGAGCTTTTTTAGGCTTTAATTTCTGTATTTTCCGTTTAAGCTCTGCAATACTTTCATATCTAACTCCATTACTATCGGTTGTATTTCCGAATAAATTAGTGTTTTCTGGACCATCAAATGGTTTCAATGTTTTCTCAAGATGTGCGGCAAAATCGTCTGCTTTTTCTTTATCGCTTTTTGCCCAAACGTCTTGAGTTACCCTAATTGGTGGCACAGCGTTTTTTGGCCGTTTTATGACTTTAATTGCTTTCCAAAGTGAGTAATTCGATTCTTTTCCAGTAGGTAGGCTTTGCGGATAAGTTTCTTCTGCATGGTTTTTAAAGTTTTTAATAAAATTTTTATAGCATATTACACAACCGATTGAGATTTGTTTGATCTTACGGGGCACGAGTTTGGTGCCATCTTTTTCGTGCTTTTCTTTTTTGTCTAACCAAATCTCTTATTTGGCGGTCTCCAGATCAACGAACGGTCCATCAAATTGATCACATAGCGATAGACAAGCGCCACGCATCCAGTATTTTGGATGTCCGAACATTCCGAGGAGCTAACATCGACTCGGACCACCACTACCTTGTTGCAGCCAAGGTTAGAATGCGGATATCCACTACGCCACAACAATCCAGAAATACTGTAAAAAAAATTTAATGTCGAAAGACTGCAATCGCAAGAGACCGCCAAGACCTTCAAGCAACGCGTATCCCTAAACCTCTCGATTAACACCATAAGACCAGCATCGAATGTCGAAGAACTATGGCAACGATGCCAACAAGCCATTAGATCAGCCGCAACTGACGTGCTAGGTTTCTCGCGCCCACCAGCAAGAAACCCCTGGCTTGATGAGGAATGCCGACAGATGCTCGCAGCCAAGAACGAGGCCTACAAGGCTAAGCTGCAGGTGAAGACGAGAACTGCCCGTTGAGCTCTATAGGCAGAGAAGAAGGGAAGAACACCGGCTTTTTAGAAAGAAGAAAAAAGAGGAAGAAAAGCGCGCGATCGAGGATATAGAGAGGTTCCACTCCAGGAAAGATGTTCGCAAATTTTACCAAAGTGTAAAACGTCAAAGCCAAAGATACAAGGCTCGAACAGAATCCTGTCGAGATAAACAAGGAAATATCACAGTCTATGCTGAGGATATGGAAGAACCACTTCTGCAGACTGTTAAACGGCGATGACGAACAACATTCGGCTGTCAGGCAGAACGAACCTTCAATATTGGCAACGACAGCGAAAGCTGCCAACCACCCGACCAGAGTGAAGTGAGGATAGCAATATCTAAACTGAAGCTTAATAAGGCTGCCGGAAATGACGGCCTTGAGATTGCTAATATCCATTAACATCGAAACACGCTTAGCTTTATAAAGACGGATGGCTTGGTAAGTAACATCCACCAACTCATAAGCCAAATCTGGTGGGATGAACGTTTGCATGAAGAATGGAACCTCAGAATCGTTGCCCCATCAACAATAAAGGGGACTCTGAACTGCGCCAAATGCGCCTCAATATCGCCTAATAGATCCTATCTGCCGTAATATGTGAACGGCTGAAACCGTTTACCAACAACCTGATCGGCCTTTATCAGTGTGGTTTTAGGCTAGGAAAGTCCACAACCGATCAAATCTTCACACTTCGGCAGATTCTGGAAAAAACCCAGGAAGTCCAAATCGATACCCACCACCTATTCATCGATTTCAAAGCCGCATATGACAGCATTTATAGAGACGAACTATACAGAGCCATGTCTAGTTTTGGTATACCGCCCAAACTCGTCCGTTTGTGTAGGATGACGATGGAGAATTCTCGCTGTTCCATCAGGGTCGGAAACGACCGCACTGACACATTCGATACCAAAAAAGGATTTTGGCAAGGCGATGCGCTGTCATGTGACTTCTTCAATCTGATTCTTGAGAGGATTGTGCAAAACTCACGAGCCAACACCAGAGGCACAATTTTCCAAAAATCTGGACAACTACTAGCATACGCCGACGATATTGACAACATTGGTAGGACCCAACGCGATGTCATAACCACGTTTGCAAGTATGGAGAAGGAAGCGGCAAAAATGGGCTTGGCAGTAAATGATTGCAAGACGAAGTATATGCTGTCAACACGAAAGGACACACAACATCGACGAATTGGACAGAACGTCACCATTCACAGATATAACTTTGAGGTAGTACGGGACTTTATCTATCTCGGTTCCGCTATTAACTCTGACAACAACATCTCGTCAGAAATTAAACGAAGAATTACTCTTGCCAACCGCTGTTTCTTCGGGCTAAGAAGGCAATTCAGTATAGTGAAGCCCTCAATCGAACTACTAAGGAGATCTTATATAAGACCCTGATCATCCCAGTCCTGCTCTACGGCGCTGAATCATCGACCGTCTTAAAAGCGGACGAAGAAATCCTTGGTCGATTTGAGAGGAAAATTCTTCGAAAAATCTTCGGTCCCGTTTGCGTTGACGGGCTATGGGGACGAAGATTCAACCAAGAACTATACGAGCTGTACAGCGACATGCCCTGGTCAAAAAACTCCGCATTGGACGTTTAAGATGGCTAGGACATGTAGAACGAATGGACACCAATACTCCGGCTCGCAGAGTCTTCGATTCCCAGCCAGACGTCGGACGCAGTAGAGGAAGACCTCGCCTTAAGTGGCGCGCACAAGTAGAAACCGACCTCAACCAGCTTGGAGTGCGCAACTGGAGGCAGTTAGCTAATGGGGGTCTAAGCGATACAGCCAGTCGAATATTATTTTCAATATCGTTTTTGAAGCCTTCCCAGTTGGTTTTTCCGTTTGTTAGTCTGAGTGGGTTTTCATTTTTAATGATAGATTCGCTCGTTGTTAGAATGACCGGAGAATGATCAGAGCAAAGATCAAAGCATTCCTCAACATTTATTTGATTGGACGGCATACCTTTACCGATGAAAATATCGATCAAATCCGGTATTTTTGTGACATGAGTTGGCCAGTAAGTTGGTTTTCCCGTAGAATAAAATTCGGTATTGTACTTTCTACGAACATCGTAGAGCACCCTACCTTTCTGTTTTATGCATCTAGATCCCCAGAATGTTTGTTTTGCATTAAAGTCCCCTCCGATCACAAAACGCCGTCCAAGGGAGTTAAGCAAGTTTTCAAAGTCAATTTTCTCAACCTTGCATCATGGTGGGCAGTAAATAGAAGATATCTTCAGAAAGGATTAAAGTCCCCTCCGATCACAAAACGCTGTGCAAGGGAGTTAAGCAAGTTTTCAAAGTCAATTTTCTCAACCTTGCGTCATGGTGGGCAGTAAATAGAAGATATCTTCAGAAAGGATTAAAGTCCCCTCCGATCACAAAACGCTGTGCAAGGGAGTTAAGCAAGTTTTCAAAGTCAATTTTCTCAACCTTGCGTCATGGTGGGCAGTAAATAGAAGATATCTTCAGAAAGGATTGTCTGCTTTTGACTTTTATAGAGCAAACTTGCATTGTTTCGACTTCTAATTTAAAATCAATCGTATGTTCGATACACACTTTTTTATATAGTGATGCTCCACCTCTAGCCTTGTTTGATGGATGTTGAGCATGATAACCAAAGTAACCTTCAATCTTCAAGTGGGAAAATTACTCTTTGCATGAGTTTCGGATATTAAACAGACGTTGATATCTTTTTTCTGCATAAAGAATTCAAATTCTCCAAGTTTCTGCCAAAGGCCATTGGCATTCCACGTAAGAATTTTAAGATATCTTTTCATGTTGAAGGTAGACTACGTCTGTTGCGAATACTATTTTCAAGCTTTACTAGCCTCTCTAAAATAAGTTTAATCGTTTCGCTTTGTTCCTCAAGTTTTGAAATTATAATCGAAAAAACGTTGGAAACGGGGTCTGGTGAAATATTTTTTATCGGATACTGTAGCTTGGGCATAAGTTTGTACATTTGTTTTTGGATGTACAAGATCCGATCGTATTTCTGTTGGCCGAGGTATTTGTTTATTTTTTTGTTTTTCGATTGTTGCCTGCATTGGCTTTGAGATAAGTTTAGGCGAACTTTCAGCCTTTTTCTTAGTTAAATTTAATTTCTGTGAAATTTTATTAGTAAGTTTCATCCGTCTTTTATGCAAGTCTTTAGCTACTTCGCAGCCGCGGTAACTTACGGGATGATCGCGTTTACAATTAATGCAAATAGCAGGAGTTTTCTCATCTGAACCGCAATCTACCGTCAGATGATTTTCGGCACATTTCACACACCGCTGCTCTTTCTGACAATAGGTTTGCTTATGACTATATCCTTGGCAGCACTTGCACTGATGAACTAATTTGAATCCTAACGCATCTGTTCGATTTTTACAACAACATTAAGTTTTGTTTTTATTTCATAAATTTTTTTCAGACTTTCTGTTTTATCGAAAGTGAGTATAAATAAAGGCAGAGCGCGTTTAAATTTTCTTCACCCTCTCTTTGCTGTTTGTTTCGCCTGACAATGTTGATATTTTTTTGACATTTCATCATGAAAATCTTCGAAATGATTATCAGAGTTTAAAGCCGCCTTTTCATTCAGCATAATCCGCGACCAAATAGAACACGTCCAGATCGTATGGATGATAGCGGTAGCTAAAAGTGTCATGAATCGCCTGGTGTGGTTTGTACGCTGGTGGAGATATAGGTCCGTTTTTCAAAAAAAAAAGGTGACCAGCCAAATTTTGACTGCTATACCAATACTCTAGTTTTAGTTTTAGTGATTTTAATGGGTTTGTTATTCACCCCAAATACTAATATGATGGTAAAATCAATTAAAGTGTTTCGTGGATGTGGATGTGGATCATGCCATGAGAGAGTTATGAAACAATTTTTTTGAAAGCATCTACGTACCATCATGCTATTATTGTTACCAACCTAACGTACGTTTAATATTTACATTTTCAAGTCATGGAATATACATAGAATATTAAATTATTTATTATAATGGTATCTACATCATTGTGCTTTGGATCTAATCGAATGGATACGTTCCAAAAGTTAGTTCATCCAAACTGATTTATTATTATTAACATCGACCGTTTAACAAACCGTGCTACATGAGTGGTTCTTAAAACACGTATATCGGTATTTATGCTTATGTACCTTGAAACTGTACATGCTTTTCTTTTATCGCAGCCTAAAAAAGCGTTTCAAGCTCACTGAGCTGAATTAAAAAAAAAAATTACTTTCAAACAATTTGCCTTAACTGTGTGGGTGTTAACTTTAGAAAAAAAAGTTTCATGTAGCTATAGGCGGGTATATTTAATTTAATATTGAGATATGCATATGTGCGTCTTATATACTGAATTTATACCACAAACGCGAAGCATATGCAAATGCGGATGGTTTAACTAAAGCATGTTCCAAAAAAATTGAAGGCAGTGTAGCTTGAGTTGAAATATAAAACCGGCATGACTTTCCATCTAGTCCTTAACTATCTAGTTTTGCTTATTTCAATTTCGTTGAGGTCGATTTCTGTTTGTGTAAGTCCGAGTCGATGTAAGCCCATCGGAATGTTCTTACTTTCTTAAGTGGCCTATATTCCGGAATGAACCTGGACCCCAACCTAGATGCCTCTCCAATCAGCTCGGTCCTTGAGGTCGGTTTCAACTTGTGCGCGCCACTTAAGGCGAGGTCTTGCTCTACTGCGTCCGACGTCTGGCTGGGAATAGAAGACCCGGCGAGCCGGAGTAATGGTGTCCATTAGTTCTACATGTCCCAGCCATCTTAAACTTCCAATGAGAAGTTCTTTTACCAGGGACATCTCGCTGAGCAATTGTTATAGTTCTCGGTTGAATCTTCATCCCCATAGCCCGTCACGCAAACGAGACCGAAGATTTTTCGAAGAATTTTCCTTTCGAATCGACCAAGGATTTCTTCATATGCTTTTGAGACGGTCCATGCTTCAGCGCCGTAGAGCAGGACTGGGATGATCAGGTCCATGTTTTACTACTAAATGGCCCGAGAAAAAAGCGGTTGGCAAGGGTAATTCTTCGTTTAATTTCTGACAAGATGTTGTTGTCAGAGTTAATAGCAGAGCCGAGGTGGACAAAGTCTCGTACTGCCTCAAAGTACTACCTCTGTCAATGGTGAGGTTCTGTCCAATTCGTCGATGTTGTGTGTCCTCTGTTGACAGCATATACATATGTACTTAGTCTTAACCTCATTTACTGATGAACCCAATTTTTCCGCTTCCTTCTCTGTTATAGCAAACGTGGCTATGACATCACGTTGAGTCCGAGCTAATTAATAATATCGTCGGCGGCGTATAATACTAGGGAGTTTTGCACAATCCTCTCAAGAATCAAATTTAAGAAGTCACATGACATCGCATCACCTTTCTTAAAATCTTTTTTTAATCGAATATGTCGGTGAGGTCGTTTCCGACCTTGATGGAGCAGCGATAATTCTCCATCGTCATCCTACACAAACGGACGAGTTTGGGCGGTATACCGAAACTAGACATGGCTCTGTGTAGTTCGTCTCTATAAATGCTTTCGTATGCGGCTTTGAAATCGACGAAAAGCCGGTGGGTATTGATTTGGACTTCTTTTCCAGGATCTTCAGAAGTGTGAAAATTTGATCGGTTGTGGACTTTCCTGGTCTAAAACTCCATTTGATAAGGGCGTATCAGGTTGTTGGTAAACTGTTTCAGGCGTTAAGGAGACTTATGTATCTGTAGTTGGCGCAGTTCAGAGGGTCTTCTTTTTCGAGGATTGGGCAAACGATGCTTTGGTTCCATTCTTCTGGCACACTTTCATCCGACCAGATTTGGCTTATGAGTTGGTGGATGTTACTTACTGAGTCATATCCGCCGGCTTTATAAAGCTCAGCGGGAAGGCCGTCTTTCCGGCAGTCCTATTAAACTTGAATTTAGATGTAGCTATCGTACGTTATTTCCTTATTCATCTCGACAGGATTCTGTTCGAGACCCGTATCCTTGGCTTTAACGCTTTACACTTTGGCAACACTTGCGAGCATCAGTCCTCTATATACTCGATCGCGCGCTTTCTTGTTCTTTTTTCTTCTCTCTGAAATGCCGGTGTTTTTCCCTTCTTCTTTGCATATAGAGCTCAATGGCAGCTCTCACAGCTTAGCCTCGAAGGCCTCGTTCTTGGCTGCGAGCATATGTCGACATTCCTCATCAAACAAGGGGTTTCTTGCTGGTGGTATGGTGTTAGTCGAGAGGTTGAGGAAAACGCATCAGCAGTCTTTCGACATTAAATTTTTTCAGAGTATTTCTTGATTTTTGTGGCGTGGTGGATATCCGCATTCTTACCTTGGCTGCAACAAGGTAGTGGTTCGAGTCGGTGTTAGCTCCTCGGAATGTTCGGACATCCAAAATAATGAATGCATGTGTCTTGTCTATTGCAATGTGATCAATTTGATTGACGGTTCGTTTGTTGATATTATGGATGGATATCGACGTAAGGAAACCGTGTGCCGGCTATAGTGACACTTCATTCAGTATCGAAGTCAATTAGCCTCTGTCCGTTGCTAGGTGCTATCGTGTTGCCTGTGTTTTCCGATAATACTGCTGAAGATGTCCTCTCTTCCTACTTTCGGGCTAAAAGAAGGGTAGAAGACCCCAAAGATGAGACTATTGTTCGAAGCCATTGCTCTTGCAGCGTGAAACCGAATGTCTATTCTGTTTATGTTGGCCCCGTTGTATAGGACCTGGTTGGAATAGTATTTTGTGTAGTCAGATACTGATCTTCTCTGAAGTCCAAGATAGCTTCTTAAAAACTGCCTCTCAAAAACCTGTATCTTTTCCATTTGAGATGGGGCAACGTTGAACCACACCGGGCACCCATAGGCAATAATCGGCCTAATGAGGGCCATGTAGCAAATCACCTTCACCCTGCTGTCAAGACGACTGCTATAAAACAACCGTCTTGTCAGGGCAAACGCTCCCCTAGATCTCGCCAGAGCAGCATCTACATGTCTTCCGAAATATAGATACTGATCTAACCAGATGCCAAGGTACTTTACTACACTTTGACTCGCCAATGGCTGTCCGTTTGGTTCAACGAAGACCAGCTTTCGCCAGTTCTTTTTCGTATCCCTAGAGGCCCTAGACAACGGTGTCCTAAACAGGATAGTTTCTGATTTCTGAAAGTTGATTTTCAACTTCCAGTCATGACAATATCTCTGGATCTTGTCGAAGACCCGCTGCAAAAGAGTCCGAATGACTTCGACAGTAGAGGCTGTTCTATACTACCTATCATAACACTGGTGTAAATGCTAAAGAGAATCGGCGAGTTTACCGCTCCCTGCTGCAGACCATTCTTAATGAAAAATTCGGTGATAGAAGTTACATTGCCACTTTTGACAACAAACGTTCTACCAGTCAGCATGTCATGAAGCATATATAGCCGTGGTTTACTTATGCCAAGTCTGGTCAGCTTTAGATAGAGGCCCTCTAACCATATGGTGTCAAAAGCCTTCTCTTACTCAACCAGACATGCACCCTTGCACTGTTCTTTGGCTTTGTTCCATTGTATATCAGAGACTAGTTTGGAGGCGGCATGAATACAGTCATGTCCAGCCTTGAAACCAAACTGGTTCTCCGGTATAATATTATTGTCCTCAGACCACTTGAAAAGTGCTCGGTTGAGAATCTTTTCGAAAACCTTGCTGATACTCGAAAGGAGACTTATCGAACGGAAATTTTCCGGATTGGAGTTGTCTTTTCCTTTTTTCGGGAGAGGATGAAGAACCGCCGTCTTCCAACGCACTGATAGCGTTATTGAACAGCGTGGTGTAAAAGTCCAAAGCTTCCGGAGGTAAGTGTCGCAGTACAATGTTGGATATACCATCGACTGCCGCTGACTTCTTTTTCCTTATGGAATCGAAGATGATCTGGAGTTTCACCTTCGAGATTAACAGGGGACTAGACCCACTTCGCTCGGCGACTATGGCATTTGCCAAGTTTTCGTCATCAAACCGGGTGAAACCACGGTTCTCAGATCGGCATTGCGTTGTGTCGTTTCGGAGATAGAAATTATGGAGCAGGGCATTGTTTTCCAGGACGAGGTTCGGGCGAATGCTATCATTCACCTTATACACTTCCTGAAAGACAGCCCCCACTGCCTCCACTTTCTCCTGAGGATCTCCAATAACATAGAAATTTTCGTCGAAGACGGCTTTCACCGGATCAATTCCTGCTGTCAAAAGTATGTTTGTATTGTCAGATGTTCGTTGGAGCTTAATACACGGAAGGTCGTTATGACCTTTCCTCCTAAAGATCTTATTAATTTGTGGAAACATACTCGGGTCGCTGGAGTTTAAGGCCTGAATTCTGTTATTCCAAACCAAATTAATGGACAACCGATAGTTCTCCTTGATCAACTGGTTGATGTTTTTGATCGACGCCTTCAGTGTACTAATCTCCGGGGCGCGTGGGTTTGTCAGCCCTCTGTACAAGAGTTTAAGTCTTGTCAGGAGTCCGCTTTTTTGTATGTGTAGTGCGTCAATGGTCGCGTTTCTGTACGTAGACGTTATGTCTTGTTCTTTGTATTTCGGTATGGTCCTGTTCATTGTTACAAAATACATATCAAGACTAATATACCCCTATAGGATAGGGTATACAAATTGCGAGGCCCAAGTTCCGTATAATTCTCTGTTTCACGATTGCGTGCCTCCATAGGAGAAGAGAGACGGACAGGTGAAGATGGATATCCTTCTTCACATACATCAGTTGGTGGGCCATGACCGTTTTTAGCTCGTTAAATTCCTTTCGCAGAATTTCCAAGCAGTTTTGTAGGAATTGATACATAGAGTTACTCTTCTCCATAGTAGCACTTCTGTGATGACCTGATCCATCCCAATAACTGAATCTAATTGTTGTCTCTTGGTCTTTCCATGCTACCTGCTGGGCTACCCATTCCAGGCAGAGTTCCTCACGCAAACGATTTTCTCTTTCTTCGCGTTCTCTATCAGGTAGGAATGATGTATCTAAAGGGTTTTTCAATAAGAGCGCTAAAAAAGTTTTTTTTTGTAAATAAAGCAAAAACGGTTTTGGATTTCAATGAAATTCTTTATTCCTGTGAAAGTACGTTCGATGCTATTATGTAAGGAACTCGATTTCTTTTGCATGGCCACTACGGGCACGCTTGCAGAAGTTCAGACGCTGAAGCCAATTTTCGACGGTTTTCAAGCATAAATCGGCCGATACTGCTGCAATTTCACGTTCGATATTCGTACGAAGTTCATCAATCGTCGCTGGCTTGTTGGCATAGACCATGGACTTGACGTAGCCCCACAGGAAATAGTCTAACGGCGTCAAATCGCACGACCGAGGCGGCCAAGCGACTGGACCATTTCGTGAGGTAACACGTTCTCCAAACATGTTTTTCAATAAATTGATTGTGGCATTCGCCGTGTGGCTTGTGGCGCCGTCCTGTTGGAACCACATGTCCTCCAAGTCCATATCATCCAATTGGGGCCAAAAATATTCGGTTATCATTGAACGGTAGCGATTCCCATTCACAGTAACGTGCCGGTCTTGATCATCACGGAAGAAGTACGGCCCAATGACGCCGCCGGCCTATAAACCACACCAAACCGTCATTTTTTCGGTATGCAATGATGACTCATGGAGTACGTGTGGATTGCTGCCTGACCAATACCGCAAATTTTGTTTATTGACGAAGCCATTCAGCCAGAAATGAGCCTCATCGCTGAAGTTGATTTTTCGATGAAAATCCGAATCATTTTCAAGTTGTTGCTCAGCCCAATTCACGAACATAAGACGCTTCTGGTGGTCAAGCGGCTTCAGTTCTTGCGTCAATTAAATCTTGTTAGGATGTAGGCCAAGATCTTTTCGTAAAATTCACCACAACGACGTCACAGAGATGCGCAACGTTTAAGAACGACGTGTCAGAGACACATTTGGGCTTTCTTCAACTGAAGCCTCAGCGGCAGCAATATTCTCGACACACTTGCATTTCTTTGTCTTACTGGCACGGGAACATTTTGTACTGTGCCTGTGGATTCAAATTTTTCCACTAGACGCTCAATTGTTGATCTGCTAGGACGATTATGACGACCATAAATTGGACGTATCGCTCTTAACGTTGAGGCCACTGACTCCGAAGTTCGGTTGTAAATTTTAATAAATTCGACTCGTTGTTGGATCGTATTTATTTCCATCATGAAATGGCAAACCTTACTGAAGAGAAATGTCAAATGAGCGGCAAGAAATATGGCGTCATTTGCTGTCCCTGTCGCTCAGCTTTTGTAGCGTCCCTGTTGAAATACCCTATACATCAGGATTCTTGCAGATTTTCTTCTTCTGTGGCTCTGTGGATTCCTCCTCTATCATCCATTTCTGTGTCGGTTTGATATCAAGTGGCTTGAAGTCATCTTCATCGTTTTTGTTATCCTGAGCATCATTAGAACCATCTTCATCCTCGTCCAGATAGAATGATAGCGCTCGGATTTGCCTTTTCTGTTTGTACTTCTCAGCTTGTATGACCTCTAGGGCGAAAGGTTTCATCCTATCCAGGGTGACCAAACCAATGGTGGAGGTTTTGGGTTGTTGTTCGATTTCTCTCGAGACTCTATCTCTTGATGGGCGATTTCACGTTTCTTCATTAACTGCATAGTGTACCATTGTCAATTCAATTAATTCTCTTCGTTTAAATAACAAAAATCTAAATTTTCACTAAAGACAAATTTTCACAACAATTTTGTTACAAAATTTCGCTTTTCCTTCATGTGTCATTGATCTGTGTAGGTCAATTGATGTAAGGCTTAGGATTGTTTCCAACCCTACTGTGGGGCTGGTGCGCATAGCTCATGTGCTTTGTCTTTCATGGCATTCCAGTTGAATATAATTTTCTTATCGAATAAAATTTAACCAAAACAGAAAAATAGCAAAATGGATTCAAAGCAATACAATCGATATGCCATCACCAGATGTACCCCATGTTATTGTAGGGTATTACTTTTCTTCTCAGCAAAATAATCAAATAAAACATTACCCATCACAGCAGTACAATCCATCGATGACTGTATACTATATACCATCATTGAAAAGAGCATGCCCAACCCAATTAAGCTTGGGTTTTTGGGTATAAGGTACGGGTGACAGTAAATATTCACAAAAAAAAACCGAAGGTATCAGTAAAAGGGTGAAACTTTGTAAATTGGATTATTCGTTTGCTTTAATTAGAGTTTTCCATATTCTTTTTGATTCAATTGTTTCAGAGAGTGGTGACATTTTATATAATCGTACAGCCCACAGCACAACTCGTATGGACGATAAAGGAGATGGAAATGTTCAAGGGGGCTGTAAAAATTATGAGCTCTTGTATGTCCTGAATAATAAATATTTGAAATTCATATCAAGAGGGATGAAAGGATAAATAAGAATAATAAATTTACTTCCAATAGGATGAATAATGTTAACAGAGGACGGCTTAACACATGTGCAAGCTCTGATAACTCATTTATACATCGAGATACAAGTAAACAACGAATTCAAATAAGAGGAGTGGTTTTGCACGACTGGGTTATACGTACTTGCTCCTTGGCTATATCAGAGCAAGTATTGGTTTCATTAAAATTTCGTTGATGGAGTACCTGCATGCAAAAAATGGTCAAGCCATTCTGTTCATCTATCAGTCTGTGATCGCAAAAGGAGGCTAAACAGCCGGACGGATTTACTAGGTTTTTGGATTAATATCCAAAACAGTTATAAGAATTGGCATAATATATGGGATACACTAAATTTTCAAAAATTAAGCATAACACAATTTTTAACGTTAATATTTATTGTAAACTAAATTGTCTGGCTGTGCAAAATTACATCCAATTATTAATACAGCCCACAACGGATATTAGAAACCTCTAGAATCCAAATCTTATATCAGAATTGAATTCCTTGTTTACTATATACGAACACGTAGATAAAAAACAAAGTTTCATGTCCTAGCTATATTAAACGTCCAATGCGGAGTTTTTTTGACCAGGGGCATGTCGCTCTACAGCTCGTATTGTGAATTTTCGTCTCCATAGCCCGTCAACGTCTTCTTCCACTGGAAAACGAAGACTCTGCAAGCCGGAGTATAGTTACCCATTTGTTCGACATGTCCTAGCCATCTTAAACGTCCAGGGGCATATCGCTTTTAAGCTCGTATATTTCTTGATTGAATTTTCGACCCATAGCCCGTCAACGCAAACGCGACCGAAGATTTTTGGAAAATTTTCCTCTCAAATGAAACAAGGATTTCTTCATCCGCTTTTGATACGGTCCATGTTTCAGCGCCGTAGAGCAAGACTGGGATGATCAGGGTCTTATATAGGATCTCGAGTGAGGGCTATACTACTTAATTGCCTTCTTAGCCCGAAAAAAAACAGCACTTGGCAAGAGTAATCCTTCGTTTAATTTCTGAGGAAATGTTGTTGTCAGAGTTAAAAGCGGAGCTGAGGTAGGCAGAGTCCCGTACAACCTCAAAGTTATATTTGTCAATGGTGACGCTCTGTCCAATTCGTCGATGTTGTCTGTCCTTAAGTGTTGACAGCATATACTTAGTCTTACCCTCATTTACCCATTTTGACGCTTTCTTCTCTATACTAGCAAACGTGCGGCTATGACATCTCGTGGAGTCCGACCAATGATGTCAATATCTCTGGTGCTGTCTCTGGAGTTTTGCACAATCTTCTCAAGAATCAAATTAAAGAAGTCACAGCGCATCGCCTTGCTTAAACTTTTGCTTTTGGTATCGAATGAGTCAGTGAGGTCGTTTCCGACCCTGATGGACCAGCGAGAATTCTCCATCGGCATTCTACACAAACGGACGAGTTTGGGTGGTATACGTAAGCTAGACATGGCTCTGTATAGCTCGTCTCTATAAATGCTTCGTATGCGTCTTTGAAATCGATGAATAGGTGGTGGGCACGATTTGGAGTTCTTGAGTTTCATCCAGGATCTGCCGAAGTGTAAAAAAATAAAACCACACTGATGAGGACCGATCAAATTTTTGTTAAACGGTTTTAGGCGTTCACATATTACGGCAGATTGAATCTTGTTGGCGATGTTGAGGAGAATTATGCCTTCCTGCAGCCTTAATAAGCTTCAGTTAAGATAATGCTATCCTCACTTCACTCAGGTCGGCTGGTTGGCAGCTTTCGCTGTCGTTGCCAATGCTGAATGGTTCGTTCTGCCTGACAGCGGAATGTTGTTCGTCATCGCTGTTCAACAGTCTGCAGAAGTGGTTCTTCCATATCCTCAGCATCGACTGTATCTCAACTACGATATTTCCTTGTTCATCTCGACAGGATTCTGTTCGAGCCTTGTATCCGTGGCTTTGACGTTTTACACTTTGGTAAAACTTGCGAACATCTTTCCTGGAGTTTCAACTCTCTATATCCTCGATCGCGCGCTTTTCTTGCTCTTTTCTGAAAAGCCGGTGTTCTTCCCTACTTTTCTACCTATAGAGCTCAACGGCAGCTCTTATCTTCACCTGCAGCTTTGCCTTGTAGGCCTCGTTCTTGGCTGCTAACATCTGTCGACATTCCTTATCAAACCAGGGATTTCTCGCTGGTGGGCACGAGAAACCTAGCACATCAGTTGCGGCCGATCTAATGGCTTGTTGGCATCGTTGCCATAGTTCTTCGACATTCGATGCTGGTGGTATGGTGTTAATCGAGAGGTTTAGGGATACGCGTTGCGCGAAGGTCTTGGCGATCTCTTGCGATTGCAGTATTTTGACATTAAATTTTTTTACAGTATTTCTGGATTGTTGTGGCGTAGTGGATATCCGCATTCTAACCTTGGCTGCAACAAGGTAGTGGTCCGAGTCGATGTTAGCTCCTCGGAATGTTCGGACATCCAAAATACTGGATTCGTGCCACTTGTCTATCGCTATGTGATCAATTTGATTGACCGTTCGTTGATCTGGAGACCGCCATGTCCCCTTATGGACATCGAGGTGAGGAAACCGTGTGCTGGCTATAGTGGCATTTCGTTCCGTACGGAAGTCAATTAGCATAAGTCCGTTACCAGACGTGTTGTCGTGTAGGCTATGGTTTCCGACAATACTGCTTAAGATGTCTTCTCTTCCTACCTTTGCGTTAAAATCTCCCAGCACGATTTTAACATCGTACTTCGGTAGTCGCTCATAGGTTTTGTCAAGGAGCTCATAGAAGCAGTCCTTAGCTATATCATCTTTTTCCTCCGTTGGGGCGTGAGCGCATATAAGGCTAATGTTTGCGAATTTGGCCTTGATGAGGATCGTTACAATGCGTTCGCTAATGTCTTGGAAACATAAGACTTCTTGCCTAAGTCTGGCACTTATAACAAATCCGCATCCGAATAGTCGCTGTTTCTGCTCACTATAACACGGTCCGTAGTAGATGTCACAGTTTTTCATCCTCTTTTTGCCCCGCCCATCCCATTGTATTTCCTGGATGGCAGTAATGTCTGCTTTGGTGTAGTTTAGGGCTTCTGCTAGTTGTTCGCTTGCACCTCTCCTGTTTAATGTTCTCACATTCCAGGTGCAGATACGAAGGTCGTTGTCCTTTTTTCGTTTAGCTGTGTCGTCAACAATATAATCAGTCCCTTGCGAGGCTTTTGGTTGCTTAGTAACCGTTAAATTTTTCCATGATTGGGTAGTTAACTCAAAGCACAACCCCCAACCTATAGGGCCAGTTCCAATTTAGAAGATACCCCTAGGACACGGGGCCATCAGTATCCACTATGAGATTGAGCGCTGCCGTTGGCCTTTCGGTTCATCCGCCACCAGCTCTGTTCAAGGGGCCTGACTAACCCTTGAATTTCCTAGACAACCTGTTGTCCGAATATGTCGAAGCAGCTTGTCTAGGTTCGCCTGCGACAGCAGGCCGGGTATCCATTCCGTGCCATTCTGACCTGGCTGTTTATAGTGTTGCTGTTTTTCGTCGTGTTATCAACACTCGCGCTTATCGTTTAGCAAGTCAAATCCGGTTTGATGAGACCAGTACCCGATGGTTACCACTTGGAGGTAAAAATAAGCACTTGATGTGTAGTCAGAGTTACAACACTGGGCAATGCCAAGTTAAAGCCAATCAGAGTCTACCCTCGTTCTACAACACCCAACCCAAGTGTTGCGGTTGTTTAACTTTTTTTTTTCATTTTAAGTCCTTTTTTTCTAAAGTTGCCCCTACCTCTTAAACGTGACGGGATGAACCCCCCCTGTTAACAATATTGGCGCAAAACTTATCGTAGTCTCCTTCCAAATAGCAATTGTTATGCAAAACTCCGAAATGCCATTGTATCTGCCATTTATTTGACATCTCGAACCATTACCATTATGTAACGGTTTAACTTCTATGACAGAAAGAAAAAAAAAATTGGCTTGGGAGAATTCTTGTTTGCAGGAGAGTTCTTGTTGCACAAGTGCACCCAACCGATGATGTAACTTTATACCTATCACGTGCGTCATTGTTAATCACATGCCTTCCGATTGAATACCTCACATGGCGCGACCGGGTGCGATAACTTCGTCGTGTATGTTCGACTATCTCTAATTAGAAAACGTATGCAATCTCACCTTTATAGCTTCTGCGTCGCAATGTATACAATCATCGAATTTATGGATCCATTGGACTTTGGTTACGATACACCTTAGCAAGTTATTGGTTTTTGGTTTATCACCTCTGGCGTCAACATCGACCAGTGTTTTTCAAAAGGAGGAGAATCAATATACACCACCACAGCGACAACATGAAAACGTATGAGATGTGTTCAAAAGCTTCTCTACAGATAGTTTAAATCCCTTTATACAGATATTGAATCCAAATAGTGAAGCATCCGATAGATTGAAAATTACAGCATTTACACCCCACTGTGGAGAGGATGAGCAATTGCCGAGGGCAACAATTGCAAAATTGCTTATTGCAAAATACTCGTTTAATCACCTAGGTGTCCCCTTCTCGTTTTACATTATTAACTTGTCCTCTGGCGCTGGTTGAGTAAAGTTTCGCAATCAGACACGAGTCCTTATGTACGGAAAAGGGATTAACCTTGCCCATGTAACGTGGGGATCCCATTACTTTGCATTCGAAAGCCTCCATGTGGAGATGATGGAGTGCGATGATAAAAAAACAGCAGTCGATTGTGTATGTCCTCGCCATGTTTTTCTTTGACTTAATCGGCAAACACACGCTGTTGGAGGACTCTGTCGATATATTTATGCATCTATACAGCAAACTATGGTTAAACAATGTAAACCAAGCATAAAATGGCATCATATTTGGCTAATGGACAGGTGAAGGTCACGCGTTTTAATCGTGAAATCGAGAGAATGGGGGTTACCTGGAGTTGTTACATGGTTAATGGGCTTAATCCTCTCCACGGGTAGTTGAACGCATGTCGAATAATATTTGCACGACTGGTATCCTTGTAATGGTGTCTCTTTGTTAGGGTTTGAAGTGTTTTAGAATTAAATCCAATTAAAATATCAAACACCCTGTGTTGCGGGAAAGGACATTATGTGGTCTTTTTGCGTTTTAACGAAGGCACGTTACATGGAAATGGCTGGGAGGAGTGATTATAAAAAAAATGTTGACAGAGGTGGATGTTATCTCAAGGATTGTGTCAAACTCGGAATTTATTAAGTAAAGTAGTAAACAATTTTCTGAGCAAACAGTGGGCTACCCAATTTATTTAATGGTTAAAATATTTTTTATTAAAAAAAAAGTTGTAATGGATATTCATTGATTCAATTATTGATTTGAATTTTGTAAGTGAGTAACGAGAAGCAATAGCTAAGTATGCAATAATTTATGTGAATGAACAGATACTAACCCAAGGGATGGGATCCACTTTTTACATGAAAATTAATATCGCTGTCTTTTAATTTTATCCTGGATTTTGGTAGGTAGGTAGGTTTGATGGGTTGTTGACGCCCAAGTGAGCCGTCAAATCCGCATAGGCCTACGTGGGCCCATAGCGATACCCTTTATTGTGATACTTAGGTGATTTGTGAAGCTCTATTAGCTTCAAATAGGAAGTTGTTCCAACCCGACTTGCAGCAGAAGCTGACGATCTGTGCAATAGGCTACATTCGCCAAGTCCTCGTAGTAGAAGCTGCCGAGGATTTTGTTAAAGCTATTGCTGATCGCGAGGCAGTGACACATTAGGTGGACGATGTCCTCCTCGACCGAGTCAAAGACCGTTGTGAAATATTAAGGGGTTCATTTGGACAAATTGTTTTATTATAATGAGCACCTAAATATTTAACTAGAGAAGGCAAGAGCGGCATTCATGTCGCTTAAAAGCCTTTTTTATTCCAACTATCAAAGATCCGATGTGAAGATCATTTGCTACCAAGCATTCGTTCGTCCAATTCTGATTGTTGCGAGTCCTGTGTGGAGGAACATTAACCCATCGAATATGTAAAAGCTCCGAGTGTTCGAGGGCAAATGTCTCAAAGCCTGTATGCAGATGTATGGAAGTGCACATTCCGATTTTAGACACTACATCTCAAACAAAAGACTTTTGAATGCTTCCGGTGTGTCTAGAATTGACAATGTCATACTGGACATTGTAAGGAATCACTTTGCTCGTTCGGCAAGTTTGAGCGAAAACGAATTAATCTCTGGATTATTCTATCCGAATCCTGGTTATACTTCAGAAATGCTTTAGAAAGTGGATACATTCCGCCAGAGGCATTCCTGTTTCAGGATGCACATGGCTACTTTTCAGACTCAACGAACGTCCCAATCATACACCATGCTGCAAGGAGAGGAACAGATAAAAGGATCCTTTACGAGCCCTTTGAGTCGAAGGTGGGAATACTAATCGAATAAGATACTGCACAAGCATTCCTAATTGCGATAAAAGTAACACAAAAAAGTTGAATAAAGATAAATACTGGTGGCTATACTGGACTGAAGCCGAAACTTAAGCTGGAGTAAAACTAGGCCCTGTCATGTGATTTTTCATCTAACTACAGATTGTCCGCCGGGAAGGTATGCTACTTTGTTTGTTTATAATTTTTGATGAAAGAGAATCGATCTTATATTTATATCCTTATGTTTTATTTAATGTCGGCAATTATGTATTGAATACAATATCAGGTAGATGTCCGCCTCTATTAGTCTCACAAATGCGAACCCTTTTGAGTACATTTTTCATTACGTTCTCACGCATTTCACGCGGTATTTCATTAATTTCATCACGTTGTTGCTCAAGCGTTTCTGGTTTCATTGCATAAACCTTGCTTTTCATATATCCCTACAAAAAGAAGTTCGGAGCATTCAAATCAGGAGACCGTGATGGCCAATCAACATCACCATTTCTTGAAATAACTTGTTGTGGAAAGAGGTCTCGCAGTAATTCCATTGTAATCCTGGCTGTATGCGATGTGGCACCGTCTTGTTGATACCACATGTTAATTAAGCCCAAAGCATGCAGTTGTGGCGTTAAAAAGTTTTCAATCATATCACGATATCGCTCCCCATTCACAGTTACCGTTACGCCGTTTTCATTTTCAAAGAAGTAAAGTCCAATGATGTCTCCTGACCAAATTGCGCACCATACTGTGACTTTTATTGGGTGCAAAGGTGACTGATGAATAATTTGAGGGTTTTCCATTGCCCAGAACCGACTATTCTGTTTATTCACATATCCATTCAAATGAAAATGTGCCTCGTCACTCATTATGATTTTTTCATGAAAATCGGGATTGTCATGGGCTAGCTGTAACATCATATTGGCATATGTATGGCGGCGTAAATGGTCTTGTGGAACAAGCTCTTGTGTCAACTGAATCTTAAGTGGAAACAAATGCAAATCCTTGTGCAAAATTGTGGCCAAAGTTGGTTTTTGAAGACCAAGCTCCTGAGCACGGCGTCGAATTTAGGTTGATGGATTGTTTTGAACACTTCCTTGAGCAGCAGTGATGTTTCCAGCCAATCTTGCAGTACGTTGTGGTCCATGCTTGGGCCTATCACCTACAGACCCTCTTTCTTCGAAATCATTCACTACACGATAAGTAGTGCGTTTTGTTCGCACGTTGTTTCTCCCAAAAATTTCACGTAACTTTCTCATCGTCCCAGTAATCGATGATTGATTTTGATAAAATGTTTTAACGATTAAAACACGTTAGTTCATCGAATATCTTTCCATAATAAATTTGCCGCGTGTCTACTTCACGACTGCGAAATATGAACTGTCAAGACTAATGTTTACCAAAATGGCGGCAAAACAAAGTAGTATACCTTCTTGGCGGACACCCTGTATAACTGGGAGAAGTAAGCGTTGTGCTTATTTTTTACTAGTTAGCCGATGCAATAATGATCACATGACAGGGCCTAGAAAGGTTTATATAGGTTAAGATAGATTTAGATAGGTTAAGTAAGTCTTGTAAGTTATAGTTTTATATAATTAAAAAAAATTGCGAGTTGCGAGTTGTCACATAAGATGATGTAGCTGGATGATCCTAGTCTGGCTGACTCGTCTGCTTTTTCGTTTCCTAGAATGTTATTGTGTCCTGGCACCCAGATAATTTGGACTTTGTTCTGGTTACGAAGAGCCTTGAGCTCTTAGCAGCAGCGTTCAACTACTCGTGATTTTATTATGTTGGATGCCAGAGCTTTTATGGCCGCTTGGCTATCTACATAAATGGAGATATCCTCTTGTGATATGTCCAATGCTCTAACCAATTTGGCAGCTTCGAGTATGTCTAGGATCTCTGCTTGGAAAACACTGCACGAGTTTGCCAATCGAATGGATGTGTTAAACCCGATTCTTTCAGAGTAGACCCCAGAACCCACTCATATTTCCATCTTAGATCTTTCGGTATACATGGCTATTTCGTTATTGGATACCACATTGTTTGACGGCCATTCGTCTCTACTAGGTATTCTGGTTGAGTATTCTTAGATTTCAAATAAAGTTTCAGGAATACGTCCAGGAAATACGATGGGATCTGCCGGGCGAAAAGGATGAAAAACTGTGACATTTACTACGGACCATGTTTAAAGTGAGCAGAAACAGCGACTATTTGGATGCGGATTTGTTATATGTGTCCGAGTTAGGCAAGAAGTCTTATGTTTCCTCGATATCCGTGGGGGTCTCCATATCAACGAATCGTCAACCAAATTGATCAAATTGCGATGGACAAGGCACACATCCAGTATTTTGCATAACCGAACATTCCGAGGAGCTAACATCGAATCGGACCACTAACTTGTAAGGTCAAAATAAGCCAAGGTAAGAATTCGGATATCCACCACGCCACAACAATCACGAAATACTGTAAAAATATCTAACGTCAAAAGATTGCAATCGCAAGAGACCGCCAAGACCTTCGCGCAACTACCAGCATCGAATGTCGATGAACAATGGCAACGATGCCACCAACCCATTAGATCAGCCGCAACTGATGTCCTATATTTCGCGCGGCCACCAACAAGAACCCCTTGGTTTGATGAGGAATGCCGAAAGATGCTAGCAAGAACGAGGTCTACAAGGCTTAGCTGCAGGTGAAGACGAGAGCTGCCGTTCAGCTCTATAGGCAGAGAAGAAGTGAAGAACACCGGCTTTTCAGAAGGAGGAAAAAAGAGCAAGAAAAACGCGCGATCGAAGATATAGAGAGGTGCCACTCCAGGAACGATGTTCGAAAGTTTTACTAAAGTGCAAAACGTCAAATCCAAGGATACAAAGCTCGAAAAGAATCCTGTCGAGATTAACAAGGAAATGTCGTAATTGAGACACTGCCGATGCTGAAGATATGGAATAACCACTTCTGCAGACTGTTAAACGTCGATGACGAACGTCACTCCGCTGTCAGGCAGAACGAAGCACTCAATACTGGCAACGACAGCGAAAACTGCCAACCACCCGACCTAATTGAATTGAGGATAGCAATATGTAAACTAAAGCTTAATAAGGCTACCAGAAATGACGGCCTTCCCGATGAGCTTTATCAAGTCGCCGAAGACGACTTGGTAAGTAACATCCACCAACTCATAAGCCAAATCTGGTCGGAAGAAAGTACTCCTGAAGAATGGAACCTCGGCATCGTTTGCCCGATCCACAAAAAAGGAGACCCTTTGAAATGCGCCAACTACAGAGGCATACGTTTCCTCAATATAGCCTACATACGCCCTTAAAAGTGTGGTCTTAGGCCAGGAAAGTCCACAACCAATAACATTTTCACACATTGGCAGATCCTGGGAAAACTCAACAAGTCCAAATCGATACCCACCGCGTATTTATCGATTTCAAAGCCGCATATGACAGCATTTATAGAGACGAACTCTACAGAGCCATGTCTGGTTTTGGTATGCTGCCCAAACTCGTCCTTTTGTGTAGAATGACGATGGAGAATTCTCGCTGCTCCATTATGGTCGGAAACAATCTCACCGACACATTCGATACCAAAGAAGGGTTTAGGCAAGGCGATGCGCTTTTATGTGAGTTCTTTAATTTAATTCTTGAGAGGATTGTGCAAAACTTTCGAGCCAACACCAGAGGTACAATTTTCCAGTGTCGGTACAACTTCTAGCCAGTAATATCGACATTGACATGTCATAGCCACGTTTGCTAGTATAGAGAAAGAGCCGGCAAAAATGTGTTTAGTGGTAAATGAGTGTAAGACTAAGTATATGATGTCAACACTTAAGGACAGACAACATCGACGAATTGGACAGAGCTTCGCCACTGGCGGATATAACTTTGAGGTAGTACAGGACTTTGTCTACCTCATCTTCGCTATTAACTCTGACACCATCTCGTCAGAAATTAAACGAAGAATTACCCTTGTCAACCGCATTTTCTTCGGGCTAAGAAGGCAATTTAGTAGTAAAGGCCTCACTCGAACTACTAATGAGATCCTGTATAATACACTTATCATCCCAGTCATACTTTACGACGCTTAAGCATGGACCATATGATGCAAAGTGGATGAAGAAATTCTTGTCCGATTCGAGACGGTAATTCTTATTAAAATGTTTGGTCCAGCTTGCATGGACGGGCTATGAAGACGGACATCTCTGTCATGCTTTACGACGGTTAACCATGGACCATATCAAAAGTGAAAAAAAAATCGTTGGTCGATTTTAGAGGAAACTTTTTTGGTCCCATTTGCCTTGACGGGCTATGGAGACGGAGATTCAACCAAGAGCTATACGAGCTATACAGCGTCGTGACCCTAGTCAAAAAAGTCTGAATTTGTCCTTTAAGGGCGTTGGACGTTTAAGATGAGTAGAACATATAGAACGGATGGACACCAATACTCCCGCTCGCAGTATCTGCGATTCAGAGCCAGACGTCGGACGCAGTAGAGAAATACCTCGCCTTAAGTGACGCGCACACAAAGAAACCGACCTTAACCAACTTGGAGTGTGCAACTGGAGGCAGTTAGGTTCATTCCGAATAGTAGCGCCACTTAAGTAAGTAAGTATGTATGTTATAAACTATGTATCAAAACGTATATACCCCTATGGGATAGTGTAAAAAAAACATTGTTTTGATGAACCATAAAAGATTTTGACAAAGTTTTGCTCAGACATCTTTTTATTAAAATGTCACTCACTATGGAATGGGTATTCAACGATTGGCGCAGCGGATTGTAGCCTTCTTATATTTTTTTATTTATTATTATTCTTCTTGAGTAAATATTTAATGGACCTGGCTATAATGCGCCATTCGAAATGTAAAGGCTTCGGTCCACCACTTGTTCGTGTAAACACTGCCTGGGGCAGCATGGATGAAGAGGTATGTATATATGGTATGATACACATACTGTTTTATGTAGACGTGTCATAGCACTTTCATGGTTTCATTGATTAAATTATCCAGCAAGCAATCCACACAATAGCCATCCCTTTGAATGACGAAAATAATTCGCAAAAGAAACACATTCTCTTGACTAACGATGTCACAGATATATTATTTCATCCTTTGACTTCCCTATGTCCTATTAAATTGTAAAGAGTATTTTTTTTATACTTTTGGTTGAAACGTGGCGACATAATATCAAACAGATATTAGGTCGATTTTTAATTTTTAATTTACTTTTCTTTCAGTTTTGCAAGTCAAACCATAGAAGAGGCCCAACTCCTACCACACGACCGACTACAACCGCAAAAGTTCAAACAGGCTAACAGATAACGGATATTAAGAATATGCCTGGACCATGTCAGCGACTGCGTTTGCCCTCCCTGGCAACTGTCATGAGACCATCTCGTGCAGATTATACTAGCAACACAATCCGCAAAGAACACAGGCGTGTGGTTGTAATGGGATCCGCACGGGTCGGGAAGACCTGTATCATATCGCAGTTTCTCTATGACAAATATATAGGCCGCTACCGGCAGACGGTGGAAGAGCTCCATCGAGGCGAATACAATTTGCCGGATGGATCGTCTTTGACGCTTGATATACTGGATACTTCGGGCGCATTTGAATTTCCCGCGATGCGAACACTTTCTATATCAACTGCAGGCGCTTTCATATTAACATTTGCTGTGGATGATGTCATGTCTTGGAAGGAAGTTGAACGACTAAGGAAAGAGGTAAGATGATACAAGAATGGCGTTTGTAAATATAAAAATTGCATGCAATTTATTGTCACATTGTGAGTTGTGACGCGGGGAATTTTTATGAACTTGAAATGCATTTGGGCAATGCGCAGGCAATGGTTTTATATGAAACCTTGAGTTTTCATTTGGCTGATGTCTACCAACTGGACTCTCAGCATTCCAGTGGCGACCACTGAGTGCCTTGTACCTGGATCGTATATAGGTTCTCAATTCCTGTGTAAAGTCTTGGCGGCCGCAGATGAGACAGTGCTGGAGACGTGTACCCACACTAATGACAACGGCAGCGTTGTGGATTTGTATGGGGGATGTGACTTGGGTTAACTACCTTCTCACGGGGAAAATTTTTGTAACCAAGAAACAAGAGCCTTGGAAAGGACGTTTTTTTTACTGTTGACGGCCATGCTAAACAAAAAAACGTACAATGACTTACGCATCTGCACCTGGAATGTAAGAGCACTAAAAGGAGAGGTGCAGTCGAAAGAATAGCGAAAGCCCTAAGCTGCTTAAAAGCAGACTTTACTTCCTACTATAAAATCGACTACCGGCCGTGTTATAGCGAATAGAAACTGTGAATACTCAGGTTTGTGGATTTGTTATAAGTACCAGACTTAGTCAAGAAACTAATCTTTTCAAGAAATTAGCGAATGCATTGTAAAAATCTGTAAAATGGCCAAATTCGCCAATATAAGCCTTATATGCACTCACGCTCTGACATACAAAAAAAAAATCATAATTAAATGAGACTGCAGTTACGAGCTTCTCGACAACACTTATTAGCAATCGAAGTATGATCTTAAAAGCCTGCTGGTAGACTTTTACGAAAGAAAGGAAGAAAAGAAATCTTTATAAAAATTCTGTAGATAAAATTTTATAATTTTCAATCGACCGTTCATAAAATCGAATCATTTCGATTTTATGGACACAATTTTAATAACTTTCAATCGATTCAAAAATGATTGGATTTTGTGTACCCAATTTTAATAATTTAATTTTCAATGGAACGTTCATAAAGTCGATCCAAAAATGATTCGATTTTATGGACACAATTTTGGTAAATTCGAAATCGAATCATTTTTGGATCGATTTTATGAACGTTCTATTGAAAAGTATAAAAATTGTGTCCATAAAATCGAATCATTTTTGAATCGATTTTATGAACGTTCAATTGAAATATAAAAATTGTGTCCATAAAATCGAATCATCTTTTGACCGATTTTATGAACGTTCCATTGAAAATGATAAAAATTGTGTCCATAAAATCGAATCATTTTTGAATCCATTTTATGAACGTTCTATTGAAATATAAAAATTGTGTCCATAAATCGAATCATTTTTGAATCGATTTTATGAACGTTCTATTGATGTTTTGGAAAGTTGCTTTGATGCGGATCACAGAATGTCGATCACTTGATTTCACTGACTTTTGTCGTAAGCCGATTTCTTAAGACGAATCCGCATCCAAATAAATGCAAACTTTTGTTGCAGCAGTAATAAATGTCGCAATTTTGTCTCCTCATCATACCTGATCCTATCCATCGTATCTCCTGAACCGCGGTTATATCTGCCTTGTACCACGCGAGGACACAGACTCAAGTTTTTAAGTAGCAATTGAGGTGTAGAATGTTCATACAATCCAGGTGCATAGTCTCAGATCATAGTCCATTGACGTTCCGGGTCTTGTTGCCATTTGAGGAGTTCTATTCACCGAGCCTGTTTGTTTCTCTCTCATCACTGGTTGTTTTTCCATTGTAGGGAAGTTACCCCAACCTTGAGGGCCCTTGTTTTGACCCTAGGGCAGCGGGCCCGAAAAAACCGATGTCAGCAACCAGTTTGGGATATGAGCGTGCCAGTGACCCATTGAGGTCTCCTTCGCCACCAACTCTTTTCCAACACCAGCACAGTATTGTAAATCCCTATAGACCTGGTGTTCCAATATGTCGAAGCAGCCAACAGCTCCAGTAAAATGGAACTGGTAAGTTCAATACCTATATGATTGAACTTACCAGTTCAATCATAGGTGTAGTCGCCACAGTTCATTCCATCTAGGGAAATTCCTCCGCTGTCGCCTTAGAGTAAGTACCTTAGTGAGAAGATTCTCCTCCTCCATATGTAATCACACATTGAATACAATTTTCCGTGTATTTCTGCGTATTCTATAGTATAGGATCAAGCAAGAATATTGGTTACTTGCCACTCGGTCCAGAATGAACATGGGTTTCAACCAACATGCCTCTTCAACTGCCTACAGTTGTTCATGTAAAGTTAATTGAGGTCGGTTTCTGCTGTGCGCTCCACTTAAGCGGAGGTCTTCCTTCCCCATATCCAAAGTCTAGATAGAAATCGAAGTGCCTGCGAGCTGAAGAATCGTTGTCCGTTCGCTCTACATGACCTAGTCATATCAAACATTCAAGGCGGACTTTTTTTTACATGTTTAACTGTCATGGGTCATTAACATCATGTGCTTAGGAGGCTTCCCTTTGACAACTGCATTATGTAGTTGTTACAATAAACTGCTATTAGTAATCTTTTGTCTCTGCATAAGTAAACCCATTCTTGGAATTTAGTACTAACAGGTTTTTATTTCCATTTGTTCCTCAGATCACAACAGCAAGAGGCTACAAAGTTCCCATTGTGGTGGTAGGCAACAAAACCGACATAAACGACGACGATAGAAAGTTACAAAGGGAAGCCATTGAATCAATTGTTACAGAAGATTGGATGTCTGGATACGTTGAATGCTCTGCTAAGGAGAACATCGGCATTGTTGAGATATTTAAAGAACTTTTAGTTCAAGCCAATATACGATACAATTTGAGTCCAGCCGTTCGAAGGCGACGGCAGTCGTTGCCATCCTATTCATCGCATACCGCAAAAACGGCATCGAATAAATTCTCCTTCAAGCGTCACTCTTGCACGGTAACATAAACGCTTCGAGTTGCATGGGAATTGGAAATTTATTGTGAATGGAATCGAGTCCAGATTTTTTATTAATTCTATATGCAAGTGATATTTTTGTATTTGTTTGTATGTCATTAGCTTATGTATATGTATTAAGGTATTTGTATGTCATACATTGTAAGTGCAAATTTGAAATAATTGTATTAGTTTAAAAAAATATATACAATATAAAAATAAAAATACTGTTATATGGTGTTTGAGTTTGAACTACATGCCGAAAGGTTTTTTTACACTTAGTAACCAACAAAATCCATATGTTTGGGTTATTGAACACTTTAGAGAGTGTCATCCAGTCTCGAAATCTTCTCTTCAATTCCCAAGGGACAAGAAGGAAAAAGCAGTTTAAAAGAAACTGTAAAAGCTCGATAGTTAAATTCATCACAAACTTTCATGAAAATGAGTACTTACCATGACATGATTAAAATTGATGAAATGGGCCTTTTGCATAAAATCAACGAACTTAAAATATTTCTACGCGAAAGCAAAGTAGGTATATGTCTGACACCTGATAGGCAAATGATAATGGTCTCATCTAACACCTATAAAAAATTTATAAAAATTCAGAAATAGCTTTTATTTTCTATTTTTAATATGCTCTACAATTCTGCATACCAAAAAAAATTTTTAAAAAATGTCGGTTTTTTGAGTCAAAAAAATGACAAGGGGTACCCCTTATACTTTTTTTGACCCAAAAAATCGATGTTTTTTAAAAAATTTTTTTGGTATGCACAATTGAAGAGCATTTTAAAAGTAGTAGAAAAAAACACTTTCTGAATTTTTAAACATATTTTTTAGGTGTTTTAGGAGAAAAAAACGGGTAAGTGTTTGATTTTTGCAGTTCATGTCATCAAACTGCCATAAATGCCCTGTAATTTGTACATCTTATAGTTTGTTACATAACTAGATGTCTTTAGCTTCAATATAGGGGGTATATCATTAAAATCGGAGCATGAATTAATCTCAATATGACGTCATGGAACGCTAAAATCAAACATTTCTTTAAAATGTACCTAAACACCTATAAAAAATTTATAAAAATTCAGAAATAGCTTTTATTTTCTATTTTTAATATGCTCTACAACTCTGCAAACCAAAAAAATTTTTTTAAAAATATCGGTTTTTTGAGTCAAAAAAATGACAAGGGGTACCCCTTATACTTTTTTTGACTCAAAAAATCGATGTTTTTTAAAATTTTTTTTTGGTATGCACAATTGAAGAGCATATTAAAAATAGTAGAAAAAAACACTTTCTGAATTTTTAAACATATTTTTTAGGTGTTTTAGGAGAAAAAAACGGGTAAGTGTTTGATTTTTGCAGTTCATGTCATCAAACTGCCATAAATGCCCTGTAATTTGTACATCTTATAGTTTGTTACATAACTAGATGTCTTTGGCTTCAATATAGGGGGTATATCATTAAAATCGGAACATGAATTAATCTCAATATGACGTCATGGAACGCTAAAATCAAACATTTCTTTAAAATGTACCTAAAACACCTATAAAAAATTTATAAAAATTCAGAAATAGCTTTAATTTTCTATTTTTGATATGCTGTCCAATTCTGCAAACCAAAAAAAAAATTTTAAAAATATCGGTTTTTTGAGTCAAAAAAATGACAAGGGGTACCCCTTATACTTTTTTTGACTCAAAAAATCGATGTTTTTTAAAAATTTTTTTTGGTATGCACAATTGAAGAGCATATTAAAAATAATAGAAAAAAACACTTTCTGAACTTTTAAACATATTTTTTAGGTGTTTTAGGAGAAAAAAACGGGTAAGTGTTTGATTTTTGCAGTTCATGTCATCAAACTGCCATAAATGCCCTGTAATTTGTACATCTTATAGTTTGTTACATAACTAGATGTCTTTAGCTTCAATATAGGGGGTATATCATTAAAATCGGAGCATGAATTAATCTCAATATGACGTCATGGAACGCTAAAATCAAACATTTCTTTAAAATGTACCTAAAACACCTATAAAAAATTTATAAAAATTCAGAAATAGCTTTTATTTTCTATTTTTGATATGCTCTACAATTCTGCAAACCAAAAAAAATTTTTTTAAAAATATCGGTCAAAAAAATGACAAGGGGTACCCCTTATACTTTTTTTGACTCAAAAAATCGATATTTTTTAAAAATTTTTTTCGGTATGCACAATTGAAGAGCATATTAAAAATAGTAGAAAAAAACACTTTCTGAATTTTTAAACATATTTTTTAGGTGTTTTAGGAGAAAAAAACGGATAAGTGTTTGATTTTTGCAGTTCATGTCATCAAACTGCCATAAATGCCCTGTAATTTGTACATCTTATAGTTTGTTACATAACTAGATGTCTTTAGCTTCAATATAGGGGGTATATAAAAATATCATGACAAGGGGTACCCCTTATACTTTTTTTGACTCAAAAAATCGATGTTTTTTAAAAATTTTTTTTGGTATGCACAATTGAAGAGCATATTAAAAATAATAGAAAAAAACACTTTCTGAATTTTTAAACATATTTTTTAGGTGTTTTATGAGAAAAAAACGGGTAAGTGTTTGATTTTTGCAGTTCATGTCATCAAACTGCCATAAATGCCCTGTAATTTGTACATCTTATAGTTTGTTACATAACTAGATGTCTTTAGCTTCAATATAGGGGGTATATCATTAAAATCGGAGCATGAATTAATCTCAATATGACGTCATGGAACGCTAAAATCAAACATTTCTTTAAAATGTACCTAAAACACCTATAAAAAATTTATAAAAATTCAGAAATAGCTTTTATTTTCTATTTTTAATATGCTCTACAATTCTGCACACCAAAAAAAATTTTTAAAAAATATCGGTTTTTTGAGTCAAAAAAATGACAAGGGGTACCCCTTATACTTTTTTTGACTCAAAAAATCGATGTTTTTTAAAAATTTTTTTTGGTATGCACAATTGAAGAGCATATTAAAAATAATAGAAAAAAACACTTTCTGAACTTTTAAACATATTTTTTAGGTGTTTTAGGAGAAAAAAACGGGTAAGTGTTTGATTTTTGCAGTTCATGTCATCAAACTGCCATAAATGCCCTGTAATTTGTACATCTTATAGTTTGTTACATAACTAGATGTCTTTAGCTTCAATATAGGGGGTATATCATTAAAATCGGAGCATGAATTAATCTCAATATGACGTCATGGAACGCTAAAATCAAACATTTCTTTAAAATGTACCTAAAACACCTATAAAAAATTTATAAAAATTCAGAAATAGCTTTTATTTTCTATTTTTAATATGCTCTACAATTCTGCACACCAAAAAAAATTTTTAAAAAATATCGGTTTTTTGAGTCAAAAAAATGACAAGGGGTACCCCTTATACTTTTTTTGACTCAAAAAATCGATGTTTTTTAAAAATTTTTTTTGGTATGCACAATTGAAGAGCATATTAAAAATAATAGAAAAAAACACTTTCTTAACTTTTAAACATATTTTTTAGGTGTTTTAGGAGAAAAAAACGGGTAAGTGTTTGATTTTTGCAGTTCATGTCATCAAACTGCCATAAATGCCCTGTAATTTGTACATCTTATAGTTTGTTACATAACTAGATGTCTTTAGCTTCAATATAGGGGGTATATCATTAAAATCGGAGCATGAATTAATCTCAATATGACGTCATGGAACGCTAAAATCAAACATTTCTTTAAAATGTACCTAAAACACCTATAAAAAATTTATAAAAATTCAGAAATAGCTTTTATTTTCTATTTTTAATATGCTCTACAATTCTGCACACCAAAAAAAATTTTTAAAAAATATCGGTTTTTTGAGTCAAAAAAATGACAAGGGGTACCCCTTATACTTTTTTTGACTCAAAAAATCGATGTTTTTTAAAATTTTTTTTTGGTATGCACAATTGAAGAGCATATTAAAAATAGTAGAAAAAAACACTTTCTGAATTTTTAAACATATTTTTTAGGTGTTTTAGGAGAAAAAAACGGGTAAGTGTTTGATTTTTGCAGTTCATGTCATCAAACTGCCATAAATGCCCTGTAATTTGTACATCTTATAGTTTGTTACATAACTAGATGTCTTTAGCTTCAATATAGGGGGTATATCATTAAAATCGGAGCATGAATTAATCTCAATATGACGTCATGGAACGCTAAAATCAAAAATTTCTTTAAAATGTACCTAAAACACCTATAAAAAATTTATAAAAATTCAGAAATAGCTTTTATTTTCTATTTTTAATATGCTCTACAATTCTGCACACCAAAAAAAATTTTTAAAAAATATCGGTTTTTTGAGTCAAAAAAATGACAAGGGGTACCCCTTATACTTTTTTTGACTCAAAAAATCGATGTTTTTTAAAATTTTTTTTTGGTATGCACAATTGAAGAGCATATTAAAAATAGTAGAAAAAAACACTTTCTGAATTTTTAAACATATTTTTTAGGTGTTTTAGGAGAAAAAAACGGGGAAGTGTTTGATTTTTGCAGTTCATGTTATCAAACTGCCATAAATGCCCTGTAATTTGTACATCTTATAGTTTGTTACATAACTAGATGTCTTTAGCTTCAATAAAGGGGGTATATCATTAAAATCGGAGCATGAATTAATCTCAATATGACGTCATGGAACGCTAAAATCAAACATTTCTTTAAAATGTACCTAAAACACCTATAAAAAATTTATAAAAATTCAGAAATAGCTTTTATTTTCTATTTTTAATATGCTCTACAATTCTGCACACCAAAAAAAATTTTTAAAAAATATCGGTTTTTTGAGTCAAAAAAATGACAAGGGGTACCCCTTATACTTTTTTTGACTCAAAAAATCGATGTTTTTTAAAATTTTTTTTTGGTATGCACAATTGAAGAGCATATTAAAAATAGTAGAAAAAAACACTTTCTGAATTTTTAAACATATTTTTTAGGTGTTTTAGGAGAAAAAAACGGGTAAGTGTTTGATTTTTGCAGTTCATGTCATCAAACTGCCATAAATGCCCTGTAATTTGTACATCTTATAGTTTGTTACATAACTAGATGTCTTTAGCTTCAATATAGGGGGTATATCATTAAAATCGGAGCATGAATTAATCTCAATATGACGTCATGGAACGCTAAAATCAAAAATTTCTTTAAAATGTACCTAAAACACCTATAAAAAATTTATAAAAATTCAGAAATAGCTTTTATTTTCTATTTTTAATATGCTCTACAATTCTGCACACCAAAAAAATTTTTTAAAAAATATCGGTTTTTTGAGTCAAAAAAATGACAAGGGGTACCCCTTATACTTTTTTTGACTCAAAAAATCGATGTTTTTTAAAATTTTTTTTTGGTATGCACAATTGAAGAGCATATTAAAAATAGTAGAAAAAAACACTTTCTGAATTTTTAAACATATTTTTTAGGTGTTTTAGGAGAAAAAAACGGGTAAGTGTTTGATTTTTGCAGTTCATGTCATCAAACTGCCATAAATGCCCTGTAATTTGTACATCTTATAGTTTGTTACATAACTAGATGTCTTTAGCTTCAATATAGGGGGTATATCATTAAAATCGGAGCATGAATTAATCTCAATATGACGTCATGGAACGCTAAAATCAAACATTTCTTTAAAATGTACCTAAAACACCTATAAAAAATTTATAAAAATTCAGAAATAGCTTTTATTTTCTATTTTTAATATGCTCTACAATTCTGCACACCAAAAAAAATTTTTAAAAAATATCGGTTTTTTGAGTCAAAAAAATGACAAGGGCCCTTATACTTTTTTTGACTCAAAAAATCGATGTTTTTTAAAATTTTTTTTTGGTATGCACAATTGAAGAGCATATTAAAAATAGTAGAAAAAAACACTTTCTGAATTTTTAAACATATTTTTTAGGTGTTTTAGGAGAAAAAAACGGGTAAGTGTTTGATTTTTGCAGTTCATGTCATCAAACTGCCATAAATGCCCTGTAATTTGTACATCTTATAGTTTGTTACATAACTAGATTTCTTTAGCTTCAATATAGGGGGTATATCATTAAAATCGGAGCATGAATTAATCTCAATATGACGTCATGGAACGCTAAAATCAAAAATTTCTTTAAAATGTACCTAAAACACCTATAAAAAATTTATAAAAATTCAGAAATAGCTTTTATTTTCTATTTTTAATATGCTCTACAATTCTGCACACCAAAAAAAATTTTTAAAAAATATCGGTTTTTTGAGTCAAAAAAATGACAAGGGGTACCCCTTATACTTTTTTTGACTCAAAAAATCGATGTTTTTTAAAATTTTTTTTTGGTATGCACAATTGAAGAGCATATTAAAAATAGTAGAAAAAAACACTTTCTGAATTTTTAAACATATTTTTTAGGTGTTTTAGGAGAAAAAAACGGGTAAGTGTTTGATTTTTGCAGTTCATGTCATCAAACTGCCATAAATGCCCTGTAATTTGTACATCTTATAGTTTGTTACATAACTAGATGTCTTTAGCTTCAATATAGGGGGTATATCATTAAAATCGGAGCATGAATTAATCTCAATATGACGTCATGGAACGCTAAAATCAAACATTTCTTTAAAATGTACCTAAAACACCTATAAAAAATTTATAAAAATTCAGAAATAGCTTTTATTTTCTATTTTTAATATGCTCTACAATTCTGCACACCAAAAAAAATTTTTAAAAAATATCGGTTTTTTGAGTCAAAAAAATGACAAGGGGTACCCCTTATACTTTTTTTGACTCAAAAAATCGATGTTTTTTAAAATTTTTTTTTGGTATGCACAATTGAAGAGCATATTAAAAATAGTAGAAAAAAACACTTTCTGAATTTTTAAACATATTTTTTAGGTGTTTTAGGAGAAAAAAACGGGTAAGTGTTTGATTTTTGCAGTTCATGTCATCAAACTGCCATAAATGCCCTGTAATTTGTACATCTTATAGTTTGTTACATAACTAGATGTCTTTAGCTTCAATATAGGGGGTATATCATTAAAATCGGAGCATGAATTAATCTCAATATGACGTCATGGAACGCTAAAATCAAACATTTCTTTAAAATGTACCTAAAACACCTATAAAAAATTTATAAAAATTCAGAAATAGCTTTTATTTTCTATTTTTAATATGCTCTACAATTCTGCACACCAAAAAAATTTTTTTAAAAAATATCGGTTTTTTGAGTCAAAAAAATGACAAGGGGTACCCCTTATACTTTTTTTGACTCAAAAAATCGATGTCTTTTAAAATTTTTTTTTGGTATGCACAATTGAAGAGCATATTAAAAATAGTAGAAAAAAACACTTTCTGAATTTTTAAACATATTTTTTAGGTGTTTTAGGAGAAAAAAACGGGTAAGTGTTTGATTTTTGCAGTTCATGTCATCAAACTGCCATAAATGCCCTGTAATTTGTACATCTTATAGTTTGTTACATAACTAGATGTCTTTAGCTTCAATATAGGGGGTATATCATTAAAATCGGAGCATGAATTAATCTCAATATGACGTCATGGAACGCTAAAATCAAACATTTTTTAAAATGTACCTAAAACACCTATAAAAAATTTATAAAAATTCAGAAATAGCTTTTATTTTCTATTTTTAATATGCTCTACAATTCTGCACACCAAAAAAAATTTTTAAAAAATATCGGTTTTTTGAGTCAAAAAAATGACAAGGGGTACCCCTTATACTTTTTTTGACTCAAAAAATCGATGTTTTTTAAAATTTTTTTTTGGTATGCACAATTGAAGAGCATATTAAAAATAGTAGAAAAAAACACTTTCTGAATTTTTAAACATATTTTTTAGGTGTTTTAGGAGAAAAAAAGGGGTAAGTGTTTGATTTTTGCAGTTCATGTCATCAAACTGCCATAAATGCCCTGTAATTTGTACATCTTATAGTTTGTTACATAACTAGATGTCTTTAGCTTCAATATAGGGGGTATATCATTAAAATCGGAGCATGAATTAATCTCAATATGACGTCATGGAACGCTAAAATCAAACATTTCTTTAAAATGTACCTAAAACACCTATAAAAAATTTATAAAAATTCAGAAATAGCTTTTATTTTCTATTTTTAATATGCTCTACAATTCTGCACACCAAAAAAAAATTTTAAAAAATATCGGTTTTTTGAGTCAAAAAAATGACAAGGGGTACCCCTTATACTTTTTTTGACTCAAAAAATCGATGTTTTTTAAAATTTTTTTTTGGTATGCACAATTGAAGAGCATATTAAAAATAGTAGAAAAAAACACTTTCTGAATTTTTAAACATATTTTTTAGGTGTTTTAGGAGAAAAAAACGGGTAAGTGTTTGATTTTTGCAGTTCATGTCATCAAACTGCCATAAATGCCCTGTAATTTGTACATCTTATAGTTTGTTACATAACTAGATGTCTTTAGCTTCAATATAGGGGGTATATCATTAAAATCGGAGCATGAATTAATCTCAATATGACGTCATGGAACGCTAAAATCAAACATTTCTTTAAAATGTACCTAAAACACCTATAAAAAATTTATAAAAATTCAGAAACAGCTTTTATTTTCTATTTTTAATATGCTCTACAATTCTGCACACCAAAAAAATTTTTTAAAAAATATCGGTTTTTTGAGTCAAAAAAATGACAAGGGGTACCCCTTATACTTTTTTTGACTCAAAAAATCGATGTTTTTTAAAATTTTTTTTTGGTATGCACAATTGAAGAGCATATTAAAAATAGTAGAAAAAAACACTTTCTGAATTTTTAAACATATTTTTTAGGTGTTTTAGGAGAAAAAAACGGGTAAGTGTTTGATTTTTGCAGTTCATGTCATCAAACTGCCATAAATGCCCTGTAATTTGTACATCTTATAGTTTGTTACATAACTAGATGTCTTTAGCTTCAATATAGGGGGTATATCATTAAAATCGGAGCATGAATTAATCTCAATATGACGTCATGGAACGCTAAAATCAAACATTTTTTAAAATGTACCTAAAACACCTATAAAAAATTTATAAAAATTCAGAAATAGCTTTTATTTTCTATTTTTAATATGCTCTACAATTCTGCACACCAAAAAAAATTTTTAAAAAATATCGGTTTTTTGAGTCAAAAAAATGACAAGGGGTACCCCTTATACTTTTTTTGACTCAAAAAATCGATGTTTTTTAAAATTTTTTTTTGGTATGCACAATTGAAGAGCATATTAAAAATAGTAGAAAAAAACACTTTCTGAATTTTTAAACATATTTTTTAGGTGTTTTAGGAGAAAAAAACGGGTAAGTGTTTGATTTTTGCAGTTCATGTCATCAAACTGCCATAAATGCCCTGTAATTTGTACATCTTATAGTTTGTTACATAACTAGATGTCTTTAGCTTCAATATAGGGGGTATATCATTAAAATCGGAGCATGAATTAATCTCAATATGACGTCATGGAACGCTAAAATCAAACATTTCTTTAAAATGTACCTAAAACACCTATAAAAAATTTATAAAAATTCAGAAATAGCTTTTATTTTCTATTTTTAATATGCTCTACAATTCTGCACACCAAAAAAAATTTTTAAAAAATATCGGTTTTTTGAGTCAAAAAAATGACAAGGGGGTACCCCTTATACTTTTTTTGACTCAAAAAATCGATGTTTTTTAAAATTTTTTTTTGGTATGCACAATTGAAGAGCATATTAAAAATAGTAGAAAAAAACACTTTCTGAATTTTTAAACATATTTTTTAGGTGTTTTAGGAGAAAAAAACGGGTAAGTGTTTGATTTTTGCAGTTCATGTCATCAAACTGCCATAAATGCCCTGTAATTTGTACATCTTATAGTTTGTTACATAACTAGATGTCTTTAGCTTCAATATAGGGGGTATATCATTAAAATCGGAGCATGAATTAATCTCAATATGACGTCATGGAACGCTAAAATCAAACATTTCTTTAAAATGTACCTAAAACACCTATAAAAAATTTATAAAAATTCAGAAATAGCTTTTATTTTCTATTTTTAATATGCTCTACAATTCTGCACACCAAAAAAAAATTTTAAAAAATATCGGTTTTTTGAGTCAAAAAAATGACAAGGGGGTACCCCTTATACTTTTTTTGACTCAAAAAATCGATGTTTTTTAAAATTTTTTTTTGGTATGCACAATTGAAGAGCATATTAAAAATAGTAGAAAAAAACACTTTCTGAATTTTTAAACATATTTTTTAGGTGTTTTAGGAGAAAAAAACGGGTAAGTGTTTGATTTTTGCAGTTCATGTCATCAAACTGCCATAAATGCCCTGTAATTTGTACATCTTATAGTTTGTTACATAACTAGATGTCTTTAGCTTCAATATAGGGGGTATATCATTAAAATCGGAGCATGAATTAATCTCAATATGACGTCATGGAACGCTAAAATCAAACATTTCTTTAAAATGTACCTAAAACACCTATAAAAAATTTATAAAAATTCAGAAATAGCTTTTATTTTCTATTTTTAATATGCTCTACAATTCTGCACACCAAAAAAAATTTTTAAAAAATATCGGTTTTTTGAGTCAAAAAAATGACGAGGGGTACCCCTTATACTTTTTTTGACTCAAAAAATCGATGTTTTTTAAATTTTTTTTTTGGTATGCACAATTGAAGAGCATATTAAAAATAGTAGAAAAAAACACTTTCTGAATTTTTAAACATATTTTTTAGGTGTTTTAGGAGAAAAAAACGGGTAAGTGTTTGATTTTTGCAGTTTTGTCATCAAACTGCCATAAATGCCCTGTAATTTGTACATCTTATAGTTTGTTACATAACTAGATGTCTTTAGCTTCAATATAGGGGGTATATCATTAAAATCGGAGCATGAATTAATCTCAATATGACGTCATGGAACGCTAAAATCAAACATTTCTTTAAAATGTACCTAAAACACCTATAAAAAATTTATAAAAATTCAGAAATAGCTTTTATTTTCTATTTTTAATATGCTCTACAATTCTGCACACCAAAAAAAATTTTTAAAAAATATCGGTTTTTTGAGTCAAAAAAATGACAAGGGGTACCCCTTATACTTTTTTTGACTCAAAAAATCGATGTTTTTTAAAATTTTTTTTTGGTATGCACAATTGAAGAGCATATTAAAAATAGTAGAAAAAAACACTTTCTGAATTTTTAAACATATTTTTTAGGTGTTTTAGGAGAAAAAAACGGGTAAGTGTTTGATTTTTGCAGTTCATGTCATCAAACTGCCATAAATGCCCTGTAATTTGTACATCTTATAGTTTGTTACATAACTAGATGTCTTTAGCTTCAATATAGGGGGTATATCATTAAAATCGGAGCATGAATTAATCTCAATATGACGTCATGGAACGCTAAAATCAAACATTTCTTTAAAATGTACCTAAAACACCTATAAAAAATTTATAAAAATTCAGAAATAGCTTTTATTTTCTATTTTTAATATGCTCTACAATTCTGCACACCAAAAAAAAATTTTAAAAAATATCGGTTTTTTGAGTCAAAAAAATGACAAGGGGTACCCCTTACACTTTTTTTGACTCAAAAAATCGATGTTTTTTAAAATTTTTTTTTGGTATGCACAATTGAAGAGCATATTAAAAATAGTAGAAAAAAACACTTTCTGAATTTTTAAACATATTTTTTAGGTGTTTTAGGAGAAAAAAACGGGTAAGTGTTTGATTTTTGCAGTTCATGTCATCAAACTGCCATAAATGCCCTGTAATTTGTACATCTTATAGTTTGTTACATAACTAGATGTCTTTAGCTTCAATATAGGGGGTATATCATTAAAATCGGAGCATGAATTAATCTCAATATGACGTCATGGAACGCTAAAATCAAACATTTCTTTAAAATGTACCTAAAACACCTATAAAAAATTTATAAAAATTCAGAAATAGCTTTTATTTTCTATTTTTAATATGCTCTACAATTCTGCACACCAAAAAAATTTTTTAAAAAATATCGGTTTTTTGAGTCAAAAAAATGACAAGGGGTACCCCTTATACTTTTTTTGACTCAAAAAATCGATGTTTTTTAAAATTTTTTTTTGGTATGCACAATTGAAGAGCATATTAAAAATAGTAGAAAAAAACACTTTCTGAATTTTTAAACATATTTTTTAGGTGTTTTATGAGAAAAAAACGGGTAAGTGTTTGATTTTTGCAGTTCATGTCATCAAACTGCCATAAATGCCCTGTAATTTGTACATCTTATAGTTTGTTACATAACTAGATGTCTTTAGCTTCAATATAGGGGGTATATCATTAAAATCGGAGCATGAATTAATCTCAATATGACGTCATGGAACGCTAAAATCAAACATTTCTTTAAAATGTACCTAAAACACCTATAAAAAATTTATAAAAATTCAGAAATAGCTTTTATTTTCTATTTTTAATATGCTCTACAATTCTGCACACCAAAAAAAATTTTTAAAAAATATCGGTTTTTTGAGTCAAAAAAATGACAAGGGGTTACCCCTTATACTTTTTTTGACTCAAAAAATCGATGTTTTTTAAAATTTTTTTTTGGTATGCACAATTGAAGAGCATATTAAAAATAGTAGAAAAAAACACTTTCTGAATTTTTAAACATATTTTTTAGGTGTTTTAGGAGAAAAAAACGGGTAAGTGTTTGATTTTTGCAGTTCATGTCATCAAACTGCCATAAATGCCCTGTAATTTGTACATCTTATAGTTTGTTACATAACTAGATGTCTTTAGCTTCAATATAGGGGGTATATCATTAAAATCGGAGCATGAATTAATCTCAATATGACGTCATGGAACGCTAAAATCAAACATTTCTTTAAAATGTACCTAAAACACCTATAAAAAATTTATAAAAATTCAGAAATAGCTTTTATTTTCTATTTTTAATATGCTCTACAATTCTGCACACCAAAAAAAATTTTTAAAAAATATCGGTTTTTTGAGTCAAAAAAATGACAAGGGGTACCCCTTATACTTTTTTTGACTCAAAAAATCGATGTTTTTTAAAATTTTTTTTTGGTATGCACAATTGAAGAGCATATTAAAAATAGTAGAAAAAAACACTTTCTGAATTTTTAAACATATTTTTTAGGTGTTTTAGGAGAAAAAAACGGGTAAGTGTTTGATTTTTGCAGTTCATGTCATCAAACTGCCATAAATGCCCTGTAATTTGTACATCTTATAGTTTGTTACATAACTAGATGTCTTTAGCTTCAATATAGGGGGTATATCATTAAAATCGGAGCATGAATTAATCTCAATATGACGTCATGGAACGCTAAAATCAAACATTTCTTTAAAATGTACCTAAAACACCTATAAAAAATTTATAAAAATTCAGAAATAGCTTTTATTTTCTATTTTTAATATGCTCTACAATTCTGCACACCAAAAAATTTTTTAAAAAATATCGGTTTTTTGAGTCAAAAAAATGACAAGGGGTACCCCTTATACTTTTTTTGACTCAAAAAATCGATGTTTTTTAAAAATTTTTTTTGGTATGCACAATTGAAGAGCATATTAAAAATAGTAGAAAAAAACACTTTCTGAATTTTTAAACATATTTTTTAGGTGTTTTAGGAGAAAAAAACGGGTAAGTGTTTGATTTTTGCAGTTCATGTCATCAAACTGCCATAAATGCCCTGTAATTTGTACATCTTATAGTTTGTTACATAACTAGATGTCTTTAGCTTCAATATAGGGGGTATATCATTAAAATCGGAGCATGAATTAATCTCAATATGACGTCATGGAACGCTAAAATCAAACATTTCTTTAAAATGTACCTAAAACACCTATAAAAAATTTATAAAAATTCAGAAATAGCTTTTATTTTCTATTTTTAATATGCTCTACAATTCTGCACACCAAAAAAAATTTTTAAAAAATATCGGTTTTTTGAGTCAAAAAAATGACAAGGGGTACCCCTTATACTTTTTTTGACTCAAAAAATCGATGTTTTTTAAAATTTTTTTTTGGTATGCACAATTGAAGAGCATATTAAAAATAGTAGAAAAAAACACTTTCTGAATTTTTAAACATATTTTTTAGGTGTTTTAGGAGAAAAAAACGGGTAAGTGTTTGATTTTTGCAGTTCATGTCATCAAACTGCCATAAATGCCCTGTAATTTGTACATCTTATAGTTTGTTACATAACTAGATGTCTTTAGCTTCAATATAGGGGGTATATCATTAAAATCGGAGCATGAATTAATCTCAATATGACGTCATGGAACGCTAAAATCAAACATTTCTTTAAAATGTACCTAAAACACCTATAAAAAATTTATAAAAATTCAGAAATAGCTTTTATTTTCTATTTTTAATATGCTCTACAATTCTGCACACCAAAAAAAATTTTAAAAAATATCGGTTTTTTGAGTCAAAAAAATGACAAGGGGTACCCCTTATACTTTTTTTGACTCAAAAAATCGATGTTTTTTAAAATTTTTTTTTGGTATGCACAATTGAAGAGCATATTAAAAATAGTAGAAAAAAACACTTTCTGAATTTTTAAACATATTTTTTAGGTGTTTTAGGAGAAAAAAACGGGTAAGTGTTTGATTTTTGCAGTTCATGTCATCAAACTGCCATAAATGCCCTGTAATTTGTACATCTTATAGTTTGTTACATAACTAGATGTCTTTAGCTTCAATATAGGGGGTATATCATTAAAATCGGAGCATGAATTAATCTCAATATGACGTCATGGAACGCTAAAATCAAACATTTCTTTAAAATGTACCTAAAACACCTATAAAAAATTTATAAAAATTCAGAAATAGCTTTTATTTTCTATTTTTAATATGCTCTACAATTCTGCACACCAACAAAATTTTTTAAAAAATATCGGTTTTTTGAGTCAAAAAAATGACAAGGGGTACCCCTTATACTTTTTTTGACTCAAAAAATCGATGTTTTTTAAAATTTTTTTTTGGTATGCACAATTGAAGAGCATATTAAAAATAGTAGAAAAAAACACTTTCTGAATTTTTAAACATATTTTTTAGGTGTTTTATGAGAAAAAAACGGGTAAGTGTTTGATTTTTGCAGTTCATGTCATCAAACTGCCATAAATGCCCTGTAATTTGTACATCTTATAGTTTGTTACATAACTAGATGTCTTTAGCTTCAATATAGGGGGTATATCATTAAAATCGGAGCATGAATTAATCTCAATATGACGTCATGGAACGCTAAAATCAAACATTTCTTTAAAATGTACCTAAAACACCTATAAAAAATTTATAAAAATTCAGAAATAGCTTTTATTTTCTATTTTTAATATGCTCTACAATTCTGCACACCAAAAAAAAATTTTAAAAAATATCGGTTTTTTGAGTCAAAAAAATGACAAGGGGGTACCCCTTATACTTTTTTTGACTCAAAAAATCGATGTTTTTTAAAATTTTTTTTTGGTATGCACAATTGAAGAGCATATTAAAAATAGTAGAAAAAAACACTTTCTGAATTTTTAAACATATTTTTTAGGTGTTTTAGGAGAAAAAAACGGGTAAGTGTTTGATTTTTGCAGTTCATGTCATCAAACTGCCATAAATGCCCTGTAATTTGTACATCTTATAGTTTGTTACATAACTAGATGTCTTTAACTTCAATATAGGGGGTATATCATTAAAATCGGAGCATGAATTAATCTCAATATGACGTCATGGAACGCTAAAATCAAACATTTCTTTAAAATGTACCTAAAACACCTATAAAAAATTTATAAAAATTCAGAAATAGCTTTTATTTTCTATTTTTAATATGCTCTACAATTCTGCACACCAAAAAAAATTTTTAAAAAATATCGGTTTTTTGAGTCAAAAAAATGACAAGGGGTACCCCTTATACTTTTTTTGACTCAAAAAATCGATGTTTTTTAAAATTTTTTTTTGGTATGCACAATTGAAGAGCATATTAAAAATAGTAGAAAAAAACACTTTCTGAATTTTTAAACATATTTTTTAGGTGTTTTAGGAGAAAAAAACGGGTAAGTGTTTGATTTTTGCAGTTCATGTCATCAAACTGCCATAAATGCCCTGTAATTTGTACATCTTATAGTTTGTTACATAACTAGATGTCTTTAGCTTCAATATAGGGGGTATATCATTAAAATCGGAGCATGAATTAATCTCAATATGACGTCATGGAACGCTAAAATCAAACATTTCTTTAAAATGTACCTAAAACACCTATAAAAAATTTATAAAAATTCAGAAATAGCTTTTATTTTCTATTTTTAATATGCTCTACAATTCTGCACACCAAAAAAAATTTTTAAAAAATATCGGTTTTTTGAGTCAAAAAAATGACAAGGGGTACCCCTTATACTTTTTTTGACTCAAAAAATCGATGTTTTTTAAAATTTTTTTTTGGTATGCACAATTGAAGAGCATATTAAAAATAGTAGAAAAAAACACTTTCTGAATTTTTAAACATATTTTTTAGGTGTTTTAGGAGAAAAAAACGGGTA